>JAQGDQ010000072.1:0-300000 GCA_030141605.1 Tubiluchus corallicola | reverse complement strand
CATGCCCTTACTACTAAACGTGCATATAGATCGTATGGCCTTATCACCTAATGGTGCGGCTACAGTCACTGTAAATGACGTTTTGAATGGCCAAGTGTCGTGTGATTCGGACACACCTTGTAAACCAATAGTGCCTTTTTTTATGGTTGACTGGGAGAAAGCTGAAAGTAATCATCTCCTCGAATACCAAACAATGACACAGTCTTTGCTATCTGGAATCGTTGTCCCGTACGACGCAATTTATTGTGGTGACATTCACTGTCAGAACCCCAATCATAGACAACAACTTGCTTTGATGCATGACGCAATTATATCTGTGCTAAATTCTGCGGCTGAGAATACGCTGCCTAGTTGTAAGCGGTCACAAAATCATGAACGTATAAAGGATAAAATAATACCTGGCTGGAACGAATTCGTTTCTGAAAAACACAGGCACTTTCGTCACTGTTTTTTAACTTGGTGTGCGAATGGCAAGCCTCGGAATGGGCTCATCGCTGATGAAATGCGCCAGGCACGTTCACGTTTTAAGCTTGCATTACGTGAATGCAAGATCCAAGAGAAAACAATTGTCGCAGATAAAATTGCTCATAAATTTATGAACTGTAATTCTTATCAATTTTGGGCCATGATAAAAAGGGAAACTAACTCAAGAATTCCTCTACCCCCTAAAATAGACGAAATTTCAGGCGATAAGGCTATATGTGATATGTGGGGGAAGCACTATAAAAAGATTTTAAATTCTGCAAATAACGGTGACGTTGCAGCAAAATTAGACTTGAAGTTAAGTAGTAATATGGGTATTGTGAGTTATTTCACTGTGAGAGAAGTGCAAGAGGCCATTTCAAAACTATCTCTGCACAAATCGGCTGGAAATGATGCAATTAAATCGGAGCATTTTAGGTATGCTTCACATATGCTGCCAATAGTATTATCACTTTTATTTAGCGCTTGTGTCATACATTGTTTTTTGCCTGATTCTCTAATGCTGTCTGTCATTGTACCGATTGTGAAAGACAAAAATAAGGAAATTACAGCCAAGAATAATTATAGGCCAATAGCACTATCCACAGTGTCGAGCAAACTATTAGAAATTTTGTTTTTAAGCAGATACGGTAACTCAATTCAATCAACACCAAATCAGTTTGGTTACGTGGATGAATTGGGTACAGAAATGTGTTTGTATACCATGAAAGAAGTTATCGACTATTACATTCAACGCCAGAGTCGAGTACACATATTGTTCTTAGATGCATCTAAAGCTTTTGACCGGGTAAATTACTACAAAATGTTTCTAAAACTGGTCGATACTGATATGCCTAACATTATTATAAGATTATTAGCCTTTTACTACTCTCGACAAACCATGTTTGTGAGGTGGGGAAATTTTTGCTCTAGCACATTTAAAGTCGCAAATGGTGTTCGGCAGGGTGCAAAAATGTCACCCATACTATTTAATTTATATTTCAGAGACTTGAGTTCTGACCTCACATCTACCGGTCTAGGTTGTCAGATAGGTGGTACTTATATAAATCACCTTATGTTTGCTGATGATGGATGTTTACTAGCATCCACTACCACTGCTTTACAAACTTTAGTTGATATGTATGTTGATTACGCAAATAGTCATGACATAGTAATAAACGTCGATAAGACTAAACTCATAACAATTACACCCCCAGTATGTGTGGGTTCAATTTCAGTTCACCTGAGGTAGCCGGTAAAATAATTATACCGTGTGAAACAGAAAAGTATCTTGGCCATATCATCACCAGTGATAACAAAGACGACATGGATGTTATCAGACA
Organism: Tubiluchus corallicola; assembly: GCA_030141605.1. Taxonomy (NCBI): domain Eukaryota; kingdom Metazoa; phylum Priapulida; class Priapulimorpha; order Priapulimorphida; family Tubiluchidae; genus Tubiluchus; species Tubiluchus corallicola. The sequence goes on along the minus strand of JAQGDQ010000072.1, from coordinate 298,195 downwards.
ACGAAGTCTGTTTTGTGCTAGAGCGAACCGTATTCTTAGAAAATTTCATCATTGTTCACCTAACGTCAAAACTCATCTGTTCAACTCTTATTGTAATTCTTTCTACGGTATGGCCACCTGGCGACATTTTTATAACTACAGTCTCAGCAAACTTAAAGTAGCTCACAATGTTTCAAAACGCAAACTTTTCAACTACCCATATGATTATAGTTCTAGGACCATTTCAGTAGACCACGATGTTTTATACTTTGATGTAATACGTAGGAAAACTGCATACAGTTTATACATTAGAGTAATGCAAAGCTCAAATCTTCTCATAAACGCATTGAATAACAGTGAAGCTTTTTACACTTCCGACATAAGAGACCAGTGGAGGAAAGTGTTAGGACGATTCAGGCTGGACGCATGATATTGTATATATATATATATATAGACTGTACTGTTATTTTATTTATTTATGTATTAATTTGCATGTGTCGAGAGGAGGTGTTATAATTATTGTATGTCTTGTAATTATTGTATGTTATGTATTCTATGAACTTGGTTCGAAATAAAGAGTTAAATCAAATCAAATCAAATCAAATCAGTCAGTCAGTCAGTCAGTCAGTCAGTCAGTCAGTCAGTCAGTCAGTCAGTCAGTCAGTCAGTCAGTCAGTCAGTCAGTCAGTCAGTCAGTCAATCAATCAATCAATCAATCAATCAATCAATCAAGCATATCAACCCTGGCTATAAGACAAAATCGTTCTTACCGACGTTAGGTAAGCAGGATACCATACTTAAATATGCTGTTTACCAGCAACAAACGCGCAATAAATAAATCGTTGTTAAGATAGCTTGGAAATAAAATCTTTAAGAGCTTGTTCATCAGAATGCTGCGCACAAGTTTCGAAATTCCCTGCTACAAATTTCAATATAGCCCTATTGCGTGAAGTCGGCAGTTGATGCTTAAAAAGTGTAACAACAGCACTGAACACGAAACTATTACAGGCACTTAAACTTAAAAATATCGATGTTTTTACAGCATAAAACACTAGTCTTTGAGGCGGAGGTAGATCTCCTGTACAAAGGGGTTTTGAAACACTCCACGCATCAGGTCCTCGTGACAAAGGAAGCCTTCATTTTGTTACAACTTGACGCATCTTGGCTCACCAATTTTAACACTTAGTTTAACTGAACATCGTGAACGCGCCCCTGGATACGCTGTTTCCTGTTCGGCAGTGACGAAGAAATCCCTGGGATTTAAAGCAGCTGCAGGAGTTGTCTGAGAATAGACATAAAAGTGCATCTTCGTTTACTTGAGTGTAATAGTTTGGCTTACAGTAACTGTATGAGGTTTTGTTTACAACAGGGCGACATGTTCGAAAAATACGTCTGAAGTAAAGTTAAGATGCTAGGCCTACGCGTATATGTAGCTTGTAGCTTGTAGCTATGAAAAGTTAAAATAACTCTAGTTGCGAAATGCAAAGTACTTCTACGGAAAATGGCCCCAGAACAAATGATTAGTCTGTAATTCTTGATACCAATCACTCGACCAAAATAGAAGTAAATTCGCACAGTATCTTGGTGTTATCATTGATAAGAAGCTTAAATTGCCTACTCTGTGATTGAGGGCTTCAGGCAACTTTCGTTTAATCCAAAGGAAACAGAATGTCTACTTTTTAAAAAATGAGATAACTTAACGTTGGTGTATGGTTTGTTATATTTCAGTAAGTCACAGCATAATTATGAGGTGAAGGAAAGTGCTAGTCCTGAGTTTTAGACAGAGATTAATCCAACAGGTCTATAGAAAATATAATAGAACATAAATGTGCATTAGATATCATATTCCTAAAAAAATGAATCAGTAGCTAAAATTCCACGACTGAAACTCCCAAATGAAATTTCTGTAACGTCTAGGTAATGGCAGTTTGCTTGAAAATGTCTGCACAAAACTATATAATAGGCGTCCTGTTATGTTTTCAGCTGTGGAGCTTTAGTTATTGGCTCAATCTTTTAGAAACACGAAGTCTAATGCATATTTAATTTCTTTTAAATTTTTCGAAAGCAGTATTTGATTTTGCAAAAATTTCGAAGCAAATTAATTTTACGTTTTTGAAAGTTTTTTTCATTTGGGCCAGACGTAGTTATTTGAAGACAATCGTTTAGCAAGATTTTAGCTTTTTAACTTTGAAAAGTAATAGTTTTAATAAAGTTGTGTTGTTTTAACTATAGAAGTTTTTAAGTGCCTGTAATAAAAATATCGATAACAACACGTAGCACTGATGAAGTAAAGGTTAGTATGTATGAAATTCGCTCTCCTTTTACCAGTAATTGTGTTCTTTCTTTTGTGTTTTTTATGTACTTAATTAGTGAATACGTTATTATCACGAAATATTTTTTTTGTAGTATTTGTTTTTGTCACATGATAAAACGCCGTGTTTTTTATTTCTTTATTGCAGGATTTTTTTATTAATTGTACTTATTTTATGCTTATTAGAATTATTCTCGCGTCACTGTTCTGTTATTTTATATGTTCCTTCATTCTTAAGCATTCCAGAACAAGTTTTGAACATTAACTTACACGTGCAAGTGATTTAAGTTCGCGTTCTGTCGAATCAGCGCATAACAATGTCCTTCAGTTGTCCTAGTTTAACTCAAGATGTGTATTAACTGTTACCCAAAACAACACGAAGGGTTGCTCAAAGGTGAGTTACGTAGTTTTTTCACTTATCATGGCAACTGCAGGGTAGAAAAGCTAAAAACTGATTTATGCTCTTTCAATGCTTGATAACGAGTGCCAAGTAAATAAAATTTTGACTGCCCATTGGCGCATGCAGCATTTGAATCTGCCATTTTTTAAACTAATCTACAGAACCAATTTGCAAAAACGAACAGCGCAAATGATTAAGGTACGTGATACAATTACATTTAGCTTAAAATCTACTTCATGATTTCCAATATATCCCGGTCTTGTAGCGTCACCTATTCTTTTTCCTACTAATGATATATCTGCTGGTATATGTGTGAAGCTACAAGGATAGGATGATGTGATTTTCAGCAACAAATTATCCACGCAAACTAAAAAGGTCTTTTTTATGCTTCATATTAAATTTTGAGTCTTCGAAATGTTTATTGGGGTTTGTTGCGCTTTCATGTTTTTCTTTTCAATTTTCCTTAGTGTTTCCAACCCTTTATTGTTAGTGCATAAATATTGCAAAAATTACTGTTAGAGTAGAAGACGACATAGGTTGGATGAACATCATGGCCAATTATAATTGTTGTTATTACTAGCAGAGGTATGTGGAATATAAGGCTTTCAGATAAGTGTGCAAGCCGCAGGCCATTGAATTTGTCGCTGGTTGAATTTACTGCTGTAAAATAATTGGCTAAATCAAAGAAAGATATATGAATTAATGTCATGCAAAAGGGAAGTGCATGTACTTATTAAGCTTTGTGCAGTACCGACTTGTCTGCTTGCTTTCGGCCCAATGCAAGAAAAACAACAATAAACAACATGTTTCGTATGCAGAATGCACAAGCATAGCAGTTTTCAAAATTTGCAAAATTTTGTCTACAAAAAAGAACGCATTTTATCTGAGCCGCATAACTTATGCAGTCTATTCGGTATTTTTTACAACAGTCAGTAATCCAATCTGGTGTTATATGTATGAGGTTACATAGTCTTAAAGCATAAGAATTAAATCCATTCCCGGTTACAAATGATATTTTAGTCTCAGAGTCACAAACGTGTCTGACCCGCATTATGGTGTTCAGAAGTGGACTGTTCCCCCCATGGAGTAACGTACGCATAGTATAAGCAGAAAGAAAAACAAGCAGTCGGGGCTAATTTCTTTCAACAAACGATCTTGATAATAACATACAGGATATACTGCTACATGACTACGTAAACACGAAAAAGGAACGCTGAACTATTTAACTTCTAAACTTATTTTTATATGCAAGTTGTTTAAAACAAAATCGCGTTGATAATGAGTTAAAAGTTGTAGTTGATTTCGTGCATTATATCTACAAAAAACTAAATTTATAAAGTTAGTAGTTCTAAAGGGTTTCGTACATCATAAATACAAAAGAACCGACAGAGTTTAATATCAGTGCTTAGATATTGTAATGTCGTTGCTCCTTAAACTTGTAATAAACCAAACAAAAGCGCGCAATGTTTAGCTTAAACAACACATGACAATACTTACACTAAATAGGACTGAATCTGCTGTAACACTTTGTCCAGCTGGTAATGTCACAGGTACACGACAGTTTCACACTGCAGAACTTAACATCTAATTAAGCCTTGTTTAATGGTTAGAAAGAAAGAGTTGGTTTGCTATATACAAGATGAAATCCGCCCAATGTTGGACGAAATGAAGCGCTGCTATAATTAGAGGTAACGGTATTCCGGGTAATAGAACACCATGTGTCTACGTCAGCAGTGGCTTCACTGGGAAATATGGTACAGAGCGAAGAAGCCCACATGCAACTATTGCTGCACTAGCAAGCCGTTATTGGAAGATGTGGCAGAAACTGGACATAATTCTGCCACAGCTTGTTCTAGTTATGAATATCCGCCAAACCACACAATTTTGTGGATATATAAGCCATTTTAGTTTATACTAGTGCATTTACTGTGACTACGGGTGACATCACGATCAAATCAAAATAAAAAAATTATTTAAATTAGTAAAACAATTAGTACATAGTTATGCAAAAATAAAGATTTTTGGCAAATTTGCAGTTCAAAATAATTAACTATAAAAATTACAATTTAATAATTTTGATGACCAAGAAGTCTAATGGCTTGTGAAGGCCACCGATAATGAACTATATAAAAAGACAATAAAGCGTATTAATAAATACCCACATACAATGACATATAATTTAATGTCAGTATATTAAAAGAAAAGAAAAAAGCGATATTAAAAGAACACAAAAAGAAGAAAGGGATACATGATAAAAACATTTATATACACATTTACAATATAAACAATATATAAAGTTGTACATTGAAACTAAAAAAATGGCAAGATGGTTTTATCAATTGTGCAGCTGGAGCAAAAAGTATTTATACATCCTTTTATACATCTGGAATTGTTAAGTTATTTCTTGTACATGTGAAAAACAAACATTATAACATCACCTTTATCGACGTGAGCGTCACTATTACCTCTGCATTAGTCTGGGGCTCTGGTCTGTCTAAGGTCTGCTCAGTGGTTGGTTTGTGTAAAGTCTGTTCTGTGGCTGCGCAGTCTGGGCTCTGGTTTGTCTAAGGTTTGCTCTGTGGCTGGTTTGTGTAAGGTATGTTCTGTGGTTGGTCTGTGTGGGCTCTGGTCTGTCCAAGGTCTGTTCTGTGGTTGGTCTGCCTGGTGCTCTGGTATATCTAAGCTCTGCTCTGCGGTTGGTCCATCTTGTATTTGGTCTGTGTAAGGTCTAATCTATCAGAGATCTGGTCTGCTCTGCCAAAGGTTTGGTCTGACTATATTTAGTCTAACAGGAGTGCCTTTTTACTTGCGTAAAAAGGGGACCAACGCTTAGATACAACACAGATTTGTCAGCACAAGAAACTGGAAATAGGCCTTATTTTTATTTGTCATGCAAACCTCTGACATGTGGTCCTGTGAATGTGCTCTCAAAATGTGAGGCCAGCATTGGCAATCTTATGGCATCAGTTATTCTCGGAAAAAGATGGTTTTCTGGCCACCTAACGTACATGGGAAGCATGCAGCTAATCCTTTTGGTGATCAGTGTAATGCAAACTGAACAGTGCCGTCCATGAGAAGAGAGAAAGCCATCAGAACACCAGTCAAACTTGATAAAAAATTCTCCCTTGACCGCATGCTCTCCTCGTACTTTACTAGTAGTCTAATATCAAGAGTCCCCTTGTCAGTCCAAACTCGCCCAAACAAGGTCACTGGCAGATCATACAATAAGTAGGCAGACGGCAGACAGGTAGGCAAAACGTCCGACCAGACATCCGACAAATAGCATTGATGGTGTCGTAGCTGATGTAAGGCGAAGGACGTGCGCACGTTATCATCTGGCAGTCAGATCAGTTAAACATAATATAGATCAAGAACGAACGAAAAAATGGCTGAACACGTATTAGAATGTAGTTCGCGAGATCTTTTTAAAGAACTTAATAATTCAAGGCAAATCGTCTCGCCGGGCTGTAAATATAGAAAATATCACAGACCCACAGCTTATAGCTGAAACTTTTGCAGATGATTTTGATAATCTATACAGCATAGTCGGATATGAGCAAAACGAAATGAACTCACTTCAACTAGAGTTAACAGCATCAATTAGTAATGCTGCTGAAGCGTCTGACAGATGAAATACTTTTACAATTTAAGATATTACCGACGCAATGAAACGAATTAAACCTAGCAAATACGATGGCTTAACATCATACCATATTTTACAAGGCTAACGGTTCATTTACCTATTTTATTCAATTGTATGAGTCATCATGGGTATACAACTAATAACTTGTTTTTTAGTACTAACCCTATTCCTAAATACGCAAGAGGTAGTCTGACAGAAAAGAACAATTATAGAGGTATTGCTTTGTCATCGTCTTTGATTAACTTGTTAGACTGGTTAATCGTCATAAAATTTAGCACTTCTCTAAACACGTCGGACCGACAGTTCGGATTTAAAGAAAAACATCTACTACAATTTGCACAATCGTTTTATAAAGAAACTGTAAAGTATTATATGTAAAATGGATCGAACGTATATTGTGTCTTATTCGATGATGCATTTGACAAAGTTAACTTCTGTAAACTCTTTAAATTACTGCTGACGAGAAATTTATCGTCACGCACTGTTAAAGGTCCAGTGACACTGTTTTTTATGTTATTTTCTTTTGAAGCGTAGGCGGAATTACATATTTCCTAATTTTTAAAACAGTTTTGATGCATGTTTTTATGTGATATGGTAACTTAAATTAAGCGTCGTTGGTACTGTCACAAATATTATCGCCCGCCATGACACTCAGTGCTGTGATGTCACGTTAGGAAGCGGCAATTAACAGTCGCAGTACAGTAGACAGCCAGTGGCCTGAGCAAGCAGAGCACTGAGCAGAACGATTATTGCTGAGTAATGATTTACCTATTAATAAAAACGTTTCTTACTATAGTATTTGTCTATTTATAGCAAACAAACTTATAAGAACCAGTTTTTGTTTTAAGGCAAATTTATAGTAACAAACGCGGTATGCAGAGCACTATGATACGCTATGATGTTACTATATATATATATATATATCTTTATTTCCCATTAAAATACATTGATAATCACTGATAAAAACTTTACAGAGATGATCAATCAGTGTTAGTTAATAAAAATTTACACTGCTAAAGGCAAATGCGTCGGTGCAATCTATACTAATGTGCAGTAATGGAAAGTAACGACGAATAAAGTCAAACATGATTTAATTAATATGGCCGTGGATATATGACTTCTGAATTAGTGTGTATGTTGTCGTACTGGTGTGATGGTATTTCATATCTGGTTAATATTTATAATTTTAATTTTGTTTTAAATGCTGATAGGGACTTGGTTTGTTTAACCTGTAATGGTAGAGAATTCTAAAGTAGAATTGCTTGCTTGATTACAGAGTTCGTTCCATAGTGGGTATTTGTCCTAATTTGTTTTAGATTGCTTGTTCTGGAATTAACGATAGGATTTAGAATAAAGGTAAATCTGTTATTCTGGAATGGTTTGCTGGTGTTGTTAATGTATTTAACTATAAAAAGCAGAGTAAAATATTCTTTGTGTGCTTCAATGATTGGGAATTTTAAAGTTTTTCTCAGGTTAGTTGTTGAAGCTTTGAATTTTTGTCTACCTCCTTACGTTTGTATGAGTACCCAGCTATCAATCTCAACGCATAATTCTGAAGGAGATTTAATTTTAAGTAATTTTCTCTTTTGTTTTTTTTTGAAGTAGCGTACATCCATATAAGAAGTGTGGTAGAACTAAAGTTTTATATATTAGTGTCTTAGTTTCCTTTGTTATTTGCCCTTTAACTTGTCGGAGATATGATGTGCTAGATGCCATTTTTTTGTATATGTTATTAAAGTGTTCATCCCATGAAAGATTATTGTCTACCTGTATGCCCAGAAATTTAACGTGATGGGTTTGTTTGATTACAGCATTATCTACTGTCAAAGTGGTTGATGATGCATCATTAGTATTTAATGAGGGTGACAGTATCATGAATTCTGTTTTATCATTATTCAAATTAGCTTGTAATGACTAAATGCCATATTTATATTTTTTATATCTTTTTCTAAATAATTTTTTGCATTTGGATATTTTCATGGGCTATGTAGATTGTAGTGTCATCAGCGCTTTGCATTATTTGGTGAGTGTTGTAATACACTGGATATGTTGTTTATATATAGGCAAAATAATAACGGACCTAATAGTGTTCCTTGCGGTATACCTCTGTTTAACGTGGCTTAGTCAGAAAAGTTGGTTGTATCTAACTTTACTGTATGAACAATAGGTGTGGCGAGTACTCCCGTGAATTAGATCAAGCTGCAAGTAAGCTGCTAGCCATTATTTTGGGTTAGATGCATAGTAAGTAAGGTAATAATTAACCTTTGTAACTAAATTTCATATTTAGTCAAGATTAGCAGTAAGACATTTCAAACCCACTAGTTTAACGGAAACTCCGGATTTTAATAATAACATCCCTATCTTCACATTTTGAAATATTTCTCCTGTTTTTTTATACGTTACTTCAACATAAAAGTGCCACAAAACGCGACCGCAGTGAGGATAGGGCATCCTTTCCTTTTGCCACAGAAAGAAACGCCCATCTATCCTGCTAGGCATGGTGAAAAATGAAGCTTGGGCAGTTACACGTAATGTAAAGGCGCTCGACTGCATCAAACTGTAGACAATGAGTATATTTTTTACTTAAATATTTAAAGCTTTTTTTCTCTGAAACCTCATTTGCACATTCGAAAGAAATGCCACAAAGGTTTTCCAAAGTGTCTAAAAATTTAGGGAGCGCTATTTTAATGAGCTAAAAATGTTGTCTGAAGGGCATTTCTTCTTAGTTTTCCGTTTTTTACTGTTGAACCTAACATTAAGTCAGACAGTATGCCCGGTCTGCACAGGCTCAAAACTTCGGTAAAGCCCAGGCAACAAAATCATCTGTCATTACTGCCTTATTGTCTAGTTCTTTTCTCTTCGATCGTACCTAAGAATCCGCTGTTATTTTTACAATTTTATATGCTGAAAAAAGGTAAAAACGACCACTGCTTGTCAGAAGCATGGTCGGGCAAAAGATAACTTGGCAGTGAGACATTTATAAAACAGAAGTGATCAGAAAATGAACAAGAAAGCAGCACAGTATCCAAGCACCAATGATGTCACGGTAAAACTTTTACATGTTGTACTTCGTTATTAATATTTTTTCATCTATAAAATATAGCGCATTCAAATAAGTGTGGACAAACCTATTATTTGAGCTTAACACTAAAATACCAAAATGCCAGTAACCCAGTCTCTTCATTACCAGCGTATCGCTTGGTTTTGCCCATATGTTTTGCCCATATATAGAGTCACACATGCGCAGTGTCGTTCCTAACGTGATGTCACTTCCGCGTTCTTTCCCGATTTTTCATTTTTCGCACGATGTCTGTGCGGCGCTAAATTTGAAGTGTTTCAATGCTAACCAAAACGAAACGCGCAAGTTTATAAACAAATAAAGCCGCTTTTTTGTATCAGGCTAATCAATTTTGTCAGCAAATGTCTACCAGGGTGTTAGTGGACCTGTAAATTTAGATTTGATATGTATACAAATCAGAAGATCACAGTATCATGGAACAATAACCCATCAAAATATATTAGCCCGAGTAGGAGTCAGGAAGCAGTATTGTCTTTTGTGCTTTTTGATCTGTACTTGGATGGCTTTTTGATTAAATTCAATGAAGCAAACTTAGGATGTAGGATAGGTAATACATATTGTGGCCTTGTTGCCTTGTACACGACTTAAGCATTGTAATCTCTGATCACCATTTGTGAAAAATACGCTGAAGAATTTGATATAAATTTGATAAATATACAAGGAAACAAAATCAAGAGTAAATGTATCAAGGAATAGTTACCCTAAAATATTTCTTGATGGATTCCCATTAAGGTGGTTAAAAAAAATTGTCCATTTTGGGTCGATTGATTTAAAAGATGATGATGAGATACTATGCAAACGTAGTGATTTTACATATCGTACAAATGGTGTTATTAATAATTTTTCTTTTCTTAACAGTGTCTTAAAATCAAGAATTTTTGACTGTTATTGTCATAGTTTTTATGGCGCTCTGATATGAAAACTTGGAACAAAAAGCATTGACAGTGTGGGTACTGCTTAGAATATTTGGGGTCAGAAAACTATGGCAACTGGCGAACATGACCCATACATATTTTTTGCCTTATATAAGTGGTCTTACACATCCCTCCCAGTTACATATTTGAATTACGAATTCACAACGCGTACATGAACAGCAATAACTATACTGTTAATTTTTTTGCCAAATAAACTTTGTATTCTGTGAACTCTATTTTAGGACATAACACACGACTCTTGGTATTTAAGTATTGTAATAATAAAATTAGCAGTTATTACTAGAATTATATACAGAAAACAATAAGAGAAACAGCTTTCTATTTTAATGACTACCAAGCAGTATTGTGCGCCTTGTTAAATAATGTATTTTATGCGTTAGAAAGGAAAGATTATTCTTTTTTCTGTAGAGAAGCACTGCTACGTATATATGTGTGCTTCAAAGTTCTCATAGGTACTGATAATAGGCTTAATTTACGTTCTTATACTTACTGTGTAACATGTTTTGTTGTTTTTTGTGGTTTTGTTTTTTGTTTATCTGTCTAATTATATACTAACTATTACATGTACGTGTCCATTGTAAGTATGTATGTTCGAATAAATGATGATGATGATGATGACGACAATAATAATAATAATAATAATAATAATAATAATAATAATAATAATAATAATAATAATAATAATAATAATAATACTAATAATAATAATAATAATAATAATAATAATAATAATAATAATAACGAATTTTGTGATTTGTTATATAATGTAATATTTCTTCTTACATAGTGCTGCATTGTTACATAATGAACCTAAACCTTCGTTCTTGTACCACAGTTACATCTGGAAGAAGTACAAATCAATTTCGCCAGTTTTCCTCTGCATTACGAGTATAAGGTGGATTTCAGTCACTACGTATTTCAAATTATATCTTTGAATTTCTGCTCTAATTTCTTCGGAAACACTTATTTCCCAGGGTGAGTTGGATATTTTAGAATGGCTTTTTAGAAGAACTGTCTTTGAATCCAGAAACGGAAAGATGTGTAGTTTAGTTTTATTGCGTAAAAATTTCCCCCAGCAGAGGGCTTTGCTAAGAAACGCGCTAATTTATATGTCCCGCAGTCATACATTTTCGGTTTCAAATCATTCTCAAAACCAGTTCACTTGCTGATCTAAACACTCTAAGAAAGTTCACTTAGTTTTAAATCTTTAACTTAGTGTTTTAGCTAGCGATTTTACAAAAAAACTTATACCTTGATCTTATTTAACAAATATTTTAAACTATTGTAAACATTACTCTTGCTACTACAATGCCAATGTTATGACATTTAAAAATACGGTGTTTTAATTTCTCTTTGAATCTAAATTTTACTGTAACTTCAAAGAGTTATTAGCTTTAAAAATTGTTAACAGGTGATTAAAAAGTTATGTATATTTTTTCAGGAAGACCACAAACATGCAACTGAAAGTGAATTATGAATATGATGAAACGCCTTGTGTATAGTAATTATATTTATTAACGGTTAGTAAAAAGCACATTAATTATTATATAAACATTTTATAAGTTCACTAAAATGTATTGTACCATTTGTGTACTTAGTAAATAGTGCTTGATTTTATCATCGAATTTTTAGAAAGTATTTTATGTTATATTGATTTCTGAAACATATATTGTGAAAGCTAGGCTTGAAGCAGTTGCCTAGAATTTAAAAATAAGAAGAAATCTATGTAGAAAATACAGTTTCTGAGAGCAAAAGAAAAAAAGCTCCTTCAGAGTGTATGTTAACCCGAGGTAAAATGATATAGAAAAATGTTTGACTTTGAACAAAACCACTTATTCGTAAGGATGAAAACTACTTATGTACTTTTCTGGTACCATTCCACCAAATTTTTTGATTGACAGTCGCAAATTGGGATTTTGAGAAGAATCACTTGTTATACCAAAAATGTTGTATTTTGTGAATGAGCCAAATTTTGATTTAAAGATAAAATATGGATGTAGGCCTACAATTTCCTTTAATTTTAATGTAAAAAGAACAGTTATAAAAATAGAATAGCATCTAATGAATATGTATAAGCAACTGTAATTGGCATGTACGACGGTATGTATGAATTTTATCATATTTTTAAATTACTAAGAAAAACTATTATTTATCGTATTTATAATTTATACTAAAGCTGTACTGCTGTGTAAAATTTTATTCGAATAAAAGATTAACAACAACAACACCAACGTCGCCGCCGGAGCCGCAGCAGCAGCAACAACGGCAAGAGCAACAGCAGCAGCAACAGCAACAACAAACGACGTACACAAAAATATAGTAAGTGCATGTTAGTGCATGGATTTGCTCCTCTGTCGAGTGCCCTCGAGTTGCTGAGTGAATGTTGACTGATATCAAGAGTTTTTTACAAACGGAAAACAAAAGAATGGATTTTCTGGTATAACCAGTTAATTTGTTAACAATATTATTTATCTAATGAATAGATTATTATTGATTGAAGTTAGTTCGAAGTTCTCTTGCACATGTGTTATACTATTAATGGGGTTAAGAACTCAAGTACGACATACACGCGTAGACGTTTGGAAAATACGGGAATAGAGGAAGCTAAAATTAAACTCTGCTAAACATAGGCTTCCTAGGGCGTAACACGAAAGCAGAATCACCGGAAATAATACAAATATGCTAAAAAAGGTTTGAAATGCTGGGGTTTATTTAAAAGAGTCATTCTATAGCTGTAGTTGTTGGTTTCTTGATCTAATTTGATCACCTACTTATTGTTATGAATCACACTGTCGGTATAATACTACGCCTTATTGGTGTGCCGCATGCAGACTGAACCTGGCTGCTGAACTTATGGCTTCCCAGCTGTTATGATTACGATTTTGTATTAGCCGGTTTCATGGATGACACTTGTTGATGTTAAACTCATATATAGTGCAGTGTAGCACCAGCAAGAATGCAATAAAGCTGGAATATTATTTGTTATAGTTCCCTATAAGGTTATCTCTGTTTGCAATTTATGGAGTTATTTATGTGAATAAAAAGAACTTTTTGCGAAACGTTCGCAAAGCATAGAAGTTGATGACTCTTGCGGTTTTATCTGGAGGATTAATTTTTGTTAAGAAAGTTTTACAGATCGCTCAAAGTTTAGAGCGATAACATACATTCACTTATTTCTGAGTACAATACAAGAAGAGTGTTTCATGTTGACACGTTTCTAGAAGACAAGCTACAGCCGGCATGGAATACATGATCGATGGAATGAATTTCATGTAAACACTTTCGTGAAAGTGAAGCTGTATTGATCGCATTTAAATTGCTTTTAATATCTTGTTTGAAGCCTATAAAATCTGATAGCTATCTTCGTTTAACCGCTTCAGAACATCTTTTGTCCGGAAATATCGTCTATGAGACGTCTATGTGATTGTTTGAGACGCGTATTATACTTTAACTGCTTCAAGTTTAATATTAAGTGTCTTTTCAAGCGCTAGTTGTCCCGTCAAGGGCTAGTTGTGTTAAAAAAACAAGTTCGCTGTAAGATATACATTGCAGAGCTGCTTCATCACACGAAATGCTGTCCAATCGTGGTTCACTATGCTCACGTGGCAGCGCATGTAGAGTTAACTCGTGATGAAACAGTTGGAGTAAAATCATCTCGGCATTCGCATTGCTTAATGGAAAATTTGGCCGACTTTTTCGCCTTCAGTTAGAGAAATTTCCCACTTGCCACCATAGACACATTGCCAAGATGTAAAACTGTTATAATAATTTTCCTTTAAAACCTCACAGCTTTAATGTTTTAAGAAGACAGTTTGAGCAAAGGCGAGACTTGGTTGGATTGCATCAGTTTCGTTGCTCATTTAGTAATAGTCGTTCTGTCTGTGTTTAGTATGGCACAGCAATGATGCAATTTCATGCCTCAGGAGATTCAGGTGAGCAGTTTGTTGTGTCTTCGCGCGCATGTGAAAAGGATTTCCTACGTGAGCATCTGGATTGATTAAGGAAAATTGGATGTCTTAGAATAGCAGGGAGCATTTAGTGTGGTATGTTCGATGGGCTTAGTAGTCGAATCACGAACTACGTAATTCGGATATCTGCTTAACGTTAAACTCAGCGAAAACGATACATTCTACACCTTGGGTTAGCAGTAAGTATAGAGTCTCAATATGTGACTAAAAGTTACTGTTCAATCTGCCTAAAAGGCAGGTAGTTGGTGTAAATTCAAGAAAACGCAAAAGTACGTCCAAATCGCCTTACGACGGTGGTAATTGAAATAACCGGCCTACCACCTGAACCAACTGACAAGGCGTAACGTTACAGTGGCTCGTTTTTTAGTTACTTTCGAGGTGTCTGTGTCATTTCAGAATGCTACATGTATTAAAATGTTATTCAAGTTTGGGAGGAAAAAATCGGGGGCCCAAAAATCAAAATCTGACGCAAGTTGCAGCCTTGCCTTACTTTCACTAAATTCCTGTTATAAAATGACTTTTAAAATTAGTTTGACTCCGTCATCTTATTAAAATAACCATATTTTGTTTTACAATTTACACAAATTTATCAACGTATCCATGTTACGGCACTGTTGGTCGACATTAATTAATTTCAATTAATGTTCTTTGGTAAACGGTCTTTTTATTTATTTGCGCTTTTTAAAACTTGACTTTACTTTGTGATCTCTTTTGGCATCTTCAGATGCGAAAATGTTCGAGCTTTATGAAGGTGTTACGTCTTGTTTAATCGCTTACCAGAATATGCATTTTACTGCTTGTTTATGAATGGGATAATCCGACTTGTAAGCCTATTTATTTAATTGTTTTTAGGCACAGAAACCAATTATTTAATTGCGCTCATTGTAGGTCGATTTTGTCTTGTTGTTTTCAACATTAGCTGTTCCGAGTTCAAAAATCGGCTTTCACAAAACTGAAGTCATACGTATGATTCGTTTGATTAGTTTTGTAATAACTATTTTTTATCACAGGCAAGAGCTAAGCGATGTCTCCATTGCTGGTTACCTTAGTCTTGATTGCCGCTAATACTGTCACACCAGTGAAATCTTTCTGTGATCTTTCTCTTCCTGGAATGGTTAGCTGTTTTCAAGGGGACGCATACATTGTTGGCTTCTTAGATATAAACGACCCTTCATTGTGCCAGCAGCCTAATAGTGGAAAGTTATTAAAAACAGATTACAGTGCCGCTGTTTCATTCTCTTATGCCGTCCGTCTAATGCGCGAAAATGGATCTCTGGTTAATTTAGTATTGGGTAAGTATATGTTAAACACACGATATGTGTTAAACCCGGTTAAATGGATTTGAAGATGTGCATATGGGAGGACGCCGTGGCTGAGTGATAAGGGTATGGCAATCGCTTGGCTACCGATACCGGGGCTCTGGGTTCGAATCGCACTGACGCGTGGCGGAGTAATAGTGTGTGAATCTGGTACGTTATTCTTTTTATTTCCTACGACTTGTCATGCTTAAAACCAATATTGACTAAATATGGCAAGATATTAAATAGTTGGCTAAAAAGGTAGTGCTAACAAGAAAAATGAAACACGTTTTGATTTGCAGGTTCCGTTGTCTTCGACACATGCACATCAAGGAGGACAACAATTCTGGAAGCAGCCCTTATCCTGACCTATCAAACCGATAACATCATTGCTGTTGTGGCACCTTCAGCAGAGAAAGCTGAAATAATTCTACAAGTGCTGCGTCCCTTAAAAATACCTGTTCTAGCCAACAAAGCTACAGTTGCCAGCTTGACAGATGACAATTTGTACCCCTATCATGTACCTCTACTTCCATCTGACGATTTTTTACCACTAGTGACCTTATACGTGTTACATGCATTTAATGTGAGTTATGTCCATGTTGTATTTGACGAGGAGAATAAAGACATTTGTGCCCGATTTATGAAAACTGCAGATATTCAAAACGTGTGTATCATTACGAGTACGTCTATATCGAAACGTAAAACTAATTTTGGTTTGTCTCGAGAGAGAATTCAGAACATGCTTGACGAATCTAACGTTTTCTTAGCATTTTTATCAACTAAGTCAGCTAGTTTATTAATAAATGCGCTGACAGAAGCTACCAATGAAAGCTTGTTCGTGTTGTTTAGTGACAATGGCGTATTTAACAAAAATTTACAAATATCACCTAATATTCATAGTTTCACAATGAGGCCATCCAGGATAAGCAAAGGCACAAATGTGCTTGAATCAACGTGGAAAAAATTTATATGGTTATACTTCAGTGATATTGCGTCTGAAGACATTATTTATGATGATATTGTTGCAGATTCTGTTTATTTAACTGTAAATGCTAAAAGAGTTGTATGTGCAGACGTAAGTTGCCACAATTCACTGAAATTGTCTGAGAGGTTGACAACATTTATGAGAAGGCAAAGTAAACTTTCTTATACATATGATGTTTTGCATTCAAATTTCATGGAACGGCCTCAGAAGTTGACGTCGGTATGTTTTTTGAAAGTCATACTTATTTTCTAGTTCGTTTAAAGGTGTCAAATACTGCAATATTGCATTGCGATAAAAAAGAAGCACAAGAAAAGACACAGAAGTGTTTTTGTTGTATTAAATTGTTGTTTTGTTCCCTTTACAGTTTTGCGTTTTTTTCACCTGCTGTGCATGTTGTTTTTCTACGTGCCTTTGGCCCTTTGGTGTAATATCCTTTTTATGCATCAGTAACACTTCACAAAAAATTCCCCCCAAAATAATTCAGTAGTTCTAGTAATTCCTTGTGATTTTTTCTCATTCTTGTTTTTTTGTTCACCTGAAGAACTACAGTGGTTGTTTGTAACGGTTTGGACTTTCTCTCTTTTTTCCTTGTTTGTTAATCGTGTGTTTTTTATGCTTCACAGTAGTTAAAAGCAGTTGCTAAATATTCAGTGACAAATGACAAATTTCAGGCGTCAGTTTTTTAAATAGAAATTTAAACATTTTAAAATCTGCGCTTTCTGCTAAACCGAACTTCTAAAGTTAAGACCCAATAGCTGACTAAGAAAACAGTTATAATATGTTTTTGTTATTTTTTAGGTACCAGCTCAAGTATTTATACATGGCGATCCAAAAATTGATCTGGGTGCTTTCTTAACGTTTTCATTTCCTATTGAAGTCAACGTTCAGCTGGATGGAATTTCCTCCAGATGCAAGACGTTCACTTGTCAGTGTATTCATTACAGCATGACAACTATGAAAACTTTTACGACAAAAGGCGATAAAAATTTTTTCGTTTTTATACCCATACATGAGATGAGGGGGAGTGACTGTGGACCTATCTCTATGGAGGCATATGAACTAGTCAGCATTGTACAAACAGCTGTGGATCGTTTAAACACAAGATCCAATACACCTAAGATTGGATACACAATTTTCGATACCTGCGGAAATGTTACTTTGCCTAGCAATGTTGCGAGGTTGGTACTTATAATGTGCATATACATACATATATATATATACAAATTGCTGTTTTGAAACTTTGTTCGTATACGTGTTTTAGCTAGGCAACGAAAATACTGTCCGGTAAGCATGCAATTTAAGAAATTGTGGCGAACAATAATTGTTTACAAGCGAGGCAGAATAAGAATTGCAGAGTTATTAACTCCGTAATTATTGTAATAGCGCACTTTTTTGTATTCCTCAATATTAAATTGATAAACTACAGCATGTACACAACACAGAGGCTAGAATTATTACAGGCACTCTTAAATATGATAACTCATAACTCTTGCTCTCATGCACTTGCACTGGTCGCCCATTTATTTCAGAATAAAACACAAAATTCTCTAGTTAACATTCAAAGTTCTTAATGGTTTGTAGCGCCGTCTTATACATGTGATTTTTTGAAGTCATACGTGCCCAATCGTAGTTTTAGACCAGTTAGTTCATCGGCACTTGTACCGCGTTATGGTCTAGTCACATATGGATCTCATAGTTTTTGGAGCTATTTACCAATTTATGCAGGTAAAATGACTAATCCTTTCTTAAAACTTATTTTTCCAAAGAAGCCTTCTTAATTACCTATAAATTTAATGTGGACTTAAAGTATTGTTGCACACTATTTCACTTTGATAAAAAACAAGAAATGTTCGCACATTCTTGATTGAAGTAACTTTTTTGTAGTTTATATCAAAAACTTGTAATTTATTACTTGAAAGGGAAGTATTTGATACTTAACTGGATTTTGTTGTTCTTCATACCATTTTCGTTCAGTTATTGTCCATAGCACCTTTTTCTTCACTTTGCAGCAATGACTGGCATTAATTTTGGCGCGACTAGAATCCCAGAACTAATTGTTCGAGACTAACCATCGTGCATGAGACACCGAACCATCAGAGGTGTCTTAATCATGCCCAGCAGCTTATACATCTTCCATCAGCAAAATAGCATGGCACTGTGACAGATAAAATTACGCCTACGGAAAGACCACTCAGCTACACACATTTCAAATGCAACGTTAACGGACTTCATATTATAGGTCTTAATGAATTATTTACGCGACCTAATACGTACCTTGTATGTCAAATTTTTAGTTCGTGACACATTTTTGCTGTTGAATTTTAATGAAACTCTATGTTAATCAATTTATGAATCTGTGATAAAGATATCAGTACAATTTATGTTATATCTCTGCTAGTTGTGAATTTAATCTTTCACAATACGGCTGCATGACGAGGCTCTGCTTGCAAACGCTAATAAAGCAAAGTTGAACGTTTGCATTATTAGCTTGTATATTTTAGCAAAATTGAAACTATATGAACATTTTATATTCTTCTTAAGAGTTCTACGAACAGCCACAGCCTGACAAGTGTGGTGATACTTTGGCCAGGGTCTTTTCATTGCAAATTCCTCTCTTATTTTGCGTATACGTTTAATAATTAGTCCCTCTGCATTACAAATTTATAATAGGTCCGCAGCGGTGAGAGACCACAATGTCAAAATCAGTGATCTAT
The DNA here is from genome assembly GCA_030141605.1 of Tubiluchus corallicola. Classification (NCBI taxonomy): domain Eukaryota; kingdom Metazoa; phylum Priapulida; class Priapulimorpha; order Priapulimorphida; family Tubiluchidae; genus Tubiluchus; species Tubiluchus corallicola. The sequence continues at coordinate 278,880 of JAQGDQ010000072.1, read as the reverse complement.
AGATGCTAGCAAACAGAATAGATACTGTCTAATTTTTTTATATAAATTCTTCTACGTAAAATTCAGCCCTTTCGTAGTAACTTCGTTTATGTTCACTAGCAACAGTGATAGGTGACATTGAAACATTATTTAGGTAATACTGTTGTATTGTATTGTATTGTATTGTATTGTATTGTATTGCATTGCATTGCATTGCATTGCATTGCATTGCACTGCACTGCACTGCACTGCACTGCACTGCATTGCTTTGCATTGTATTGTATTGCATTGCATTGGACAGCACTGTATAATATTACATTGGATTGGGTTGTGCTGTGTTGTTTTATGTTGTGCTGCGTTGCATTACATTACGTTACGTTACGTATTGTATTGTATTACTTTCCTTTACGTTTTATTTTGTTGTGCTTCATTGGTTTACTTCATGCTACATTATGTTACATACTATACATGAATTTAACTGTTTGTTCTTAGTTTCATATATCGACACTCATTGTATCTGGATTACGTCGTTGACTCAGTATTTGCTGTTTTATCGGGATTCAATAATGATTCGATTAGGAATATGCCAGGGTTGGCTCAGGTAAGAATGCCTTTATACAGATTTATTAGTTTTAAAATTTTATCAGTGTTAGACTGTTGTAATTCTGAGGGAAAATCGAGCTTCGCGGAAACAAAGCTTATATTAACGTTAGAGAAGAGTTCAGCAATAAAAATACGACTTTGTGCCCGAAACCGAGTTTTTAGTGTTATTAATTCCAAATAATAATAATAATAATAATAATAATAGTAATAATAATAATAATAATAATAATAATAATAATAATAATAATAATAATAATAATAATAATAATAATAATAATAATAATAATAATAATAATAATAATAATAATAATAATAATAATAATAATAATAATAATAATAATAATAATAATAATAATAATAATAATAATAATAATCACAATATTATACACAGTGAAACACGGGACACAACAGTTTTATTTTTCCCACTTAACGCTGTGTAAAACTGTTAAAATAATTACGCCGGGTTTTTAAACTTGAATTTTATTTTTTTAAAAATCGACTGCATTTGAAAATTTTATTTTTATGGCACTACATAAAGTCAATGAAGAAGCGTCGTGCCAAACCATCTGGGTACGGTTTCTGCATTTTAGACCATGTGGGTCTTTTAAACATTTAATGTGTAATATGTTAAAAAAGGTAATTTATTTCTTTGTAGTCCGAGCCGAGTAGTTTGTTGTAGTGAACAAAGATGGCGACAATAATGATAATAATTGAACAAGTCATTTGAATTACTTATATTCGCTGTTCAAACAAATTTTTAGTGTTTTCTATCAGGAACATTTTCTTGCAGATAAGCTTTGATCCTAATGACTTGGATGGCAACAACACCGGTGTCATTCACGCTGTACCTACTTACTCATCTCAGGTTCGCTACCTGGCACGTTTACTTCAGGAGTTAAAATGGTCTTACGTCACTGCAATATACACTAATGAATATAAATCCCGACTAGATGCACTCAAACATATCATTCTTGAAGACTACGTAGCAAGCGTATCTGCGGAGATACTTGTTTCAAAGCATTCCGATTCTTACGGAAGAGTGCTAAGAAAGCTCATGAGTGAGGCTTATGCAGCACCAGGTGTTATACTTTTTACCGACTCACTTACAGCTGAGACGATAATATCAAGTGCTGATAATTTAAATACCACTGACTGTCTACGAAGTTGGATTGTCATGCATAATACAGATATAGATCTGCTCAGTAAAACAAATCAAACGATTGTAATCGTTTCTGCTGTAAATGAAGTTTCTCACATTATAGATTCACATAATGCAAATAACATTGATGTATCTATCAACCCGTGGACAAGTGAAATGCAAACACAACTAGACTGCTCGCTGAGTCCTGAAAGTGACTTATTAATGAAACAATGCGGTAGTGAAATTTTCAATGACACCTCGACAAAGGAGCTGACAAAAAGAGTTACTACACTAATAGCGTCACTACCCGACATCTATAGCTACTATTTAAAACGCAACTGTTCGAAAAAGCAATGGGAACTGTGCGTGCAAAGCGATGTGAATCAATCGGTTGCAGAATTACTTCCATTCTACAAAAATTCCCACGAATATGTGACATTAATTTGGGACGACGCGCAAAACAAATTAGCAAAGGTAAGGAAAGAGAGCACTTCTTTTTTGACTGACAAATTTTATGGGATGGAGAACGATGACTAATTAAAAGCAGAGTAACTGATCAAAAACAGAATTTTAATATAAAACATCCTTAATGCAACAAGACGGAATGAATTGTGTACCTTCGTGACCATGTCTACACGAGATGTTCAGTGTCCTTGACCTTTGACTAAGATCACCGTTCAAAACACCACTTTCAAAGCCCTACACCAGGTGTTTACTTTGCGAGTTTTGTTTGTCTAACCATCTGCGCTTGCAAGTTAACATGAATTAATGGTTGATGCCCTAATTCTCTCTCACACACACGTGTGCGTGTGTGTGTGAATCTGAGAGAGCGCTTCTCATATGTATGTATATATGTATGTATATGTATATATGTATATATACTGCATATGCGTGTTGCTGTAAAAGTCATTGTAACATTTCCCTTTCTGTCCTCTTTGCGTACATTCATATTTCGGATCGTTAGTAGTTATTATTTATGATTTATTTAGGCTTCTATACTGCTGTTATTGTTTCAGGTCACTTCGCTTGAAGATGTCATATTCCCGCAATGCTATCTTTCATCGCCATCAAAAAGTTTTGAATTTGGAAATAAGACATCAGAACTGTTTCGCACTGGGAAGTTTCTGGGTTTTGATACAAAGTGGGGTGTTATTATCATTATTATTAGTGTCGTAGGTGTTTTATCAGCCATTGTAGTCATGCTTTTGTATTTTGCAAACGCAAATCTTCCATTGGTGAACAATTCTTCAATATCACTAGTAATTTTTCTACTACTGAGTATTATGCTCATGTACATGACAAACTTGGCGTTTCTTTATTCGCCCACGCCTGTAAGTTGTGGTTTCCAGAGATTCATGTTCAGTTTTTGCTATTCGCTCAGTTTCATCATTTTGTTGTTAAAAGTAATAAGAATTAACAGATTGGCCCAACATGCGACTATTTCTGGTAGCAGTGTTTCGTTTACTGAAAACGGAACTCAAATAGCAGCTACAGCAGCGCTCTCTCTGATCGAGATTTTAACTCTAATAGAGTGGCTTGTGCTTGATCCACCTGACGTGCAAGGTGTTGACGATGATACAATGATGTTGTCGTGCAACTACACTAAAGAAGGATTAGTGTTCTTTACTTGGTATGGCTTTCTTATTCATCTAGCAACATTTATTGTGTGCTTGGTGGGAAGACATTTTGATTATCTGGAGAAAGAAGGATTGAAAATTCTCATCATTACAATTATAACCTTTTTAATGGATGTAATTTGGATATTTGTTTATTTGACTGTCCCGCTTGTTTCCAATTTAATTATGTGTTTAATGATAACGTGCTTCGCCACTTTATTATTGGGATGCATCTTTTTACCAAATTTGTGGGTCATTTTTAAACAAAAAAAAGAAGTAAAAAATATGAAAACAGAAAAGAAAATCGCAGAAAATGAACAAAGTTTATCTATCCGACTATAGAAGCATTTTCTGTGCAAGCTGATTTTTCTGTTTGCTGTATTATGAAATGATGTCTGATTTAATGTGTTTATTGCTATGAAACTGTATATAGAAAGTCACAACTAAGCTGCTACACAGTAAGTTAACTTCTAAAAAGTTCGTTATCGTAGTTTTTTTAAGATATATTTTGCAACTCCTTAGTTCACTTCACTCAATAGTGTGTTCTGTGAAAGCATATATTAAGTGCTATGGAAAGAAACTCAATATTCATAATTAAGATGTACAATTCTTCATGCAGTTTTTACCGAATATGACATTGTGAACGGTTGCTCCCCCTCCCCGTTTAACTGACAAAGTAATAGCACTTTCCCCCGCGAAAAGTCCAGCCCTAATTTTCACATTTCCCAACTCGGAACTTTCCTAGACTCCAATTGTCAAAAAATACTTAATGCGCACCTACCCCACAGGACCTAAATACTGATGAAAAATTTCGAATTTAACTTAAAGCCCTATGAGGCGTTGAGCAACAAAGAAGTGTCCTTGACCGTTGATCCGAGGTCAAATGTCATTAAACCAATATTAGTCGTCCCACCACTGGTGCCTACCTACCAAGTTTCGTGACTCTAGGTACCATTGTTTTGGAGTTATTCACCGACGTAGCATGGAAAAATAATATTAAACGGTTGATTTCCAATAAGATTCTGCTTTATGCGCGCCTTAAATAAAGTCTTAGTGAATGATTATTTTTGTTTTTATTACTTTAAAGCAATTGTGAATAATTATCTATTATCTATTATTCACCATTATGGTTTATAACACATACATAAAAATCAAAGCAACTGCGTCTTGCTGAATGTTTGGTATTAGAATTCTTAATCGCAGAAGGGGTTCAGGTGGCTAGTTGATACGTTCCTACGAGTTTGAAGGAGAATCTACTCCATTTAGCAAAGAACACTTCTCATCTGGACTCTAGAGTACAGATTAAATATGAATGCTCAATTATATTTATTGATTCTAATTACAAGTATTTACTCAATTGTTTTATAACATCATACATGTTCAGTAAAATTGCTTTTCGTTACCCTTTTTTTATAAATATACGCTACATGTACTTGCCTTGTATCATTATAAGTCTTACCTATTTAGCAGTATGAGACCTACGTTTCCAATGTGGCTGCGTCTGGACTCGTATTACAGCATTGGACTAGGAGTCAATGCATGTTGTATCACTTTCCTTTTCTTTTGTATCTTGTGATCGTATAGTATTCAAGTGATTTGTATAATAATTTAATCGATTCGCTTCCTATATAACTAATTGCTACAAGGTGATTGATCACCCGGCTCCTAGGGCTTTAGATGAGTCTATCGGGCGATAATCTTGTCCTTCAAGACTGACACTTCGACTTCGCGTTGTGAGTAAAGTCTTTGACCCTAAAGCTATCTAGCCTAGCTCCCGCAATTGAGCTTTATAAAATTAATTAATAATTAATGCAATGCGAATCTACAGGATCGTATATCGAATTTAGTGTTGCTTAACTTCAAACACTTTGAAGCATACATGAACTCATAAATTACGTCAAAGTGAATCAACTTTATTGGTTTACACGTTTACTTCTATCTAGGTAGCTGTACAAGATTTGTCCTTACACGTTTGTAGGCGTTCACAACTAATGTATAGCTCCAAGAGATACTCAAGCAATTCACTTAGCAATTATTCAGTATGCTGCACTTAAGGTGCTTAATTCAATGTGAACTACACACTTAACAACTAATCCGTATGCTGCACTTAAGGTGCTTAATACAATGTGAACTACCTTTATGCAGAGTTACTCTCAGTTACAAATGCGTTAAGATTACTTAACTCGGTGGAATGGCCACAATGCAACTCTAGCACACTTGGTCAACTCCAATGATATTGTGAGACTATTCGTCGATCCAGTGCCCAGACGATCTGCTGAGGACGTAGAGCTGTTCCACGCTGGTTTCAAACGATGTCTCCACACTCTGTCAGATTCTCTGTGTTGCCTCTCTCTGGCTCCTGACTCCCTCGATGTCCGCTGACTGACTCACGCCCGACTAACTAACACCTCGTGTTCCCAACTCTGAGCTTATATTTCCAAGATCCTCGCCTTGCGCAATTCGCGCCCAAACGCAATATTTCCAAGGCTCTACACGCCTGGTCTGTCTTCAGAATTTCTTCCTCTTGATGTCTTCGCACAAGCTTGGCGTCGGCCAGAAAGCTTCTCTTCCAAAGAAATTTGCCTATTGCGATTTTCTTGTTAATTACGTGTAACTCTGCATAAGGTTATAAAGAACGATTACCTACGCTTGCATGAGGCTATAAAGCAAGATTGCGTCCTCACTTAATGAACACCTGTTTACCTTCAGTAAACGAAAAAACACACCTGTGGAATAATTTTGCATCGCATTAAATCCCATGCCTTACCAGCTGGGTGAGTTCTTATTATCAATCAATGAATTTATCTTATCAAATCAGGGAGGTATCCGATTTATCAACTGAATCTAATTCAGTTGATAATTCCATTAATTTATCACTAAATTACCGATTCATAAATTTATTCACGACAGTTGTGGTAGGGGGTGAATGCAGATATGTGTTAAGTAATCTTCAAAAAATGGGCGTGGCGTGGTCAAGTGAAATGGGTGAAAGTGCTAAAATGAGGTCTGGTCAATAACTCCGTTTGTATAAGACCTAGGATCACGAAACTTGCAGGATGAGCACCTAACATAGGTAGTCAGAGAACTATCTAGGAATGGTGACTTCAGTTAAAGGTTAAAGCAGCAGAACCCAAAATGTGAAAATTAGGGCAAATGACTTTGAGACTCAATACCACTTAGAGTATTCGACTAGAAGCCTATGTTACTGCATATATGGGTAGGCGTTCGAGCATAGACGTGTACTAAGAATTTTTCGAAAACTGAGCGTGACCAAGCCACATAACATAGGCGAAAGTGCTAAAATAAGGTTGCAATAAAATGGATTTCCTAAATAAGCAGAATTCAGCAGTAGCAAAATTATGATCTTGAGTCAAAGATCAAGCCAGAAAAAAGATTTTCCACAGTCAGCATTTGCAGTTTTGGTCATAATGCAGAGTCTTAAGTTTAACTTTGTCACGAACACGGTCTAGTTTTATCTATTTTTCTACTCGTATTGTACCAACACGAAACTTTTTACCCTCTTTCGTAATAAACTTACAAATGATTGTTACATCTGGAAATGTCAAATTAACTTGTGCATGAAAGATTAGATTTTGTTGTTTGACTGAGTTTATATTTTGAAGAACTGGAAAGTACATTGCAGGAAGCATTTGATCTGTGTTCTTCTAGCGTATTTTGATTAATTACTTTGCAGGCTTGCAAAGTAATTTATCAAACTAGTATAGCTTAATATTGATTGTTTAATTTACCAAAAATAAATTACAATAATATATCTGTATATGAAAGCAAAACATGTAATAAACAGACATTCTTTGAAGTGAAAATAATTCACTAAGAAAAGCAGTCTGGGGATCTAGATCTAGTGTCCTGTCGTTCATTAATTAAAATGATCATTAATTTGTAAATTAAGCATCCGCATAGTAAAAAAAGATAAAAATCTAGTCCTTAATTGCACTTTATAATACTTGCCAAAGCCAGTTGTAAAGTTGTTCTTGTGTAACAGCATGAATAGCAGTCCAGTGTCGCTGTCCAGAAGTTTTGTAGTTCAGTTTTTAGAGTTTTGTAGCAACGTGGATTGCAATAGTGGTATGTGGCACACGGAGGCTAAGAGATGATATCACGTGAGTAAGGTAAATGTCGTATTGAAGTTACATTATTATGTCCGAGTTTAAAAACACAGAAAATGACGTCAAAGAGACAAACTGTAACTACTATGTCTTTGTACGTTGCACAACCAAAAAGTTTATTTTAAAACACAAATATAAGATGAAAACTACTGCATTTTGCCGCATTTTAGTAAAACGATCTCCGTTACAGGAATTTTAGGCATTAACGTAGAACTGCACAGGCTTCACAGTAACCATTATTTACAATTACGTAGAGAATAATTATGTAGATAATCAGTAATCACTTAGTAGACCTACAAGTAAGCCAGCTTACGGAAGTCTCACAAAATTAGCACTAGATGACAGCAGCTTGAAACAGCCGCACAAACAAATACAAGTGGCGACTATCACTGTATTCCATGATGAAAATCAATATGGAGACAACTTCAGATTTAACTGGCCATTGCAGCGTGAAGATGTACATTTCGTGTACAAGCTTATTTATTCTGTAGCACATTGCAGAATGTTCTCGTCTTCATCATCACCATCATTATTATTACTATGATTAATAGAACATATTGATTCTTTGCGTTTCACCTTATAATTTTGTTGAATATGATAAATTGCTTGAAATGTTTCGTCTGCTGACACCAGAAGACGCATCCCGCGCGGTTTCTGGGTCAGACTTTTCATGCATGTTCTCTGTTGATTCGGATTTTCCTGTAAAAATAGAAAAATAATTTTTCATTAAACGTTTTGATTTCTCTATGTTAAAAAAGCTGAGGTACTAAAAATCTCAATCCACTTAAGACAACAGACGATAAGGCAGCTGGGAAGTAAAGCCATTAGGCTACACTATTTGGTACATTCTGAAACTTAAATGATCAAGAGATCTCCAGCTTCTTGAAAAAATGAGACGATAATTACAACAGTAACAATATTGAATATTACAAATGTTTTGAAGTAACGTTACTTATTTTTCTATCTTTCTAGTGTGGCTTTGAATATACACGACAAAATTAAATTGTATTTGAAAGGACCTTTTCTACAAAACAAAGTCTAAAGGAAAGCAGGACCATTTTTTTAACTTATGATCTAGAAACATATTTTATTGCTTGTAATTAAAAGTTTCTTACAAATGTCCCTGATTAGGTGGCCGAGTGTTTCAGATTTCGGACTGCAATAGGCGCAGTCTTGAGTTCGAGACTAATGGCTGCCAACGCCAGGGCATATTATACCCTACATGTTATACGTTATTTGTCTATTGCGTTATTTGTCTTTTGTCTATTTCATATGCTTCGAACAATGTCTGATGTTTCTCTGGAGAGTTTGCCATCTTCCTCCACTGATGCATTTGCCTGCACTTGGCCTATGTTGAGGAAGCTGGATAGCCGGTTTCCAACAACACTAGATCATTGCATGTTGCATGTTTAACAGACAGCAGAGATTTGATGAGTTCCATATAAATGGTGGTAAGCATAACGCTTTTCAAGTTAGTAGTCCATGTTTCGGCACTATAGCAGACATCTGCTATTAATGCGCTATCCAAAACCTTTTTCTTTATCCAGTACGGATAGTCATTGTTCTTACTGATAAATGCGTGAAATTTTAAGATGTTGGGATTTTTACTCTCAAGATGTTTTGTAATAACTGTACTCATCTTTGCATCTTCCGTTATCATAACGCCATGATATGTATATGTGGTAGTGTGTTTATCACAACATTGTCAGCAATCAGCGGTACCCTACCTTGGTCATCGCCGCCTACAACCATAAATCTCGTTCTGATTGTATTCATGCTCATGCCATAGTTATTGCAAAATTGTAATAATGTCTGCATCTTTTCGATACTTTTTCTTTTCGTTAAGGCTACAAAGGCGGTGTCATCCATCATGAACAGACAATGGAGGCTACGAAGCCAGCTATTCTCACCAAGTACTTTTAGAGCCTTTATTAGCGATCTACATATAGACAGAACAGCAGGCTTGAACTTGGTGAGCCTTATTTTACCCCACAGTTATAACTAAACTCTGTATCGCCCAGTATGCTTGTTGTCAGTCTATACATTTGTGCGATAGTTCGTAACATTACATAACCGCATCCGTGTTGTTTTAATACCCGTAATAACATACCGCTGTCAACCCGGTCAAACGCCTTCTCGAAATCTATAAATGTGATGAACTTCTTTTTACGAGCGGCGTCAATCAGTAATCGAAAAGTCAAAATTTGCTCAATAGAATCTCTTTCAGCCTGGCTACCCACTTGTTTTGGTTCAGGTTTTATCCACAACTTTAAACGTTCGTTGATCAGGCAATCGTATATTTTGCAGCAAGCTTGTATAATGCTTACGCCTCTATAATTATCACACGAGGCTGCACATCCTGTTTTAAATAGTACAATAAACTTGGATGTACACCAACGATGAGGGGAAATCACACTGCAAACTGTGTTCAAAAGGTTTACTAAGACCATTATCCATTCTACATGTACATAACGGAAGAGAGACGTTTATATACTATCTGGACCACTGCTCTTTCTTGCGTTTAGTGTCGCAATCACTTTTTGTAGTCATATGTTACGGGGACGTACATTTGGTAATTCTCTAATTCATCAAGTTGTTGGATGCGGTATCGCTGTTTAACAGATTTTCGAAATGTATCTTAAACATGTTATTCGTAGGGCGATTTTTTGTATTATCTGATCTTGCTTCTCCTTTCCAATTAATATTTTTCCAAATTTCGCAATCCAACGCACTGGATAGCTTAAGTTTTAACAAACGCTCATTTGTGTTTAGGTTATTTGGGACTTGGTTTTTGTTCTGTCTTTTGGCTCTTCGACTACAGTCGTACATGCTGTCAATTAACATTTGCGATATATTTACGGCGGCACTCGTATATAGTTCAATGGTAATAAGTACATTGTTTATAAGTTCTTGGAATGCATTAGTGTATAAATTACATATCCGAATCATTTTTCTACGCAAACCTGGTGTGTTGTCTTTGACAGGTATTTTCCCAAATTACCTGCACGTTTACCTTCAGCTTTTTGATTTGATATCCACATGATCACATTTTATAGAGTGGTGCGAGGTGCATGGTACCAGTGGTGCGTGATTCGATGGAAGTATCGCGTCGTTGATGGTTTTAAACTCTATGATATCAGAGATTAGTTTTTTGAAACAATAGCGAAGTCTAATTGAGCAATCCATCGGTTTAACAGGATTGATATCGTAGTATAGATCTGGGCCTTGATTAAACGTGTCTAGTTGAGCTAACCGATTATTCAAATCAGTATTGTATTAGACATCTGTTTGTAATAACCAAACATCACATAGGACTTTAGACTTACTGTTACCTTTGGAATGGACAATGGAATACTCATTCCAACCGTGGCCATAAGCTTTAATAGGATAAGCAGGTTCGCCGTGTTTTGGAATGTCCAAACCTGTTCACAAAAATAGTATATAGTATACATATATGCACACCTACATATACACCTGCAGCAGTCTATTGAATTGAAATAGCAGGAAACACTTTATTCGTCTGCTTTCCTTTTACATTAAATGTAGTACCTCTTTATTGTTTATTTCAGATTTATGTCAGTGCACCATAATAAGGTAATAAGAAGTAAATTAAAACTGATCTTAATATGCGATAATTATAGTGTAAGAAAACTGCAAGATTAGTAAAAAGATGTACAAAAGAATAAGTGATCATAACAAGCAGCACTGTTGTGTTACTAAATATGCAACTACGAGCAGGAACAAACAACATGACTAGAAGGCATTTAAGTAAATAAATGTTCCAAAATGGGAACAGAAAACGATGAACTATTAGCCAAAAATCTTGCATCGGTTCTTTAATCAATGCGTCTTTTTCTAGAAAAATTTTAGAGAGAAGTGGAAGATATTATCGTTAACTTAGTGCAGCAAGTACCTTTCAGCTCAATTTCTTCAGAAACGCGAAGAAGATTAACTAGCTGGAGTAGTGCAAATACAATTGTACAGGTTGCAGCACACCAAGCAATTATTGACAAAGCACCAACCAAGTTCCATGCCAAACCCTGAAAAATTGATAGATTATATTTCAGCAAGCCAAACACTTATACACTACGCGAAAATCCGCGCATTACTGATATTGCTCCATGTGGGTAGCACGGTGACGAATGTTGGATTCAAATCAGTATAATAAATTAGCAATCTATGAGGTTTTGGTGTAATTACAGGGATTTACAATGAAATTACCTTGTGCGCTGTTGTAATTAATTTAGTAACAAACTGTCCAGAATAACGGTTTCCCGGAAAAAAAGCTAAAAAATAAACCATTGTTTTACGAAGAATGTTTAAAAATGAAAAGCAAAGTGGTTCAGTTTAAAAATCACTAAGTGCAAACCTTACTGACTCAGAAGTGGAACCCCTGGAGGACTACGTTGAGAAAAATTACTAACTCGTGATCATGCATGGAATTACATAATGTAAGTACTGAAACATCATTCTGGCAGAAAGAATACCTAGTAAATCAGCTAGTTTTGAAAAAAAGCGGGAAAAATTGCTTCATTTGTCAACCAACCCAACTGTGCTTACAAAAGCGGCTTCTGACTGCATAATTGCAATTTGTAGACTTACTAGGTCTGCCCAATTATTTCAGCGAAAAATGCACTTGCTAGGTTTATTAATTTTGTCAACAAATCGCTTAGCGAGCGTCAGAGCACCAAATCGTTTCGTGGAGAGACTAAGAATGCGCTGATACCAATAACTCAGTTTTGCAATAAATGAACTTACTAGATTTTTCGTGAAAGCGGAAGGTTTATCTGGGTTCTAAAAAGCTAGGAGCCTGGGATTCTGGACAATGATCAGTTCTGAAATTGTCATCAACTTCTCCCAGGGAGTTGAATTAACTTCAAAATGTTTTGACAAGTAATTAGAAATACATGGTGCAGATACGTGCATTGCTTTTTAAAAGTTGAGATTCTTTAAGGCTCCCAGAACGAGGCCAAAATGAGTAGCATTGAATAACTGTAAAACTACGGTACATAGAATAATTAAATTTGCAAGGTAGAAATCTGGTGCAAGCGCTCAGCTGGAATTGGTCTGAGCTGGAAGCCAAAATGTGAAAACAGGGCAAACTGTGTTTGTAACACGTTAGTGAATCTGCATCGGACCAGGGATACGCAAGTGGCGAGCATCTTGCTTAACGTCTAGTTTGACTCCGCTTTTCATGAAACTGAAAAGCGAGGTGTAGCTACTTGCTGCAATTGTCATTCGTTAATCTGAATCTTTGTGCACGATCATATTAATTCTTGGCCGTTTTTATCAAAGTGCCTTATCACAGTGTAATATTAAAACAATAGAATTTTAACACAATGGAATTTTAAAACTTTGAAACAAAAAAGTATAGAAATTTCAAAAATATACTGGAAATTCTTTTGTCATGTAAATCTAAAGGCATTAATTTATTCTGGAAGAAAATTAAAACGATGAGCGTTAAAAATAAAACAACTATAACTTATAATATTGATCCACAAACTCTGCTAGATTATTATAGAGAAATATTGAATTCAAACCGTGATAATGATAATCTTAGTCCCCCAGCACATTCGTTCGTTCGTTCGTTCATTCATTCATTCATTCATTTCAATGCTTTGCATGTTGGTGACATTCTTATTTTAGTTTAATGTTAAAAATACTTACTATCAAAGCTACTTTGCTTCCCGTGTAAATGATTCCTCCATTAAAACCAAATATTTTAACTGCCAAGACTCCCCACATACCACCACCACCATGTACTAAAAATGCATAGAAAAAATACGCAAATCAAAAATTGTTTGAATTAATAACACATTAATACGTACATCCGACATATATGTTGTTCAAATATGCTTACTAAAAGACGCAATTTTTCGAAATTCAGTGGGTCACACTGTTTCTTTGCTTAGACTTGCCTAGTCACCTTTACCTCTAGTACTAAGCATCAAGAAACAAACTAATCAAACATTTGTTAATTGTCATTATGTAACAAAGTGTTCACTAGATAATAGTATATCATCATCTAACAAAAGCTTCTGCGTTATCTAACAAATCCACAAAATTCGACATTACGTAAAAAATTTAGTCCTTATATAACAATCATTATGTAATAATTTTTTCGTTGTTGTGTAGTAGCAAAAACGATGGATCATGTAATAAATTAACACACAGTTGGTCTAGTCTTACAAAGGTCTACGTTTGTTCTGGTCCGTAGCTGTTCTGACTTCTGTCTGACCTATGAGAAGTATACTCTGTGACTGATCTATTTGTCTGAAAATTGATTTGTTTGAGGTGTTGGTTGACTGGTTTGGTATTTAGCCAAGGGGTATTTAGCCAGATAAGTCTCTTTTTATAGGTTTGATCCCGACTGCAGCATTGCCTTAGCTGTGCTTATTTTCTCTAGAGGTTCTCTACAAAAAAACATAAAATGTATTATAGTGCTACGACTTTTCTACAGAGGGCAGAAGTAAGGACGACGTCATAGCGGCAGCTAAGTTGGGAAATGAAAATTCAGGCTTCTTTGCATAAATTTCATTTTCGTAAAATAGAACTTATGGCCTCTACTGGCAAGACCAGGTCCCAGCCATGCCAAACTGCAGCCAGTCTGACTCTACCACTAGGCAAACAACACAGTTGCCTATGGTGCCAAATTTTGGATGACGACAAATTCTCGAAGTAGTTTTTTAATTCTTAACTTCGCAAAAGAAATAAAATAGTGTATGTGTAACTGCTTAAGTGCACAGCACTTTAATTAAATTAACCGAACTGCTTGCGCTGTTTTCCTGTCAAAATGTATGATTCATCGGCGCTAAAACTAAAGTGTCTTCCCGCAGCAAAACGCTTTCTATTTTTGCTTTACGAGGTTATATTACGTTATTCATGCAGATATTACTGACGTTGCCCTGCTTTTGCCCACAGTATATATCGTGTGCACAGCATAGAGCAGTAACTGTTATTTGTGGTAACGAAAAAGTATTTATCTGATTTTGCTATTGCAAAATCTTAATTATAGCAGATAAATCTGATCAAATCGAGACCTTCAAGAGAGTAATACAGGAAACGAAAGATTGGTGATGGACGATAACAAAAGTTTCGCTAACGAAGTATTTGCAACCAGATCAGACTTAATAGTGTGAAGATGATGAAACTAGCAAAATGGGTGTTAAAAAGGGAGTTAGTGCTTCATAAATTTACTGATGAAAAGGCTGTGGGAAAATCTAGCCAAGAGTTTGTACCCGAAGATTGTGCAGTTCAATTGCAGAAATTTTGATTGATCCTAATGACCAAGGCAAGTTGTCATCAATTCTATTTCAAGTTCAATAAACACAAGCTGTAGATAGGTAACTAACTATACTTAATTAGTTTATTATAATACATGCTGCCTAACAGGATAGGTCCATTGTACTTTATTATACACAACAAATATTCAATATTGGGAGTTGGTATTAGCCGTAGGGGAAGGGGTTGACTGTTAAGGGCGCTAAAGATATTTTTTGCCTAGGGCATCAAACTACCTAGAGCCGGCCCTGAGTCAGACCTAACCCTGATCGGAACCAGGCCTAGATTAAAAACAAATTGATGGCGCGTTCAGACGTAGAGACTTCTCTCGCAAATTGTTGCGCAACTTCTCTCTGAGAGTAAAGTTGCAACGTGTGAACGGTTTGGCAACTTCTCTCAGAGAAAGTTGCGCAAAGGTGAGAGAAGTCTCTACGTCTGAAAGCGCCATTACCCATTTCAATAATTCGAGCACATCTGGACCGCTACAAGGCCAAACCATGGACCAAAACTAATCCAAATTAGCTTGTTACATAGTTTATCATTTTTTATTGCAAGACGATACAGAAATTATTACACAATACAGCAAACTTTGTTAGCATTTTGTTACACAATACAGCATTTATGCTGTATTGTTACACAATGACTCTTTTGTGACACATGATGATGATGACGATGATGATGATAAAATTTATTTGAATTATTTCTGACACAATGAGCCTTAACAACACAATTGCAGAAATTGCACCCTAAGTTCTAATTTTTATTTATCGTATCACTAGAAAAATATAATTAGGCTATTCGCAAATTCGACAAATTAATATTTACAGAAAAATATTTTTATTTTTCATTTTCCATGACAAGGAATTTAAAGCTGATTTATACTGATAAAAATGGCTTAATTATTCACATTCGTTCAGTACATAAATTTCTAATTGTTGCAACTAATTTAGCTGATTATTCGTTACACTGGCCGTACAATTTTAGAGACGAAAGGTTTTTCCTTGTTAGCTATTTCATCGTATTTGTGACTTAAAATTAAAAACGCCAGAATAGAGTTAGTGAATACGTTTTACAACATAGCCAACTACAGTTATAAAATATTACTATAATCTTCTTCTTGAATCTAAGACAAAAAATCAAGTGTTATGTGGATGGTAGAAATTATGTTCAAGTCGGCAGTCGAAAATAAAATGAGATTATATCAAAGCGGTTAAGCACATAAAATCTTAATATTCAAAAGATTTTTGTAAGGGTGTTATAACTAGTCAAATACCTGACAAGGAAAGGTACAATTTTCCGCGGTTGGAAAGTTAACAAGTTTTCAATTTTGAATGAAAGTGCCAGCAGCCTTTTTTTCGAAATAAACAATCTTAAACGTCTGTAGGCTTCTTATTGTGTTGTTGTGTACTAACCTGCAACTACATCCAATGGATCATCTATTTTTAACTTTTTAACAATGACTTCAACAGCAAAGTAGAAAAAACAGGCAATCATCCCGACAATAAAGGCTGCATACGGGTAATACACATTTCCTCCAGCACAGCTTGCCACCTAGACAGAACAGAATAGCTTAAACGCTCCAACAGTTGTAAGACACTAATAATTTTGTGCATAAACTTGGTATGCGTAGCGAAATAATTCTTGGACAATGCAGTACTAAATCTTGTGGTAGTATTTCAGTACCAGTAAATTCAGTGCCTGTAACCTCTGTACCCATACGTGTAACCTCAGTACCGCAATCTCAGCACCCATAACCTCAGTGCCTAAAACCTCAGCACCATAACCTCAGTACCCACAACCTCACCACCCAGAACCTCACCACCGACATCCTTAGTACCAATAATATCAGTACCTACAAGCTCTTTATCCACGAAATTAATACCCATAACCTTAGTGGTACTACCCATAACCTTAGTGGGTCATTTTTGCAAATTTCGGTTCTTTCTTCGAGCGAAAATCGCGAGTATGTCGTACGAAATTCGAGCGACATATTTATGTATCTTTGGCGACTTCTGCGATACTTATGCGAACAGGCGAATGTTGCACGACATTCGGACGAGTGTATTACGATCATTTCACGACAATTTCACTGTGTTTTCGCTATGAAAAGTGCAGGACAACAGAGGATCGCCACAATGTCGCAAGTGTTCGAAAAATATTCGCAAAGTCGCTGTAGCATTCTTAAAAACATTACAAAATGTTCTCCAAGATTTTGCGCAATTTGAAATTGTTGACGAGCATCGCGACTAATTTGCGACAAATTTGGTAAAATTTCAGATAATTTTATGACATTTTAGCGAAGTGGCGTGTTCTGCGATTCAGCTGAGAAACTTTAACATTTAAAAAAATTTGCCGACGTCATTTACCGTTTGGTGACAACGGCGAACACGCTCGAATGTTTTGCGACTATTTGGCGCATATTTGGTGACTGTTGGATAGTCGCCGAAATATGTTGTTCGATCGTAAATTTCTCTCACATTTGGCATTGTAGTCTCTATTATTGTATCATATATACAGAACTGTCACAGTCTATGTGTGCGAAATAAAACGATTCTTAAGTCGCGAACCCCGTGAAAGCCTGGTAGTACCTGCAACCGCGGGGCCAACTAGTGTAATCTCTTTCGTACTCTCAATTGAATTCAATTCAGTTCAACAGTTTTTTATTTGGCTGATTTGAACACAAAACGTTAAACTATCTAACATAAACGGTTTGGAAATTGTACAAATCAGCCTCGATGAGAGTAGGAGCGTGAGCTTTCGAGACTCACATCGAGACTGCGTAAACACATGTAGTACATACAAAATAGTTCAAAGTTAAAACAATATTCAGCCTTAAAAGCAATTAATGGTAATAATGCAGACAAATGAGATTAGAGGTCTTTAAAAGCGCCAATTATCAGGTTAGATAACGTGTTAGTAACAAATTAAATATATGCTTTTTAAAACGTTGTAATAGAAGTTCTTCTGCCCAAGGAGGAATTTGAGCCCATTGTTAGATAGCAGTATATGAAGGATTTCGGTAACCGTAACTAGTGTGAATGGCAGGAGGATAAAAGTTACCAAAAGCTCTACAAGTAAAATAGTTACGGATTTGTTGAACAGGTGTTAAATAATTGACAAATGTAGGAGGAAGAAGCACATTATAATACTTGTACAGAAACAATAGACATTCGCGATGATGCAATTCATTAATTCTAAGATATCTATGGCTGTAATACATGAGATCACGATCTGTTAATTGTGGAAGGTTATAAATGGTTCTAATACATTTGTTTTTAAAGTTTGTAGAGGTTTGAGATTCGTATCAAAAGCAGATCCATAACTTAATAATCCATAGCAAAGATAAGGGTAAACAATAGCAAAGTAAACTTTTACAAGAGTTTCTACATGAGTAGACAGGCCTAATTTATGTAACGCACCAGATGACTGAGCAAGTTTTACCTTTATATAAGTTATATGCTGTTTCCAAGTCATTTTGTTGTCTAAAATTACACCTAAGTATTTAACATAGTCCTTTTCGTCTACATTACATCCATTAAGACAAACTTTAAAATTTTCAGTATTTATAATAGACCTCTGAAAATAACATAGCTAGTTTTTTTTAGGTTTAATGATAATTTATTGGTGCGAAACCATATACTTAACGTAGGCAGCTCTGCATTTATGACGTTTTGAATTTCATTTAAAGAAGTATTTGAATAAAATATTTTCGCATCGTCTGCAAATAATCTAAAACTGAGCAATCTGGTTATGATAGGCAGATCATTGATGTAATGCAAAAAAGCATGGGCCCCAAAATTGACCCTTGCGGTACACCACAAATAATTTTCTTAGGCTCAGAACAAACATTTTGAATTTCAACATACTATTCTCTATCAAATAAATAATTTTTCGACCACTGTAATTCAGTACCTTTGACATCATAACAGCATAAATTTTCCAGAAGAATATCAAAATCAACTGTGTCAAAGGCTTTAGTTAGATCAATAAATAAACTAAACAGTATTTTCTTATTATCAAGAGCTTCATAGATACGGTCAGTAATTTCAAATAAAGCATACTGGGTCGAGTGGGTTTCAGGAAAGCCAAATTTTTAGTCATATAAAATATTATTCTCATTAATAAAGTTAGTGAGCTAATTAAATACTAATTTTTCTATAATTTTTGACACATTTGGTTAACATGGATATTGGTCCGTAGTTATTAAGGAAGATTCAGATTTATGAATAGGTACTACTTTAGAGCATTTAAGATTTTTAGGAAATATTCCTGTTTGAAAAAAAGCACTGGAGATAGTAGCCAATGGTGCCGCTGCTTCCTCTTTACATAATTTTTGTACTTTACTTGGTCCCATCGAGACCACACGAATTTTTGGATTCAAGGTTTTTGATAATTTCAGCTATGTCGGCAGTAGAACATTCACAGAATTTAAAAATATTCTGACATGGCGCA
This sequence comes from Tubiluchus corallicola, assembly GCA_030141605.1. NCBI lineage: Eukaryota > Metazoa > Priapulida > Priapulimorpha > Priapulimorphida > Tubiluchidae > Tubiluchus > Tubiluchus corallicola. Next base: position 259,681 of record JAQGDQ010000072.1, on the reverse strand, counting down.
TCTAAGAAATCAGTAAGTAAGTTATTGGTGGACGGAATCTTACTGGCCAATTCGGGACCTATATTACAAAAATATTCGTTAAACTTATTAGGAGATCTTTAGGAGATGTCATTAACCCGTTTTCAGTTTCAATAACACAACAAATTTGACTGTTTTTGCTTTTACGATTCACAATTTAATTAATAAGTTTCCAAGTACGTTTAATATCAGTTATGTTATTTTCAAATTCAGTCATGTAATACATTTTTTTGCTTTTCTTTTTGATATGGGTGAGTATGTTTGAATAGTTTTTGTATTTCCTCTTCTGATTTTCATTGCCACTGTTTCGTTTCGTTTTAATTGATTTTAAAATTCCACGGGTAATCCATGGCCTCTTTTTTAGTTTGGCTTCTTTACGACTAATACATCTATATGGGGCGTGGTTGTCAAGTGCTTTAATTATCCTATCCTGAAAATTGTTATACATTTTTTCAGGATCAGCTATCAATTGGAGTTCAGCAGAGAATTCTGCCATCGAGATACATACGTCATTTTTGAAATTTGTTGTGGACAGCCTTTTAAAATCACGAATATACATAGTGTTACCCAAACTTATGAAATGTTAGTACGATCGCTAATTAGGCAATTAATGTTAATTAATTAATTGCCCGACTACGGGAGCTTCGGCTGGGTCGGAATGGCTATGAAGAATACCAGAGCGACCTCAGACCACGAAATACACGTTGTGTAGTAAATCTGTGTCTCCCTAGTTTACTAGCTGGGCTCCGCAATAAGCCGTTGCAATGTGAATATGATCCGTGGTGGGTTCGAGTGACAGATAGTATCTCTGCGAGTTGGCAAGATTTCTAAGCAATACTAGATCGCACAAATCTAAGTGAACACACTATTGACAACTGTTTACAAGATTTGTTGATTAGGCAAGTTTTATAAACTGACGGTTTGACAATGACAATTTTTAATAGATCTACGCGTATTGCGTTTACAATCATTCATCAAAATTCACGACTCTAGTGTCGCTGTACAATTCAATATAATCTTATACAATTCTAGGACAACTGTTACTCTACTCAGTAAAATACAATCGTCCACAGTTAAGTACGAACTACTTGATAACAACTATATAATGAATAAGGTTACTTAACTCGGGGACTGGCCAATCTTACAAGTTCCTTCAATTGGCCAAGTCCTGTTCCTAGCATGAGCCGTTCTAACCTTCAGAGGTTGGTGTTCCAATGACGCAGATGTTCACTCCACGCTGAGCAAAAGAAACGATCTCCTACCTTCAGAGTTTCCTGGCTGAGAGTCCACCCCGTCACCTACTTGACATCGACCAAAATCAAGACAACAGCAGCCTCGATTCTTGTTGTACTGTCCTTGTGAACCTCTGGTCACGTGACAAGACACACTCCGTGGCTGGTCATCAGAGCTATCTGACTCCTGAGTGCTCTACTGATTTGACCACCTAGGCATCTCGACTTTTTCAGTGCCTTGATACCTTTTACTATCAGTGGGACAAGGTCCCATAATGTCTCTGTTCCAAAATACATAGCCCTACTTTCAGCCCTCATTAACGTTTACTAAATTGGTTAGGAGCTTGTGTCTTGTTCACACGATCGAGTTTCGGATAACCGTATTCTTAATCATGAACAATGGGGAACAATTAATTAGCTAGGCTGCCCCGTGGACTCTGTTAACGAGCTTCAAACAACCTCTTAAATTTCATATGCTTCCGAATCAATATAGGCCAACCGCCTCTTAATTTTCATGGAGTTCATTCTGTGGTTACATCTTAATCTGCTTATTACTTGATTTTCCATTATTAATCAGTTGTCCGAAATGTTTTCATACGTACATTAAATTCAAGATATAACCTAGGTGAGTCATTTTCTCTGAACGGAATAATCTTCGTTCAGATGCTAATTACTCATTAATTGATTTTAATTTTATCTTTCTAATGAATGATTTAACATTCTAAAATGAATTCATAACAATAGGCATATTAACTGAATCATTACAATTTTTCTTGTTAAAAACACAGAAAACCCAAAATGGTCGCTTATATCATAAAGGATTATTTTTAACTGAAGGTTGTTAGTGAAGATGTGGTCTAGACATGACGGGTTTTGGTTTGCCATAATTCTGGTTGGCTTCGTAATTAATGACTTATATGAGTTTGACCATATCATATTTACGTAGTTAAAAATCACCTCATTAGTTTCATAGTCAAGAATATTTAAGTTCATATCATCCATAATATAACATTCTCTGTGTTCACTATTAATTTTTTCGAGATAAAAGTTTGTAAAATTCTCAATTTCTTGTTTTAGGGTAAGCTTTCACGACGAAAAGGGCTTAAGTTGCGCGCTAGTTCTGGTAGTGTTTCTTTTGTAACGTCATCACACTCAAATCGGACGTCACTTCTGAAAGCATTGTCTTGGTGACAAATGAAACTCATTCGAAATTTCCTTACCATTCCAGTTAGGGCAACGTTAAGTGAAATTAACAGGCTCCACTTGTGATTTGTAAATAGTTTGACAACCAGTAATCCTGTGAATGCGGCACTACTGCCACTTATCACTGTGTTCATCTAGAAAAAATGTAATTATTCATTCACAAAGTGAAGTAAACGTTGCAGTACTAATATTATAGACCGGCCACACGCATCAATGGCGAAGGACCGTGTGGACGCAGAGAATGACAGTGAAATTTGAAGATGTGGAAGTTTTCAAGTTTGGCGATCAAGCTAGTCCATAAGTATCGGTTGTCATTCTCATAATTAACAGCCAATGATAATGCGTGCTGGTGACTCACGTGAGCCCACTTATAGCTGCCACTAAAAACAAGCAATCATTAACAATAGGCGACTGCGTATATTTTATAATGTAAACGCACAAGTATAGAAATTTGGGTGAGTGAACTATAAATAGGTTTTACAGACGTGTTATAATTGTACTAGGACTGGCGCGTCTAAGTTACTAACCGGTACCAAAAACTCAATTGCTCATTGGTTTGTTCATTTATTTTTCGTCGTATTCAATTATCATTAAATTTTCTTGCTACCGTCGCTATAATGCAACATTGTCGTATTATTAACGTTGTTTTGCTGTTAGTTTACGTATGTATATCATTCTAATGTATATAGTAGCAAGTAAATTCCTTTCTTGCTATTCACTATTTACCCAACAAAACAATAATGTTAATTTCAAGATTACTTATTGGTTTTTATTAACATCACTTGACTTATTCGAATTGAATGAACACGTAATCAGTCTATACAACATTTTACAGAAGTTTTTTTACAAGAAAGTTTGTTCTTAGTAAGTTACCCATTTTTTAATTTGTCTGTAATCACCAGTTAATTCTGTATTTATAATCGGTATCAGTACATTGCTGAACTTTAATGCTAAATCATTTTACTGTTATTCCCAAATGATACCGTATTATTTTAGAAAGCTACGTGAAAATGATAATTACCATAGCACGAGCCACTATTTCGCCATCTCCTGGCTGTGTTATACTGGCTTGAGATCCTCCATTGAACATCAAGAAACCCAGCAGTAAAATGAACCCACCCAAAGCAGCAAGCTGTAAAAGAAAAATAATGATATATATGCGATTCATTATAAAAACAAAAAGCTTAAAACAAACCGACGCCACGTGACAAGGACGATATTTTGTTTTCACATTTAGGTATTTAAGAGATTATATTACAACCGTTGAAATACGTAAAATCTTAATTGGCAAGAATTTTTGTATGGATTTCAGAACTACTGCACAGTTTTGACACGTCTTGGATATCTACAAAATTTCAATTCTGAGCAAAAATGTCAATCTTAGTCTTTATCCATTTAAATTACTGAATTTAGAAAGTTTTTAAATTTATTAATACAGTAGTCAAGCCAGTTATACTCACTGGAACGCTGTGACCACGAATGTGTTGAATATTTTTACCCTGGAATCTTCCTATGCGAGGACCTAAGAAAGCAGCGCCTACAAAAGAACATGTTCCTCCAACAACATGTACCACGCCACTTCCAGCAAAATCCTGAAATACTTAATTTATCAGTGTCTTTTGTTATTTTATATTTTGTTTCACAATCATTAAAAACGCATTAAAAATAAATGATAAAATACTAAAAACATGAATGTGGGGAGAAACGTAAAGAGACGAGCTACTTACATACTCCTATCGTACACAAGCCATTTATCAAAGTTCAAAAATTTCAATCTACTTTTAAAATGTTTAGAATTGCTTGCTGTGACCAAAGGTGCATCATTTACCGAACTGGGTAGGGAATTCAATTCTTGAACAACATCCAAAAATGGTTGGTGAAGAAACATCCAAACCTTTTTTATTCGTTCTCAGGGCCGGTTCTAGGTAGTCTGAGGCTCTAGGCACTATCTACATCCCCGTAAAATGGCGGGCTCCTTTTAAGGGGTGCAATCTTCAATTATAGGCCTCACATAAACTTTAAATGCTTTAAGAAGAACGTTCCTCTTTTTAGTACTAATGTACTTAGTACTTTTCAATATATGTGCTTTTGCTTTTAAGTCACGAGATACCATACCCAGGTCTTTGACAACGGAAGAGCTTGGAATTGCGCAGCTGTTAATGTAATAGCTATTACTGTGATTATTTTTTCCTGACTCGTAGTGCATTGCATTTGTTAATAACGATTTTCTGTTGCCACGTGTGGCCCAATTTACAATCCTATGTAACGCATTCTGTAAGTCACTAGGCTCATCTGTCGAGACACCTTGATATGATTTTACATCACGAGCAGAAAGTTTCGGTGTTGTTAATAATGCAATTTCAGTGATATTGATAAAAAATATGGGTGATTTCTGGTATGCTTTCCGTTGAGTTAGAAATTGTTATGCTATTAGCACCACTTTGATCTAAACTAATTACCTCTGATCTTGCTGTGCTGTTCACACACGTATCGCTATTTAGCCCGTTGAAATGTTTGCGGCGAAGATATTTGCCAGATGTACTCCCTGCATAGCATATACTCCATTTTTACACTTACGAGTTGTCACAACTACGAGTTGACATGAGTTATTCGGGATTCTCAGCCTTGCAGGTTGATGAGCTTGTGTGCTTGGTTAACTGCCCCTCCTTAACGAAGGTTCCCGACTACTGGTTTTTAGTTGCGTATAATTTGTAATGTCCATTTCACTTTTAATGTGAAATTAACCCTTTCAGTGGTTTTTTCTAAACGTTAAACGTGTTCACCATGCCTTCATGACATCATCATCAAATTTTTTATGTATTACACTATCCGGTAATATTTCAAGTAATATTCATCATAGAGCCCTCGTATCAGCCCAAACCTCAGGCAGCAGTCAAATGTGATTATAAAAATACACATATTTTGAACATATCAAATAATAAAATTCCCTTACAACAACAGTACTTTTTAGCATTCAAACATCAACGTGATTGTTATTCATGTTAAATAAAAAAAAGATGGTAACGCATGCACGAAGGCACAAGATTAGTAAAAGCCTAATATGTTTTCAAATAGACTATAACAATGATTTAATTGGTAAATAGTCTGTGATATTAACTGTCACTACTCACGGAAGTAGGTATGTTTTATTGTCCCTTGTTTCGGTTTCAGTCGCATACAGCTCAGGGCCGGATTAGCTCTGTATACATTTCCTGCATTTTGAAGACTTAGAAACCTTACCATAGAATTTTATTATTTCTGCATCAAGGCACAGTGGTTGTTCAGCAGACAAAATGCGTACGGTCTTAGCCTGTTCTTGCGGTCATTAGCTTAAAACCGCTAAAATGTTCCAGATAACTAGTGTGAGTCGCGTTAAACATAATTATGCAACTTTAGAAATGTTTATGTGTACTTAAATATAAAAATGGCTATTTAAGCTTCCCGTACTTAAATCTTCCACATAAGAAAACAAAAGCATTTCTTTCATTTCTCTCGTTTTTCCCCACTGTCGAACAATAATTAAATTCTTGAAATGAATGCTTTGACTGTCAAACGGCTTATTTGGCCTGTTAAGTTTACAGATGCGAACTATATCAATAAGTTTAACTTTGGTTAAGTGGAGTGTATTACGTACCGCATATGAAATGTTTGTGTCTCCATAATAGATGCCTTTGTGTAACCACCCCCATTGCGACCAGCACCAATGCGTTACCACAGGATATATGAAACCTGCATGTAAAATTTCAGTTTTAAAATTTGTGAAACAACAAGGCTGTGTAAACATGTTTTACATGTTTTATCCGCGAATTAGTATTTTCCTGTATTGCATGAGTTCACGTTGAACTGATCTTCTGTGTTTAAAAATTGTGGAATAAACTAATTGCAGCTGCTAGAATCAAAGATTGGAGGAGGCTCTTGCATGGCTGCTCTTCACCCTCCGCTAAACTGCAGTTAGTGCCAATTTTCAACACACACAGTGTAGTAACTTAAGTAGTATTTTGCTGTCCCAAAGAAACTTCATATTAGTTCTTGACATTATACACCATTTTAAACATGGGTTGCAAAAAATATGTACCATTTTTGAAGCATTCTAAGTTCGAACCGACGTCTAAAGACGGTTGCCGATGGTTCAAGCTTCTAATCTGAGCAAATTTATCGTTTATCGTTATGTGTTTAGTTTTTTTTGAAACTATGACAGGGTAAATTGTTTCACATCACTTCATATTAATACAGTTTTAACACATCTTACAATTATAATTATAATTATCATAACCGTCTTAACATAAACCATAATTATTTCTGTGTTACTAATAATTACACTTTTTCCTAAAACAATGCTGAATACGGTTTTATTAACCCAGCCTTTTCAATAGCCGTTGACTAACTGCTCGCCTTCCCTTCTTAACAAAACAGGCCTTATAATTACGTTTTCATGAAGCAAGACGGGAAGTTTGCACATCATACATTGCTGCCTACAAATTCATTTTAATGATTACAAATCTCAGAGCCCACCATTTTTACAATCACATCAACATCCATTCGGCAGCACCTAGCTTAGATTAATATCAAGTAAAAACACCGATAAGGCATGTTATAACACGATAACTATAATTATATATATGTATATTATATTATAGTATATATATATATATATATATATATATATATATATATATTATCTATGTGTATATATATATATATATATATATATATATGTATAACTATATATATATATTATATATATATATATAATTATACGATATATGTATATGGACAAATGTTGTTTACTTGTTATAGCGACGCTGTATATTAGATAAGCTTCAAAAGCACAACGTTCAGCTACAGCACCGGAAACAATGGTACACGCAGTGGTTGCATAGACGAATTGGAAGAACCAGCGAGGGATGTCTTCGGTTCCAGAGAAGAAATACTTGTAGTGGTATCCAATAAACGCGTTTCCTTTTCCATATGCAAATGCGTATCCAGTTGCCCAGTAAGCCATTCCTGAAACAACTGCAGCGCAGGAAAGAACTTACTAACGAGGCATAACTCTTTACTTTATCAAATAAGTGATTTATTGATAAACTGTTGTTTAATGTACCCTAAACCAGACTGAAGGAATTTAGATCCAAAGCCGCGAGCGTAAACGTTAGCGAGCCTGACTATATCGGATCGAGTGTGGTTGTAGACTATAGTTGTAGACAATAATTATCACAACACTTAAATAATAGTGAAAAAATGAATTTAACTCGAAGGCCGTGGTGTTAACATGAAGTTGAATGACAATCAGAAAACTGATTGATATCCAACGTCCTTAAAGTTTGATTGAGGTCACTATCCACCATTCTAATTTCTTGGCCGTTCGCAAACTTCGTGACTGTAACCCTCTGCGTTGGCGAGTTAACTTGAATTAAAACTCAATGCCCCAATTTTTACATTTTGGCTCCTATCTCCCGTTATTAAACCATTCCAAGTTTTCTAATCATACAATTGTCGGAGTTACTGCTCCAGGTGCCTATCATGTAGGTTTTGTGACTCCAATTACTCGATGTTGTGCGCTTTGGCTCCTATTTAGGCATTTAAAATTTGAGTTAACTCAGTATCTTAGTAGGAGTTAAATAATAATCGAAAAACTGACCAATATCTAGTTGTCTTTGACCTCTTCGATCGAGGTCACCACTCACCACGTGTAGTTGTAGGTTCGAACAATTGCGTCCGCTCTGCAGATTTCATCACTATAGTCCTCGTTTGTTGAGTTAACTAGCTTCCACATTTTGGCTTTTTTTCAGGAGCCCTTAAGCAAATCCAGCCTGCTTAACTATTCTATTGCCTGAGCCCCTTTCCCAGGTGTCTACCCTGTAGGTTTTGTGACTTTAGTTACTCACTGTTTTAGAATTATTCAATGTTGTGCATTTTTGCTCCTATCTCGAGCTGTTAATGCTTCAGCCAAACTTTATTCCAGCCCTTTAAAAGCTGAAGTACTTAAAACTTTTGAAAAAAGTAAATAATTAACTCAAAGTCCTGGGATTGAATGACAATCGATAAACTGAGCAATGTCCTGTGCAGTCGACCCTTTGACCGAGGTCACCGTTCATCACACCACTTTCAAGGTGTCTACACGGTAAGTTTCGTGACTATAATCCTTTGTGTTTGCAGTTTATCGTGAATTAGAATTTGTCTAACATAATGATGAAAAATAAGCGTATGATTGCGCATTCGTAGATCTGTGACTTAGTGTTAGTGGATAAAAAGAAGATTACAGATTTACAAATAATACCAAATTCTTTCGCCACTACCAAAATTTTCGAGTAGTTTTTACAAGTAAGTAAAGAATAAAAGCGGTAAAATTCGTATACTTACACACGTCAATCATGTTCTTTGTTAAAATATTTGTAGTGTTTTTACTTCTTACTGCACCGCATTCCAAGAAAGCGAAACCACACTGCATAACTATTAAAAACGTCAAATATGTTGCTATTATTGTCAAAGGTGAGAAGAAGATTTTATCTATGAAAGAATATTGATCTTAAGTCCGCAAACTGCCAAATTGTGTAACAATGTTCTGACTTGTTAAATCGACATGCGAACTTTTCAAACCTCTGATTACGCCAATAAGAGAAAAACTGTTAGAAATAAAAGCTTACAAAATACAAATGCAGAGTTAAGCAGAAGAAAGAAAATATCGCAATTTCTATTTGTTGCAGCTTGAGAAGTTTCCAAGGTGTCTGCAGCTTGCTGTAGTTGCAGAAGTCGATGTGTAACATTTTCAGCCATATTTTGAGTAACCTCTGCCTGCAGAAAACGTCAACTAGATCTGTGAAATAGACAGCAAGTCTAATTAATACTGTATAATTGCAAACTTCAAACACTAAAATATTTTAAAACCAGTTAAACTATCTCGAGCATGTAGGTTCAGACAGAATGAATACTTTATTGAAACAAAGCATTTATATAAAATCAGACACGTCTTACAGTAGCAACTCGAATATGTGGGTTGCCCGACCGTATGTTTTGTTTTTTACGTATCTTCATTTACGGATATTATCTAGATAGTTATAATCAACATTATCCAGGTGTGTATTTAATGAGAAATTTAACAAAATGTTTTTAAAGTTTCGCTGTTTAGTAATCATCGCCCACGATTTCATATGGGTGTTTCTTCTTCTTCTAAAGAGGAATTCTAGAAGTATCCTTTAATCAGTTTAAAGCTTTCGCAGACAGATCTTTTTCTGTAACTGGTCCCAGAGAACTGGAACAAAACTCCCATTTGATTTGTGTTGTTGCACTAAATTTAACACGTTCAAGAAAAAACTTAAAACTCTTCTGTACAGTTTAGCCTTTTCTAACTATGTCTGCTACAACTATTGTACAATATCATATTGTCTACACTATACACTAGGTCAAGTTTAAATTCACTGGTTTAACGTAATCTGTTTAAATTTTAACTATAATGTTATTTTTATTATCAGGCGTCATAGAATACTATTTGTAATTAATGGCGCAGTGCTAATTTTAGTAATAATAATAATAATAATAATAATAATAATAACAATAACAATAACAATAACAATAACAATAACAATAACAATAACAATAACAATAACAATAACAATAACAATAACAATAACAATAACAATAACAATAACAATAACAATAACAATAACAATAACAATAACAATAACAATAACAATAACAATAACAATAACAATAACAATAACAATAACAATAACAATAACAATAATAATAATAATAATAATAATAATAGTAGTAATAACAATAATAATAAAAATAATAATAATAACAAAACTAGTGTCGTGGTGTTGTTGCAACTTAATATGGCCATTGGAGAGAAGCTCGGAAAATTTTTTTACAGTTACGCTAGCATGACTCCGGACACTTTCGACGAGTTATTAGCATTGCTGCAGGACTCGATTGCAAAAAAGATGTAAACTTCAGAAACTGCTTTGACTTCTAAGGAAGCTGTTGCTAACCTTGAGGTAACGAACTCTAACCTCTTGTAAGTCTTCTCCGAGTCACGCTTCATAATTTCAATGAAAATCGTAACGATTATATCTGCTTTTTGTTTAAACTGATATGAAGTTAGTGCCATAATAGTTGTCTGCATTAATAAAACATAGAATCCTCTATATGTTAAAATCGAAATTAAATCTTCTACTTACATGCTGAAATATGTTAATTGTTGTTCCTTAAGCGAGAAGTAAGTAATTGAGTAGTTAAATTTTAATCTGAATTCCGCGAGGAACCCTCGCGTGGAACATGCAATATTTCTACCATGCGCCATAGAAAACAATGTATTCCATTTTCTTGAGGAATGCCGCAAGGAAAAATTCCTCGAGGAATTTTGCCGCGCTTTCTCACTGTGAAATGGACCTAAGCTCAGCTTGTTACTTTAACCCACGGAGGTCGGGGAGGCCGGCTCGTCAGAATGTAGAATTATGATTATTATCAGTTTGGTCGGATCTGGTTCATGTTCAACCCTTCAGTTCTTTGCTCTCGATGTGTTTATAACTTTATTATAAGACAATTTGTTATTTACTTATTTACCTTATTATTGTCAATGTAATTGTCACATTAAAGTTTCTGTAACAGCAATACCGGTTATATGGAGGGCACATTTCTGTATTTTATTTTATTTTTATTTCAAGGTATATTTTCATATTGCTGCTGATATTACACTGAAGAAGCAACCCACAGTGGGATGCGAAATATCTGTTTATTAACGTAACTGAAAACATAATTCTTTTATCAAGACTCGTTTGAAGAAAATTAGAATCCAGAAGCGCTTTTGAATATCTGCGAGTTCCTTCACATATCGTTCAAATTTTGGATTAAGATTTTCTTCAAATCTCTTCTTGATTATAAAATTTAATTTTATAATTACTTTATTATAACATCCATGATTCGATCTGTAATCTTTGTTCTATTAACATTTTCGATAATGGATGCCAAACTAATCAAGATTCAGTAAGAGTCAAACAACTATTAGTAAACTTACTCAAAGCAACCTAGCTGTTAATCCAACCTAAAAATTAAACCTCTCTCCAACATGGTCTACGCAAAACATAATTGCTATGCTTTCGAAAGCCTTCGAGGAGCTGCCAGATATATTATTTATAAGCCAATTATTTTGGCCGAAGATTTTAATGCTCGCATCGATAAAACCAGCTGCAAAACCGAGGAATTGCTAAGCTTTCTGCAGGATGAAGTGTACAGTTTAACCAACAATCCTGACATCCCTACGTATGTATATGGACAAAGTGTAACAGAATTAATGTTTGCAAACTCTGGAAACAATTGCACATTAAGTTCTAAACCACTGGTAAATGAAACTTTAAAGACATCTGCAGCCTCCTTAAGAAAACACATACCGGTGTCAACGAAATGGCGAGTAAAATCTACCAGTAAATAATCAAACCAAGAAGCAAAAAGAACGCGTGTGATAGGCGAATGCAAACTTGCAAACAGCTCTGCATATTCTCAAACGGAATGTGTAATCGAAAATGGAGACCTGGACGACGCATATAACCTCCTCAGATATAACATTCTAGCTGCTGCCTCACCTCTCCAGCAGAAGTAACCAGGATCCCACAAAAAGTGGTTCGACAGAGAATGCCGTAAAGTCCACATTCGAGTGAAAAATGCACTTCATCAGTTCCAAGCAAACAGGAATGACGGGCAGGTGCACCTAAAAGAAAGATCCGACTAACACAAGCTTATTAAACAGAAGAGAGCTAGCTATAACATATCTCAGGAGCCTAAGTTACTAGAAGACGTCTCCATGGCACATCACTAAAAACAATAAGTCATTACAATGTTCAATAGATCAGGAAAGTCTAACTGCACATTTTTCTAAATTTCTTAAACCCGGTAAGCTCCAGACTTCTCATCTGTGCAAGAATTCTATGGGCAGGTAGAAACACAGTACAACAGACCACTCTCTGAAGAAGTGTACAATACCATAATGAAAGCACCGAACAAGAAGGCCACTGAAACAGACTCTCTTGCACATGAACAATGCATTCAAAGTTCTAACTAAAATGATCAGTAATAACTGCACAAAATCTGCTTCTCGATTCACAGTACGAAATTCAGAAACAGTAGCCGACTCTCACAGAAAGACCTTTTTATTTATCAAGGTAAAAACTTAAAATTGTATCATGCTTTGATTATTAAGGCGTAACTTTGCAACCCTCTCTTGTGATTACAATGCATTCGGAAATAATTCCCACAAAATGTGTAAGCGTGACACACACTCTAAAATGCCTGTATTTACTGTCTGTGGAAACCGCACTACGTCTATTCAATATTAAGATATTACCTATTTCAACTTCTAGCATTGAGAGTCTCTTGGACGACATGTCATCTCCAAATTTTTGAAACTTGACTCGATTAAAGGAAGGTTTTTGAAAAGAGTGTTGGGCTTATCTGTAAACATGTCAAATACCATGACTTTTTTGCTGTGTAATACAGAAAGGCTCGGCATAGGACTTTTTTATAAATACTTCAAAATACCCCAGACTCAAGAATTCTGCAAATATTTTAGAAAAGGTCGAAGATAGAGTAGATAATGTATATATACTCATTGCAACCATACCTAGTGCAACATAAAATAAATAAAATTAATAAAGTACCCTTTCATAAAGCAAATAAAACAAAATAGCTCTCTAACACAATATCAAGCAACAATAATAACAACAACAAAAACACAATGCAGCAATAAATATTTCCGGTTCCCCCTTCATAAAGCGCATTTAGAAGAAAAACTTTTGACAACGCCTGGTTGCTAGAACGTTGGCTTAACTTTTGTACGAATATTATGTCGTACTTTGTGTAAATTGATTGTCTGTGTTGTAACGTACGTAATGATTGATTAAGTTCGTCAATAGATATTAGTAATGATTGATTAAGTAAGCCAATAGATATTATGAACAAAAACAAAAAATGTCTCTTACAACTTACAAAATTTAGTGATCAAAAACACATTCAACTGTTCGTGAAAGGTTCAAAATTAAATGCACATCACGGTAAATTATAAAAGCACTTATAGTCAGTGGCAATGTCTGAAATGTTTAAAGATGGTTGCAAACGTTCAAGGTAGGTAGCAAGAAAGTATCTGGCTAGTAATTATTCGTGCTTCAGCGATTTTTTCGCTGCCTTTAGCTATGCTACCGTCCTATAGCTCATATTCAGTCAGTTTAATGCTTCAGTGCCTTCTTTCTTCGCAAAAGTCAAGCCTAGTAGTCGCAAAATCTGGTGCGTTGGCGAACATTTACGAGTTAACTAGGAAGAATATTATAGCAATGAAAGCCACGCTTACATGTTGTCTTTATAAAGTATGTAACTTAACGTGTTCCATCGATAGTTTGGATGCGTACTTTAGCCGACTTTAAATAAAGATTATTATCATTAGATGCGTTCAATTTTCAAGATTACTATAAAATTAAGGGAAAGAATAATTAAAATAGAAATTAGGCGGACAGTTTAATACATGTCATGAACACTGCATATAAGTTTTGAAGTCATTAATCCTAAAAGCAAAAGCCAAGTATCTGGGAAAATTGAGCTTACTTTAATATTTGAGAAAATTGTCAGAAAGTTTCAGCAATAAAATTGTGATAAACTCCTCGTGTAATTATTAAAATCAGTTTAAACTCCCGACGACTTCAAGCCAAGGCGCTCTCATTTTGAACGAAAAATGGCATCATCTGGTTACCGTGCAATACAAACACTTATACAAACAATCGAAAACATTAAATAAGAGATTATTAATACAATTATTGTAAGCTAATGTTCATAAAACCGACCTAAAGGTAAAACTGGCTGAACCTGGCTAGTTTTTTGCAAAAGCACCAAGAATGAAATTGTTGATAAAATGAGGTCATTTATGAAAATGACAAAACATTCAATATATCAAGGCAAAAAAGGAGGGCCACCAGATGATGAAATGACCAGAGAGCAGCAATGCCAACGAATTTACATTTAAGTTTATGAAGTTAACACTAAATGCTAAAAACAAATGCCAAGAACCAAACAGTGAATATAGGTGTATAATCACAATATCTGACACCAACCGAATCTTTGCAACTATATAATTTGAACATACATATAATTACTTAACATACAATGAACAACAGAGCAAGGCAGTACCGACTCTGCTGACACCTACTTAACAACATACCTTAACAACATACCCAATTTTACCTACACTGCGGAATTTTGGAATATTCAATCCAAAAAAATCTAACTGAGTTACATAGATATGCATAATGAAATCCATACAATCATATAAACTCAATTTTAGGAACATCAATATAGAGCCAGGCACTGCTGACACTCCACAGAGATCTCCATGTATTACCCAAAACTGCAACGTCAAACATACCGAGAAGTGGCCATAAAAATATACATGTAAATTTAATTTTATCAAAAATGGCTCATCAAACTAATGAGCTTGTACATACCAAACAATAACTGCTAATAAGTTAACGTACATCTTTCCAGATACTGTTTGAGAAGGAGCACCGGGCAGAATCGTAACTGATTAACTAGTAGAAAAAGAGTTTTAGGATGCAAATTGCTATGTTTGTAATGTACATTTGATATAGCAATCCCTTGCAGTTGAGAACCTTCATAAGACCATTGTACATCTGAGCTTGGGTTACATTTAACTGATCAGATCTTCTGCGAATAGTAATTTCATCAATTCGCAAGAATGCAAACAAAACAATGGAGAACATTGCTCTCGAGAGGGTAACACGGAAAGGGGCAAATACCACTTTTGCCATACTCAAGGTGATTGGCAGACACATATCTGTAGAAGGCTTTAGATTCTTTGCGCCTTTCAAGATCTTTTTGATTACAAATAAACTTGCAGGATCAGTCCAGTTGTTGGCTTTATCTATATAGCTTATTACTGAAACATGTGTGCATATCGTAGCAGGACTGAGTTGGTTTTCAAAGATATATATTGGGCTAGAACTTCCTCTCTTGCTGACAAAGCATTTTGATTGTGACCAATCATCTTACTGGCAAAGCTCTTGAGCACTTCAGCTCTAAAGTGGGTATATATTTTTACAGTTCCAGGGGCTAGAAGGCATGAAATGGCTTTTCCACTAAATCTTATAGATGTCTAGTGGGCTGATCGTCCTCTGCTGATCGAGCCAGGG
This sequence comes from Tubiluchus corallicola, assembly GCA_030141605.1. Lineage (NCBI taxonomy): Eukaryota > Metazoa > Priapulida > Priapulimorpha > Priapulimorphida > Tubiluchidae > Tubiluchus > Tubiluchus corallicola. Next base: position 244,041 of record JAQGDQ010000072.1, on the reverse strand, counting down.
AGCTAATGATCGAGCCTCCTGCAAAGAAAAGCGAGACAATTTATCAGCTACTATATTACTTTTTCCTGGGGTATGTTTAGCTTTAAAATGTATGTTGTACTAGAGACTTGCCAATACTAATCTACGCACCAGCCTTGTGACGATTATGTCCTTAGATGTTGACTGGTTTATAAAGTACGAGACAGCCTGGTTGTCTGTTAAGAATAAAATTTTGTGGTTCTTCAGCTAAAGGTCCTAAACGTTAAGAGCAAGGACAATTGTTCTTGACAGTTATATGTAATGCCTGCATGAAGGTGTTTCATTCACCAGCAATCCAGCGCTTGCCACAAACAGCTGCAAAACCCCCGTGAGTACCTGCAGCATCTGAAAAAAGCTTTATTGCATCTGATGAGACCCATTCCTTAAAAAGAAAAAATGATTTTCCATTAAAATTGTTTATAAACAAATGCCAAGCCTGCAAGTCAGCTCTTGCGTCTGCATGAAGAGTTATACGATAGTCAAGTCGTTTAACGCTGACTGTTAAATCTATAAGACGACGTAAAAACGCCCGACCTGGTATGATAATGGAACAAGCGAAATTCAGCGGCCAATTAGGGACTGTAACTCTCTGAGAGTAGCTGATCTCTTGCGTTTATAAGTTTTCAGCACATCATTTATCTTCCGAAGCTTATCTGCTGGAAGACAGGCTTTCATAGTTTCCGAATTGATCTCAATTCCATAAATTGTTATTGGAGTCGTTGGGAATTGTACTTCTCGTGATGCAAGAACTTATTCAGTGCATGCAGGCAAATTGGATAGCCGTGCTAAATTTCTGAAAGATTATGCACGAAGATGAGTTTCCCATGGGAAAGCAGATGGCGTAATAGTATTTGTCATTCCACGTAAAACCCAACAGATGGTGATTACTAGGATGTACAGGAATTAGCCGGAATGCGTCCTCAATGTCCGTGTTTGCCATCAGACATGCCTTACCGTTTTTTGTAAAAACAGTTTCAATATTTTGATATCTGACAGCTGAGTGGTATGCCTGAATTCACTGAACTGTTTTTTGGGAATGATAAATCGTGGATTAAATTTTCTTCCTTTTTTGGAACCAGACCCAAAGCTGAAGGTAAAAATGTTTCAAGTGGAGTCTTCTCAAAGGGACCTTTGCAACGACCACTGGTTAATTCCTTTTCTATCTTTTCAGAAACGTTTGCTTGTGGCACATTAGTTGAACCTATTCTAAAACCTTTTGCAAACCCGTCAGTTAGTAACTTTGCTCCTCTTCTCTCATAAGGGCAGAAATATTCCTGCAGCTCAGTTAATCTTACTGGTGTTCTAGTTGACGTTTTTGTTTGTGCTGTCACCGTTTCCTGCTTTTGATTTGTGACAAGTTGAGGTGGCGTGCTTCTCGCCACAGGTTGCACATTTGTGCTTTCGTGGACAAGAGAAGTCTCTGCAGACCCCAGGAATTGCAGAATTTCGAGCAAAACCCGCCTGGGTACCGGGGAGCAGAAACCTTACTGGATGCATCGAGCATACTGGGCAGGCTAAAACTCAAGGCTTGGCGCCACAACTCATCGTGCACGACAGCCCAGTGCACCACTGAGGGATCCAGTGACCTTAATGTCCGAAACTGTGCTTCATAGAACCTAGCATCCTGGAAGCCAAATTTTAATGATAGCTCTTATGGAATTAGCATACTTTAGTAAGTCCAAGCAGGTTTCAACTGTTTGATTCTTCCTGATGTTAATTGATATGAACGTTTCGAAAGCATTAGTCCATTGGTGAAAGTTAATGAGCTGAGTGACATTGGGCTTTGTGTATGTTTCGATCATTGATTTTTCCGCAACAACTTGTATGCGTTCGGTTTCCTGCTCATTCATTATTAGAGCTGCTAAATCTACGTACTCATCAGATATGATTTTATCCGAGATATTATACCCTAGGGGTAATGTAGATTTAATCAGACTACTAGTATAACATGATTTTGTGTATTCCGTTGATTCTTTGCTTGGTACCGTACCCAAATCCGGCGGCATCAGCACAGGAACTGGTAAATGCTCCGTTTCAGCAATTTTCCGTTTCTTTCTCTGCTTTGGCACACCTGGCAAGAAACAATAAAAACGCAGAAAATTCTGTATACAGTGCTTATTTATTTACTTATAGGTTTCTTTAGCTACTTATTGCTTAAAGGTCATGAAGATCCATCTCCGCACAACGCACTATAGCAAATACATATTCTGTAGTGTACCGAATATTCCGAGTTGAAACAACAACAGCTGTACAACTACGAATTAATTCGTTATAGCATTCGACGTATGCAGATATCCCCCACGCATTACAACCATCGATAATGTCCCTTTAATAAAAGTGTTACTACCGGGTCTGCTACCAGACACATCAAAACGCAGCAGTGGTTAAAAAATAATGATAAATTTACAAAGCTGTCAAGTCGTGCAACTATAATGTGCAGAATTGAGATTCATGCCAGTTTTCGTGTAATATGTATGAACCTGAGATGTGTGCAAATTGTAAAAGCACTTGTAGTCGTAATTAACACGGAGAATATAGGATGCATACAAATTTTTTATCGCAGAGACAACGCGCACGCGCGCACGCACGCACACACACACACACACAATGATGCATGCAATTTTTTTATTTCACCAGTACGGTCATATAGCCGTACTGATACGGAAATAAAAATGCCTGCAGTTTTTTTATGTTACTCGGACAACACAGCCGCAATTAATACGGAGACAAGATACATGTTTTTTATGTCCTAGGACAACATATAGCCGTATTGATACGGTAATAAGATGCATGTATTTTATGTCCTAGGACAACATATAGCCGTAAATATTACGGAAATAAGATGCATGCAATTTTATGTATCCAGGACAACATATAGCCGTATTGATATGGAAATAAGATGCATGCAATTTTTTGTGTCGCTAGTACAACATATAGCCGTAATTAATACGGAAAGCAGATGCCTACTAAATGTTTTGTCGCACGGACGACATGAAGCCGGAAATGATACGGAAGAGAATCGTATATCCCATTTTGGTATCCCCAGGAATAGCATATAGCCGTGGTTAATACGAGATATAAAATTGAAAACGATTTAAAGATTTGTAGTTTATAAATTTACAGTGGTTGTAATAAAAATCGATATAAAGATGCTTCTAAAGCAGAGTAATAATTGTGTGTGAGGGAGAGAACAAACTGCACGAGTGAGGCCAACACATTCAAGTGAGTTAATTGCTTATTAACACAGTAAATGTTTCTCTGTTCACATGTGTAGCATAATAACTAGGCCACAAAACTTTCGCTGTCCATTGCACAGTCACAGTATAAGCGTTACGTGAACAATAACGTAAATTTGCCGAGTGTTCTGAGAATTGTGACGTAATTAAACTTGGAGCTCCAGTATTTGCAACCCCAAACTACGGATTATTATTATTTAATATTTAGGCCTATTCGGATTTGGGCAATATCAGACAACGGCGAAAATTAAAGTTGCCATTTACGGAGATGGAAACTTAAAGCCAATAGCAGCTCGGACGCACTTGGGATATTTTTGCATACCTGCGTTATTCAAGTGAACCCCATCGCTTGAAATTAAAGTCTCCAGACTTTTCCAAAATCCTCGATGATGCCAGAAAACATGTTCTGGTGATCTTGCACTACCGCATGCAAGCGGGAATTCACCTATACTACATTTGCATTGTAAGATGTGTGAGCAAATATGCCCGTATAAAAATGAGGTAAAAGCTGACCCACAATCACGTGCGGAACGCTAAACCCAACAGTTGAAAATTCTGCAAAAGAAACAATGCGTATCGGTATTGTTTCAGGGCTACAACTCATCCGTACTATATCATTGCCTCCAACTTGTAAGAAAACAGTTACAGATTCAACATCTCCAGACCAGATGTATATTCGTGATGATGCACAGATTTTGGGCCCTTACACACTGTACCCCCCGAAATCCCAGAGAATTCTACTCTAATGGTATATGGGTCGAAACCCAAGTTGTGCCATTTTTCGCCATACGCAAATTTTTCTAATCTTTTAATAACTGAGTAGCCTAAAACACAAATTCTGAAAATTTTCATAATTCGTTGCTGTTACAAAGGAGACGTCCGAGCTGAATTTATAATGCTTCACTTAATAACTTTATTGCTGTTGCTTATGCGAGCAAGTTCAATTTTAATTAGTTAAACGGTAACTTAGTTACATTTATACTTACTGCTGCAGACAGGCGAAAATTTGGCAACTTACATCCAGTGATAGGAGGCAAATGGGTGATGTTCGACAAGATGACGGATGTCATTCGTTGATTAGTCGGCCAGAAACAATGCGCGCGACACTGCGCGCATGCTCACGAACATTCCTTACAAAAACATTTGTTGCTATTCTATCAATGAATTTACCTTTTTTATGAATCTCGCTACTCACCGGGAGTCGACAACCAGTTATCACGATAATATAATAATCTCCAACTCGGCTAGTTAACAAAGTAACGTAGAGGATTTCGAAGATTTCAGCATGTAAAGAATACCCGTATTGCTGTTTGCCGGAAGGCAATTTTTAACACATTTAACAATAAGAACTTAATGCAGTTCTGCATTCTGTTTCAGCTTGATCATTGCTGCAATATCCTAAATAAACCACTTTGATTCAGCAAAAACTTCCGTAGTTATTTATAACAGAATGATTATTTTAACTAAAATTCAAACTCTATAAGCCGAGTAAACAGCCCATCACCTTCTGTATGCGCACAGAATTCCATACATCTATATTGTATAGTAGGCCTACTCACACGTTTTGAGCTACAGACCTATGATTTAAAGCTATTGCATATAAACACTTTAAAGTTATTGCAAATTGACCGCACGACTAATCCTTACATAAAATGAGTTAAACATAGATTTAATCGGCCACAAAAGCAGAACTTTTGAGTGAACTGCAGAAGTTTTGTTATATATATATATATATACGGTATGTAATGCGTGCCTTCCTCCTGTTCATCAGTTCATGTCATGTTTTTCAAATATGGCAGCAGTGAAGCTCTTTGGCAGGCGATACAAGTGATTTTAATTTCTTTGGCATTTTAAGCAAGACTTTTATACGCGTATATTATGTGGTAATTTCACAATTTTTAAGTGTATTTTAAAATACAATGAATGACGTTCGAGAGTTGGCTTTTCCTTTAACAAGCCAACGCTGACAGTGATGTAATTACTAGAATAAATTTAAATCGGTACAAGCAAACCATAAAAATCACAAAAATGTTATTATTACACTTCGGAGTTCGGTTTGAATGGCAATCAAGCCGTTTACTGACGTTTATTACCATGAGGCACTGCTCGAATGATACATAAAGTTGTTAATACGCCTTCATAAAAACTTGAGACATAGTTATGAACTTTACAGGACCAAGCCAGTCTTAATAGCTATAAAAACCGGAAAAAGTATTGGAATAAGGTTTGGAACAAATAATAACAACAATAATAATAATAACAATCATTGCAAAGTCATCGATGTCATCAACGACAAGGACAACAACAATAATAATTAGCTAAGCCCTGACAAAAACTTTTACGCATAATTCCACAAGAACCCACACATCACGCACCACACAAAACGAGTCAAAAACGAGTTCTAAGTACTAACGTAGGGTGTTTTATTGAGTAACTGTATACAAACTATCTAAGAGCAGAATAATAGGCTACATGGTATATCAAATTTTGGTTGATTTGCGTTTTTGTAGCTATTTAGGCTTGTACATAAGCTTAGTTTATATTGTTTAATTTTGTGTTTTCATAGTGTTTTGATAAAGTTTTTCTCCTGCGTGCATGTTTAATTGTTTAAGTTAATTTTTTCAGAACATCTTTCAATCTTTTTGCACATTGAAAAAAAAGTTGTAGCATATAAAAGAAATATTTCTTTGTAATTAAGTTTGTTTTTGTCATGTTTACCTTATTTATATTCAAATGTTTACACAATTATCATAAAAGCATTGTCACCATAGTACTTTACCTAAATGCCCGTTTCGGGTACATTAAGCATAGAACACTACAATTATTGGAACTGACAAATTATCAGAAATAATCAGTAGCCCCAGTAAGCTACTATGAGCTAAAATACTAAATATACGCTTTTCCTATAATGTAGAACTAAGCTAAAATGCTGCAATACAATAACGTAGATAGAAAAATTGAAGCTAAAGGTGCTAATGACTCTGTGCTGGCCCTAAACGAATCTTAACCTGTAATAAAATTATTAGAAAATCAGAAAATTCTGTAGACTTTAAACGTTAACAAATGCAAATGCCATAATTAAATTTTTCATATTTCGTTGCAAACATTGCTGCGTTGCGGAAATTGTTGATGACTGACAAACTTTGAAAATCCGATGTACAACTTTTTATGGCTTTGATGCAGAGCTTATCCGTTTTGAGACTTGTGCTGGAACTGAGCGACTTCTACTTGCCTTGAGACTTGTTATGGAATTGAACAATTTATAGTCTTACTCGTCTTGAAAGTTGTACTGGAATTGAGCGATTTATTCTTTTCCCAATAAACTCTACTAATGATATAGCTGTTTCTGCTTTGTGTGACACAGCTGTGAAACATCTTTTATAGGACGTACACAATAGCAGTTCTCGACTTTTTAATTCTTCAAACTTTTCGATCAACGTTCTTCTTTACGTTTCACTTTACCTAGGTGAACAAAATGTATAATTGTTATAAATGCACATTCGTAAATTACTTAGCGTAAGTTTGGCACCAGCAGGTATTTTCAATGAAATTTTGAAAACTTCAGGTCTTCCAAAACTGACTTGAAACTCTTTGCAAATAGTTATTCTCTGGATATTAAAGATATGGTTCTCACACCACATAATACGCATACGCCCCGCAGTATTAAAAGCACTTTTAACGTCGCGTGAGTTGTGATTGATTAATTATGTATAAATGCTGTATAATTATGTTACATATTAAGTTGTTAAATGACGCACCTGTTTGCTTGTACGTCTTATACATCTTCTTGGGCAGGTATTTTTGCTTTTACTCTTATTACTTTGCTATTAACAATTTCTGCTACTCCGTGCCGTTCTAATAAATCCCGAATACTCCGCTTTCTTCTGTCGTCTTCTTCCTGACACTACAATTAAAAGTCAAACAATACATTTATTAAGTTTTTTAAGTTACACATTCTGATGCAGTTTACAGATCATTGTAGACTGTATCGTTGTATAAAAGCAAGAGATCCAGAGTTCAAATCTGGAACAGTCAAATCATGTTGCAGATACAGTGGTTGAGAAATTGAATCATAAAATTTAAACGCAAATTTAAAGTAAGAACAAGCCAGTATCTTTTCCTGCGTTTCTCATGCTGATCATAATCACCAAGTAGAAGCTTAAATGGTACATGCACTTGCCCAATTGTTTACTGAACTACAAAACCTCCATGCTGCACCACTAACAGGGAATCTTCAATTTACTCATTAGCATGAGCTGAAAAGTGCGTGTTCATGGTTACAGCGTAATGAGCGCATTACATTATATAAGGAAATAATGGTGCATAAAATAAGAAAACTTACGAAGTTGTCACAATCTTCCTTCACGTAACAAGCGTATGTTTGGCATTCAAATTTGACATGGTCGTCATCAGGAAACCGGAATGCTTTAAATTTGATATACTTTTCGACTGGAGCATCGACACCGACGGCTTTCCGTACTACAGTTGTCTGCACTAAGGAATCATATAGGTCTAGGTTGACGCACCTGTGTAACAAAGTTTGACACTAAACTTAGTTGTCTTTTGCCGTTTATACGAGGGATTAAAAGTAAGTTTTCTATCGCTTATAATAAGTTTAGGGGAAGTTAAATTGTGTAAGTTTGCAGGGGAACGGCAGAAAGAATGGCACTGCAGTCAACAGACTACATTGTATCCAGTGGCTTGTCATTCTTTTTGTGAAATCCTTGTATAAAAGTATAGTATGTAATCCTAAACATACTTTTATATTAACAAGTACATGTAGAAACAAAACGAAAAAACAACAACAGATAGCTTAGTTGTTGTCAGTTTGTTTGCTGCCAAGGCTCGGTGGAGAATAGAGGCGAGCAGGTCGATTGCCAATATGGAAGGGTGTGAAACATTGAGATGCAGTGAACCAAGGAAAATAGGCCAAAACGAAAGCATGTGAAATGTTAACGTTGAGATACAGTGAACCATCAAAGGAAAGCAGACTCAATTTTAGGCCTTACCGCAAACGATATGAGCTACAAAATGTCGGAAAAGCTGAAATCAGAGAAATATTACTCTTCTTTGTTGCATAGGTGGTAACAACGCTGTACCTCTCAGCCCAATGATGGGCGGCTGTACCTTGTTGTCTTACCTCGCTCTACATTTAGTAGTTTTGATATGCTTATGCAACATTAAGCTTCATTCACACTGCATAACAACTTATGTGTATCAGTAATGCAATTAGGCTCATAGAATATAAAAGATTCTCAGTTTTATTTGAATCCATTTAGATAAAATCGTAACATAAATTATATTTCAGCTGGATTAGGGTTCTATCGTAATCGTATGATTATTTCATTATTTTACTGTTGAGATGACTTACTCATTTTCATCGATAAGTTCCAGATCATACTCATCCTTAGCTGGGTTGTATGCTCGACAACTGTACATCAAGAAATTTTTATACACGGCTGAAACAAAAACTAATGAATTAACAATACTTTGTGACGTTACAAGTGGTATGATATCAACGTTGCCTTTCACCCAGGTTTCTTTGGCAGAATTTCCCATTTTTGCTTCTTACAGAAGTAATTTTCAATGTACAGAGTACTTCCTTTGTAGTGTGCACTTGAGTAGATAACTAAAGTAGTGTGCACTTAAGTAGATAACTAAAGTAGTGTGCACTTAACGCTTTCGTTGTGATATAACATGTATTCACCAAAATCTGTAACACTGTTATTTAATAAAGTTTGCAACATCTTTTAATGCCCTTACAATCATCTAGTAAACTAGCGACTAATAGTAGTGATTCTCCAAGAGAAACAAACGTTGGTCTCTCAGCCTTGCTCATGATATCATCGCCTTTCCATAGTTTAAGTGTTATGACTGGTGGTTCTGGTGTATTCTGAAGTAATTCGGTGGAGACTTGGCCTACGCCAACTGTGCTAGCAGTTACGGTGAGTCCAGTATCTTCCTCGTATGTGCACGTGACCAGAAATGAACGATCTCCCTCTTCTACAAGATTTACATGTTGAGCAACGTTGACAAAAGCATGGAACTTCTGATTCTAAAATCAAAGTGGTAATGAAAAATCTTAATAAGAAATAATAATAATAATCTCTGCCGTAATTTAAACATGTAGTAGTCAGAGTAGTGAATAGTAAATGTACATGCAATAAGGTTGTTAACCCAGCCAGATCGACACAAATGCTTCACCCACCCAACAATACAATAATTTTATGATTTCCAGATATATTAATATACTGTCAGGTCAGCACAAATGGGATTCCATAGTTATATTGGTATGACAAACGACTTTAGTATGAAAAATGTAGTGTTCACATGATACTCAAAGGGTCACCTTAAAAATTCAGAAAAAATGTAATTTTATGATAGCAGCAATACAAACTTTAGTACACGTTATGGCACACGAATCTCTACACCGAGTAGAAATGTTTATATACGAAGAATGGATTTCGTTCAACCGATTGCCAAACAGTTCCAAGATGCTGTTGTTGTAGGTTTATAATTATTTGTATTTATTTACTTCTAGTTTAGTACCATTTATTCAAACTTGCAGCACAAGGTGAATATAGTTTTACAATTACAAGCAGTACAATAGAAAATGAATTTTGAACTCTAGCGTTATATTCTTAAGTTTGATTGCTTCATCTTACGTTTGTGTCGTGCCGGCTAGTATTACCTGTAATCCACCCATATTTGCCCAAGACAATGTCATAGAAAAAAAGTTGAGAAAGAGAAATACAGAAGAACTCAAAGAGCGGCGAACTTGCTGGTGATGAAGAAAATTTGCTATCTTCAAGCTTCTGGGAGATGATATACAATTTAGATGGTTAGGAAACGTCCCGGGCAAGATTAATCAGATCTCTAGAAAGTTGCAGCTTCAAAGATAATAGAATGTTTGACATAAGAAAGAAAAAACAGTAGATAGATATCTGATCAGCAGTAACACCTGAATCGTACAAAGGATTTCATCCTCGACATCTACACGTTCTTTAGATTTTCCCAAAATAGCTCCTAGTTACTGGCATGTTATAAGTCTTTGCCGAGTGATCTAGATTTCGGATTACAGACGAGCTTAATGGTTGCAGTCTGAGTTCGAGACTAGCGGCTGCCAACGTCAGGGCATTATATCCTACTTCTTATTTTTTATGTGTTGCGTGTTACGTGTTTACCTGTATTGTTGTGTAGGTCGCTAAATAGTCGTTGTGCTAATATAATCTGTTAGTAACTGCGGCGGTAAATAAACGTTGTTTTTGTCTAAAATTGTTTTTTAAGGCCAGTAGAAAGATTGCATGTGCCATAATTAAAGTTATTAAGCAACCTACTCTAAGAAAATTGTTAATTTCTTAGCATACATTTGCCTAACCATTGTTATTCATATAATCTCCGCACATACGGGAAATGTCACTAGTAAGCTGAGTAACAGCTAAACTGCTAGTTAACTATAATGCGTGCCTTACTTGTCATAAATCTAGCTGAAACAGCTCTCTTATAATAATGATTAACGCAATCATTAGCAAATTTCTCTTTATGGAGTGCTAGTTTTAATTATACAGTTTCTTGTTTTTTAATATTCTTAATTTTACTATAAAAACTTTTCCTTTTATGTATGATATAACATTACATCTAAGCCAACTTGATAAGTCTAATAGAAACCCGACGTAGACCTATCATAATACCTGGTAGATGAATAAGGTACATGAATAATATAAGCGATACCGTATTTGCTTTAATTTCAGGAATGATGCCGCAATCTTCAAGTGATATTAGCAACGTAAGCTGATCGCTTCCATCACCCTGCTGATTGCAGTTATCGTCATTGTGGAACGCGTCAACATAGACTTCGCCAAAAAATGGACCACCAAACTCAAATACCACTTCCATCGCATCGCCAAAGCAACTAACATTTTTTTCTGAAAATATAAATCCGTTTTATGAGTTTGTTCTAGTGATATTTATATTCTTTCCACAAATTTTCGTTTACATATTTGAGCTATCTCAGCAATTTTGATTCGATCAGCTTTTGTTAAAAACCATATACTCAAAAGTTCTAATCTATTTAGTTTTTCAAAACTTTGCGAAATAAGTTTGTAATGGTTTACGAGAAAGCGTACTTGGAATAAATACTTATACAATGGCAAAATAAACAGTAAAGTAATACTTATGCATCAGCTAACATTTAACCATCAGGCATAAATGGAAAAGTTAATAACCCTAAAAGTAAGAAAGGTGAGGAATGTCACCAATAGCTGTTCTATGTTGCATACAGATAAATTTTTGTAAAGAGCTTTAATAATTTATTATTTTATTTCATGACAAAAGTTTGCTCTAAGATATTTTGGGATAAGTACTTCTAAAGCTACTTTGTTATGCTGTCTATGTGAACTAGTGAGAGTTTCACAATTGCAAAATAAACTATAATTTGCTTATTAGTTACATGTACAATAATAAAGTCTAAATTGAAAACTGTAAACTTACCAATCACCGTAAAGGGTTGGGAATCTGATAGAGTTGCTGAGTTCGATTTACAGATGAAAGCTAGTACAAAAACCAGCACAAATTCCATTTTTTCAATTTTTTTAGTAGCACAACCTCCAGGATTTCTTCAGAAATACTTTTGAGGACCTTACTCTGTTCTTTCCTTTCTTAAATATTGTCTCAATAGTGTCGCGGATCATTCCTGCTTTCCTAGCTTAGATAGTCATTAACCACTATTATCTTATTTGCTTTAATTGTGTGTTGCTCCGCAGGGTACGTCATCTCAGTATAATTATGTTCAAGATAATAGAGATTGTTTAATCTTCACAATGCAATTATGTGTTAGGTACTGAGTAATTCTGCTCCAGCGTCATTCAGGATTAGCCCAGCAGACGTGAAAAACAATTACGTTTTATTTCATGTATTACCTGTAGATCTGGTTTTGCTAACATGAATGACATCCCTGCGTGGATTTTGGTACAAAATGTTTTTGACAGCTGTTGCATCAGAGGTGAAATTTGATGTATTAAATCGTGTGGAGTAACGTCAGTTTATGGGGAGATTTCCAGTTTTATAATTTTATTAGCAATCAATAATTCGATTATCAAAGATAATTTCTACTGGGATAATTAATACAATAATTACACCAGTGTGTAGAAATATCATTACCATGGTTTGTTTAAGTTTCAAGACAAAATTTATTTTAAAGCAAGTTCAAGTTTATCGATATTTGTAGGTATTGGCTGAAAATGTGGTCAGTATTCAACCAGTCTACAAGAAAGCTGTGCAAAAAAGGGAAATCATATGCAATATTAATGCGTGCATTATGTGCATAAAGGGAAATTTACTACTAGGAAGTAAAATACTGCGAAATTTAAATAAGATTACGAGCGGTTTACAATGCCTAATTTAGGCTGGTTTTTAAAATAATCCGAGGACGTTGGCGGTTTTAATGTGTGTACATATTTCCAAATCAGTAAAACTTAGTACTGCAATTCACAAAGAACAAATCACGCAGACAGAAAACAACCTGCTTCATCTACAGGCATTTCAGCAACAGATTTTATTTTTGAATCTTTTTCTATGTTCGTCAGTATGGTTTCAAATAACTCATTAGATGTCAAGGACGGTAGCGGTTTTTGTCGTTTTAGCATCTAACTTTATTAATTTGTTCATGTATTATAGTCACGCCCAAAAGTGAAGTATTATAAAAACGATACAGTATATAAAAAACATGCTATTATATATATATATATATATATATATATATATATATATATAATAGCATGTTTTGTATATACTGTATCGTTTTTATAATATATATATATATATATATATCTTGACATTAAGATTATAAATAATTGGCTTACATAATCATCATAATCATTCATCATTTTTTCTTTATTTGTCATTAAAATGGTTCACTCGATACAATAAAATTGAGTAAGCCTCAGCGTAGCGTTAAAATAACAACACTGTTCAAGATATTGTCCATTGCAAACTAAAACACCAAAGTGCAAAAGTATTGTTACGGGGGCGAAATGCCATTTATTTTTTGCCCCACCACTTTACATTGTGGTGGTTCGATCCATTACGAAGCCATTGCATATCAGCGTTACATAGCAACCTTAAGCATGATATCTATATAAATTGTTGCTTGCATTATAGTCATTACTTTGCGACTATAATGCAATTAATGGTGCTGGTGTTAGGATGCAAAAAATGGGAAGGTAAAAAATAATGGAATGATAGTAGAGAGTGCAGGAAATTATTAAGTTACGATGTGAATGAGAATGAGTATGAGATTGCTATTAGGACATCACAAAAATATATCAATATTTATGAACTGACGCACCCTAGGGCCAGTCTGTCGCTTACCGTGAATCCGAACATGCGTCATAAACTATACAAGCTTAATATTTAATATGAATTTAAGAATGAAGTTTTCAAACTTTTTTGATCTCGGTAACGACGAAATTGACTTAATAATTTTCAGGTATTTTGTTCCACATGGTAGGACCAATAAATGAGATGAAATGTTTCGCAATATTAGTCCTACACCGGACAACTTGATACTCGTTAAATCTAGTATTATAATGTTTTTGATTAAGATTAGCAGGATTAACGAAAAAAGATGGCAGAGATTTATAATGGTTTTTATGCATAAATATGCTTCTATTATATTTAATTAACTCTTCAATGGTCATTTGTTTGAAATCTTTGGGGTGCCAATTCAAAATAAGCGCGAATTTAGGTAAGCCATCAAAAATGCGAATAAACTTACGTTGAGGAGCACCGAGAGAATCTAGGTTCGATGGATAATTTCGGACCCCATAAAATGCAGGCATAGTTTAAATATGGTATGACTAAAGAATGATATAAAGTTCTTAAATGTGTTTGAGAACGACTATTTTTGATATAAGAAATGATTCCAACTTTCTTGGCTATTTTGAGGCTAATCATATTAATGTGAGGATTCCAGTATAGATTTTCATGTAATATGATGCCTAAAATTTTTATTTGTTTAATTTGTTCAGTAGGGGAACCATCGATCATTAGAAGGTTGGAATTTTGGGGAAGTGGTTTGTTTCTGGAGCGAAACCTGACATATTTAGTTTTATTTACATTAAGAGAAAGTTTATTAGCTTTGAACCATTTAGATAGGTCACCCAAAATAGTATTCATATGATTTACAGAAAAATTATCAAAGTCTAAGAATATGGTCGTGTCGTCTGCAAATTGTGTTATATTCATATTGTGTTGGATATTGAGTATATCGTTGATGTAAACTAAAAATAAGAGGGGTTCTAGGATTGACCCTTGTGGTACTCCACAAATTGCTATTGCCTGTTCAGAGAAGGAGTTGTTGCACTTGGCACGTTGTGGATGATTACTTAGGTAACTTTGGCGACCCCCCTAAAGCCGTAGTGAGACACCTTATTGACTAATATTGTAGGGTGGGCCCTATCAAATGCTTTAGAGAGGTCGCAGAAGATACCAGTTGTAACAGCATTATTTTCAATAGTGTTCATTAGTTTTTTACAGACTGTTAAGAGTGCGAGGTCAGTAGAAGAAATTTTGCGAAATCCAAATTGGTTAGGGTCTAAAATTTCGTTTATGGGGTTGATTGTATGCACATCTTTCTAGAATTTTTGAGAAAACAGGAAGCAAAGAAATGGGTCTTCATATTGGTAGTGTCACCAGATTTGAAAATGGGGGTTATTACAGCATGCTTCATTTCATCAGGAAAAATACCCTTACTAAGAGAGAGAGGTTGGTCAAGTGATTTAAAGGCAATGAAATTGGATCAATTATGTCGGATACAATTTTCGGGGAACTATTAAAGACATCAAGAGTGGTCTTCGGACTAAGTGATTTGCTGAACTTGATTATATCATCAGGTGTAGTATCATAAGAAGGAATGATTATAGTTACCCTTTAAGAACTTGGTAAATGAAATGTCGACAGGACTAATATTTTCGGCTAATTTGGGACCAATGTTGACGAAGTGAGTATTGAACATATTTGCAACAGCATAGTTGTTTGAAATAAGTTTACTGTTATTCTAGGTTTTCTTTATATTATGTTCATATATTTCAAGTTTCTTTTTAAAATATGTCGATTTGGATGCTTTGATTAAAGTAGTTAACCTGTTACGATATTGTTTGTATTCTTGTTTAACATTAAGGTCAGAAGAGTGTTTTAAGGTTCCTTTATATAATTTGTTTTTATGTTTAGTAAAGTTTAATAATAATATGTTTTATTATGTTTAATAAATGTTTAATAATATGTTCAGAAGGCCTTTAGTTATCCAAGATTTTTTATTTTTTAATTGACTATTATTTGTTGTGCGTTCTTTGATATTCATAGAGTAAATATTGCTGAATTCGTCAAAGAGCATATAAGTAGCTTAATTGACATTCTCACAGGCCAAGACGTCATTCCAAGAGTTGCTACTAAGCTCGTTTAATAAATTTATTTTAATGTTATTATTATACGGACGTTTATTATTCAGTTTTTGGTTGGATGTTGACAAGTTTAAATCACATATTGTGAAGATGGGAAGGTGGTCGGTAGTAGTAGTAGTAACAAAAACACTGAAGTCATCAGCATAGGCTAAATGATTTAAAGTAGCACTAGTGACATTTGCACTGTTTAATTGTACTGACAGGTCGTTCATGTAAATATTAAAAAATATGCCGAAAGGATACCATCTTGTTCCACACAATTGAAAACACTTTTATCATGAGAGACATAACTCTGCCAAATTACATTAATTATATGATTTTTGTAACAATAGTAGAGTAAACTAACAACAAAGACAGGAAGACCACAAAGTAATAGCTTCCTAAACAGCTTCACATGGTTAATTCTATCAAATACCTTACAGTAAAATAATTTGATTAATGTTTGTTTATTCTTGTGGTTAAAGCTGCTTGCTGATTATTGTTGTTTATAGCGTGGCGTGTGAGGTAGCCACGACGGGCATGGCAAACTATCAAGACTTGATTTAAGGAGCAACACATTTATTAAATATCAAACACAACATAGCAAATATAAGAGGATAGTAATGCCAGCCCTCCGTCTTCAAGTCAGTTCCTCATCTCCCCGAGGTGCGGGCCTCAAACACTTTTGACTAACTCTCTAATGCGCCGTGAGCTTCTGCGCATAAGGGTTTCATCCTCACGAGTTAGCCGGTCGAAGATCGGCTGGTCACGTGATGCCACACCTAACTAGGCTTCTTGTCAAGCATTTGATCTTGAGTTATTATTTTAATAGTTTAATCGCCAATTTAATCAAAATCATTATTTAACACAGCTTTCCTTTACTCTTACTAGCATCCAAGAAGCAAATGCAAAATGGAGTTGATTTAATATTTACATACAAATCAGCATATGCTTTAGCACAAAAATGCACATTTCCGTGCCCGACTCAGCCGCTAAGCTAAACCGGTTGTCACAAGTGACAAAGACATCACTAATTCTATTTAAAATGACACTTTCCAAAGCCTTTACTTACTACAGTTGCAATACATATAGGGCGATAATTATTAATTTCCGTTATACTGTCTTCTTGTCTTTCACAAGTGGTAAAAGATACTACGTATCATATTGATTGGTAAAAAACTATGTATAAAAAACAAAGAAAATAAAAGTGCCAAAATATTCATTAAATTACTCGTTCCATAAACTAGTGACTCAGCATCACTATATTATTTCAGTTTCAGAGACCAACATGTTTTAGTTAAAGCTCTTAACAGTTAAAGTTTTCAGAACATCAGCAGTTTTCAAAGACTAAAATTATTATTAGCATAATTGTTATCAATAATTTTTCCACTGCATGACCAGTTTATCTCTTTTAAATTAATTAAAAAATGAATATCGGTCAACCTGCTTCATTTTTCGATATTGGATAGAATTGTGATTGATTATTCGGCTTAGCTGTTCTACAATTGATAACCGCATCATGCTTGCCAACAAAATACACCATTTCGTAGATATTTAGTCGCATTGTAATTGTTCCCGAATCTCAAACATGCAGTTCATTACTAACATAGATATGATCAATTAACGTACTAGATGTTTCGGTAATTCTGGTTGGACATTTTATGACTGGTGATAAGTGATATCCGCGCCGCAGAAAAGCAGTTTCTCGTTTACCATCATTTTTGCTAATGTCGGTGTATAAATCACTTGTTACGACAAATTCATGATTTTAAACAGATTTTTAATCCCGTCTTTCTAAAAATTCGTTATTTTAAGGCGGCTTACAGAAACCTCCAATCAGCATCGAGGAGGATTTTCCGCAATCTAGACTGTCACACCACACATTTTCTAGTTGTGGATGCTGCAGGTCTCCTCTTTGAGTGAATTTAATGTTTTTACTCACCAAAATTAATAAACTAACGCAGTTTCTTTATTCGGCGATCTTGCCTTAAGATATTGCAAAAAACATGCTTGAATGCTGTCATTTGGGTATTTGGATTTAGACATGTCTCGCGCAGCACTAGAACATCAAGATTTGACATAATACTTGGCAGTAGAATAGTATGTTCAAGCAGACTATCTTAAGACTCATTACCAAATTAATTCATAGTGATTCGGCAGAATAATTTTTGGAAGAACTTACTGTGTTTCCATGATGACGTTGCTGCTGTGTGGTGTGAAATTTCTGTCGCGCACGTCACTGCGTTGATTTGCTTCATTTTGTGCGTGGTGTACTAGTTGTCACATTTGTATCGTTTTCCAAGAGTGGGTCTCGAGGACGAGGTCCCGGGCTTTGCAAAACTGTGTATCATTTGCTAATATCAATAGTAGCAGTCCCAAAATGATTATGTTGAAATTTGAAAGTTTTGTTGCAGTGCATGTATACATAATCATTGTATTGTTTGCAATGCAACGGAACGATAATAATCTGCAAAATGGCATTAGATTTTGACGAGTTTAGCGCTTTCACAATGCAAAGTATGCCAAATGCCCAGTATAAAAAATTCTTAATGAGGCGTTGGAACGATTACTCACAAAAATGTTAGACTATAGGTGTCTCTGGCGAAATTTTACAACTTCAGGCACAAAATTTTCATTATTAATTTCTGAATCATGCATTAAGTGGTTATAAAAATCTCATCGGGTAAATTTGCGTTTATTCACGATCAGAACACAACCACTTTTGGTACGATACTCGTAATATTTCAACCTCCTAAAATGGGAAAAAGATGGCGAGCAAAATCAATACGCCCTCACGGAACCAAAACCAAAACAAGACCTGTTTATTTATTGAAATTTCGCGACGGTTTCCCGATTTTTTGATATGCCCGATGACGCAAAGATTTAACTGCACCTTAGGGAATGATGATACGGAACCCTTGGTGCTAACTTTGTAAAAGATTGTTTTGAAAGCAGGGCAAATTGAGTGAAATCTTTTTATATTATTGTTATACAAAATTACAAATTTTATATTGCTTACACAATCGATCATTGCTATGTTTGTAATTTGTCTTATTGTCATTATTATTTTGTAGATATGTATTGTATAATAATTGTAATGTATTAGTGCTAGTTGAATGTTAACACAAAAATTAAACTAAATATACGAGCGTTGTCTTCCAATTTTATGAAATTGACTCGAAATGAAACAGTAGCATTAGAGCAATTTAGAATGAAATTTGTCAAAACTCTATCTTGCGCTACCTATGCTGGAACACGTACTGAGACGTAAAACACACCTGCTGTGTTGTCTTACACAGCACACGGAACCACTGTTATGTTAGTTTACTTATAGCTGCTAGTATTCTGGCTTCGTAATAGACAGCAGTATAGAAGAGGTACCAGAAAAGTCGTTGAATAAAGTGTTAAAATTACGGTATGTAACCCGGTTGATTGAATTAGCGAAGCCGAGAAAATAAACCGTCTTAGCAAACTTTCTGGATAATTGTTCAATGTGGATAGGCATCAAGTTTTCGGAAAGTAAATTAAATGAAACAATATAAGGTTATTGACGGAGATGCGACTGACAAAACCCAACTTGTGTCCACACAGTAGGCTGCACTGAACTGTCCACAGAGTTTAGACAAATGTATTTTACTGACAACTGAATCCCTAGAACGTGCTGTGAACATTAATCACCAATCAAGCGACATGTGATCACCAAAGTTGTTTTGTGAGTTTGCAATTTTAAAATACGAAATTCTTTTGCAACAGAAGCATTGGCTTTGAATGTAATTTAATGTTGTTTTATTTTATAAGTAATATTTTCTTTATTTTCCTAACGTACATACACCCATTATATGAGCGCATATAATGCCTATGTAATTCCGTTGCCAAGACGAGTTTTATTTCACTACAAGCCCTTTTTTCAGCTGTGGTTTCCCTCTTTACTGGTTGGTACTCTGTAATCACTTATAAAATATTGTTAAAGTTTTGCCAGAAATAATTACACAATGTTTAAACCCAAAGAATCTAAATGTTTGTATTTTTTTAAAATGATTGTTAAAAATAGTTATCACCATTGGTCTAATACATCTGCACAATAAGCTTTTACCATTATTACTAATGAAAAATTCTTGTGTTGAGACATATATAGTCCGTTAATCTAAATGATAACGTGACAATTATATCAGGTATCAAACCCTTAAGACGTAGCAGCAATGAAGTTTTCTATAACCGTAAATCCTTTTCTTGGAAAAAATTTACACTGCAGACTTTAGAGAGTGTAGCAAAAGCAGGTTGTTGACAGTCACAACAATAGGCTCGTTAGAAAATATTGAAACTGTTTTTTGTTGAGAGTTTGACGAACCAGACCAGAAAAGACGACAACGACACCAACAACACTAACACCAGCAACAACAGCGGCAGCGGCGGCAACAACAACAGCAACAGTAGCAGCAGGAGCAACAGCAACAGCAATAACAACAACCGCAACAAGAACAAGAACAACAACCACCACAACAGCAGCAATCTTTTTTAAACTCGCGTTTTTGTATTCGTCTCCTTGCAGTGTTATAAGGTGGAAAACTTATTAATATCATAAGAAATTTGCGCATTAAGAATAACTCAACGAATTGCACAATAACTCAACGAAATTGGTCTTTTAATAAATCGTTAAGTCAAACTTTGTTCCGCAGAAGATTGAGCAAGTTTCTTCCTGGCAATAACTTATTTTCCGAAATGATTGAATGCATTGATTGGATGAAATGCAAACTGCAAAATTCTATTTTGTGCCTCACGATCTTGTCATTGTGCTAATAAATTGAGAGAGAGGTGCATCAATGTCTGATGACAACAGGATGATGATAGATTTGATAAAGTCATTCAACAGACTACATTATAGTGGGCAGAGAAGTACTGTTAATGATCAAAGGCGGAGGTCCCTCCATTTACTAATTATACGAACTCAAGTAGGTAATGACGAACACACCAGTGCTTGGCGGATCCAGGCTTCTAGGTGCCCACACTATTTCCAATCATTGTCCCTAAGTTTTTCAACTCACAAGATCTGATTCGTAATTACGCTAGATGTAGCTTTACGATGTTGAATCTGTTTTTACCTTGATAATGTGTCACAAAGCGTCCCACATGCTCTAGCCACGCCACGCTGTTCCCTCTACTTACGTAATTCTAGTTAGGCATATAGCTGCCCAGGCTGACGTGGCTTCATAAAACAGACTTGCTGTGACGTAAACTGAATGGAACTAGATTAGAGAGGATTAGTGATTAAGCCCTGCACTTAGTAAAACATCTATAGTGACTTGAAAATAATTAGAAAGTGTTTGGAAAGTTATCAAACGATCAGGTAGGTATTTTTATTGCTATGTTTGCCGATTACAAGGAATAGTTTTTGTTTAGCGGGATTAGTATACGGATAAAATAATATATGTCCAAACAGGGCAGGACTAAGACAAAGGTGTCAGGAGTGCAAACAAAGGGCCCGAGTCTCAGGGTATTCACAGCCACTTAAAAAAGCTAAGAATATTGTTAAAAGATATGAACCATTCTGCAACGGCAAGTCAGCTAAGATTTATATTATCGATGAAGCCTCAATTGTCTAGTTTGACATTTCTTATTCGTAATCTGAATATAGTTATTGGAACAAGACAATAACTTTGAGTTCATAAACACCTTTATTTCACGTTTTCAACATTATAATGCCTTCATTAGGAACCTGAAATTACTCAAGATATAATTAGCATTATACATTACTTTACATTAAGAAAAATGGCACTGTGAACTCATGAAAGTATAGTCAGCAGGCTTACTGTACTATGACGCATTTGCTGAAAAACTACTGTAAACATATTTACCAAGGCAATGCCCAATGCATCCTTATTCAAATTTAAAAGTTAATTCTTTACATAGTCCTAACCGCTTTTTACAACAGTCTGCAATTATGAATCATAGCGAAAATAATCACACATAAATCGCACTAAAATTAACACTATTACATCACAGAAAATTCAAGTACTATAAACTAAATTACTCAAAGTAAATTACTCAATTACTGTAAATTTATGATTTTATCACCTTTTTCTAGTTCAGTCAATGTATGGAATAAAACACAACATATAGACAGGATCCAGTAATAGAAAGCTATAAATTTTCTGGATTTATGCGTGAACAACAAACTGAGCTCACTAAGCCGGGATGATAACATTTAATCACATTTAATAACATTTAATAGCATAATTTAATAACATTTGCAATTAAATAGTCTGCAGGGCGTCCTTCCCTCGCCAAATCAGAGGACATTTACCTGAGCTCATCAAAAATTTAATTTATAAAACTGTGATCTGTAGGTAACGCGTTTGTATACACAGACAATGATAGTTTCTATTATCATTAGATGCTGCAGCCACACGGGTTATACGTGTTGAATTTTTTTTGGCAAAGTAGGCATTTAATTCAAGCGATATTTAGCTATTACATCTTTAATGCTGTGCATGGATCGGTAAACTTCTTAACGACACATTATTTATTTCAAAACAATACGTATCAAAGGTGGGAAGCAATCTACCTAGTTTTTAAACAACAATAAACTTAATTTACTGTAAATGACAACTGGCGCTGCTAAACAACTTCTCGCTTTTGCGTGTGCTCTACGTTAATTAGGAGAGAATCACACAAAACAGTATGTCCCCATATATGAACAAAACATGTCATCACGAAGAGTTGCTGACCGTAGAAGCCCAGTTTATAAATAACAATATATATATATAATTTACAGTAAACGACAACTTTAGCGCCCAAAAGACAACAATTTAGCCGTTTTGTTTGAGTGTGCTTTGTGTTAATTAGGAGAGAACAGTAAGACAAAATCCATGAGTAAAACATGTCATCATGCAGATTTGCTGATTATGGAAACATTACAAGTAGCTGAGTAAAAATGGTAAGGAAAGGTTCGATAAAGTACGGAAAGGGTACGAAAAATACCGTAATTCCGTACCGAAATTTTCAGAATTTTTTTCGTGCCGTACCGTATCGTACTAACAGCCTTGTACACGAACGACAGACTCAAATATCCAATGTACCAAAATCATAACATTCTTTCACATCCATCTTTATACTGCCTCACCGACAAGACTACTCTAATATAAATCAGAATTACTAAAATAACAAAAAATTTCTTATTTTAGTCATCTGAGACATCGGTATGTAAAGTCATCAAAAGTGTTCATTTTCGCACGCCAGTTAAATTTTATTTATCATACTTAATTTTATTTTTTGATTCGATTTTGTCATTAATCTGTGTAAAAGTTATTTAAGTAGGTGTTTACTAATTGCATCGTATTTTGATTACTTTATCTGAAGTAAAATGTTATATAAAATTTGAAAATTTGTTATATGTATAACGCACACGCACGCACACATATATATAACAAATTTGCAATATATATAGTATAATATATATTTGTGTAACCGCCACTACTTCTCAATGATGTTTTGGATCATTCTTATTGCCGAAACAGTCCCAATAGGCAAGGGACAAATTCCACGATTTTTTTGGCCTCTTGGACTTATGGAATACCTTTATTAACTTTTATATCTTAATTGCAGAATTTGGTAAATATGTCACTGTTGTTACCTTTTTGTAATGGTATTAACATGAATTTTTGTGTTAGCAGTCCCATTTGGTCTAGTAAGATAGGTGAAATTTAGTGTAGAGACCATGGAAACCTACGAAACATGTGTGTATATAATTTTGTAGCAGAATTTTGGTCCCCGTTGTGCTCCGAGGCCAATATGGCGAGGTGAAGAGTATTTCTTACGAAGAACAAGTAGAGTGGGAAATCACAGAGCAGAAAGACCATTGACTGATCGGGTGACTAATCGCCAGGGAGTGGTAGGCCAAATAAAGGCCTATTTACACGGTGCGTCCTACACGTACACGTTTTTGCATTTATCCTTGATGTCCTCAATAAGGCAAAAATCACATTTGACAAGTTGGAAGCAGGGGTGTTAAGAAATTTGTCATTGATTAATTTCTGCTAATGGTTGATTTCATAACTTTAGTTTTTCAAGATTGTTGAAATTTTCAAACCAAAATTAGGCAGGCCTGACGGAAGTCAGTTTATTAAGCGCATCTCCATATTTGCTGACTGTAAGACATTTATTGCAGTCAATAAAACTTGTTGAGTAATGTTGTTAGGTGTAGATTTCAGTTTTTAATTAAGATATTGTCACAGCCACAAAAACATACTTAATGAAAATTTATAACGGAGAAAATAAAATTTCTCTCTTTTAGTGCATTGGCTGTGCATAAAGTTTTCTTGTCTCAGTTGTTAAGTAGAATATTAATAAGCATATTCGTAAGTAAATAAATTTTTCCATAAGCCTTTTGCATCAATATTATGAACCTGATGTTTGCATTTACGCTATAGATGGGATGAAGAAATATGCTTACAAACTAAATTAAGATAATCAGGTTATCCATCTTATTACTTCGGCAATCTATGATTGTTATACATCCATAATAAGTAGTTGATAAACATCAACCCAGAAATTATTAAATAAATCATACATGCCTGTTTTTATCGAATAGTGTTCTTTTCGGTTATCACTAGCGGATTCTTGAAAATGACAGCCGTTTAGAAAAGTTAAAAGACAAATGTTCCAATGTTCCAAAGGCCCATAGGAGAGTATTTAGGCTATGGGCAGCTAATCAAGTCGTGTGGAAAAAAACAGATACTATACAATAGTACGTATTAGAATTTATATGTTTCAGTGATTGTCAATAATATATTTATCTAAGCTATACTGCTTTTTAACCTACTAACGATCAAGACCATTATGGAAATAATGGCATTTAAAACTATTTATAATATATCCATGTAAAAAATAAATTCTTATTCTTATTCTTATACATTAGCATTAGCGACTCATTTAAGCAAAATCGTGGCAGTGTGCTACACGTAACGACAGCGACACTTGTAATATTTTTGGGGGTTATTTAGATTTTTAAATTTTCAACAATGTTTTGCAAATTGTCTAGTCAATTTAATGATTAATTTACTAATGTCTGGACGTAATAGCTTCTCTTTTGTTCGGCAACCGCTATGCTGTATTTTATAAGTAATTATGACGTACTTCAAAGCAGTCATCCGCTTTAAACCTATAACATTCACAGAAGACAGCACCTGTAATCGGAATATGTTAGTTTATTCGGCTTTGTTGCCATCGTCAGAAGACTAAAAACAAAGCAAATTTGCGGTTTGCAAAACTTTTTTTAGGGTATCTATTTAGTATGCATTTTGCTGTTTTTTCTTTTTACTAAATAATTTTGTTTTCAATCTATCTTCTGATGATGGCAGCAATGACGAAAGGCCTTAAGGAATAAAATAAAATGTTCTAACTACTTGCGATGTCTTTTGTGTCAATAATGACGTAGATCATAAACTGGAATTAATGGGCTGTTAAGCTGATTTTAGCCACTGCTTACATGATGTAATAAACAATTACTGCAAACTTTTGTGTTAAGTATATCAGGCATGTTAACAAAATGTTAATTCAATTAGAAGCATTAACTATTCAACTGCAGAATCAAGAAGGCTATATAGTTGTTGGAAATTGGATATCGCAATTGCTTATAGTGTCAAAGTGTGCATGTGTGTTTGACCTTTACAATGCCTGGTTCTGTCTTTCTCTTGTTATGGTTCCATCTTCTCCACCTGTCTATTTGTTTTTCTGTCGCAACCCACTCTGCGGAAATTTCAAACGGAGCAACAAGTACAGTAAGATGTAACAATGCCATTTTAAGAGAAGTGGCCAGAATAGCGCTAGTAGCTACTGTGGTTTCGTTTGCATACTCGATTACAAAGATATTAAATTTGTTTTGTAATTACATGATATTATATTGTAATAATATTTGTAATTATATTGTAATTTGTTACTTTCTATATTGATTGCACCTCATGACTACGAATAAATGGTATAAATAAATAAATAAATGGCTTCGTTCGATTAGTTAAATGATAGTCACTTAAAAACAATCCGTTAAGCCTCTGACAATGGTAGTGTAGACAATACTTTTAACGCTTTCAGTCGATTTTTTAGTGTTAAAACTTTCTTTTATACTGTATTCTTCTCTATTCTGTATTTTACTGAAACGCTAAAACCAGGATTCTGAAGAAATTATGAGACTTTGGATTAACATTCAAAAGTAGTTTAATAATGCCTTCTGTATCTGATGCAAATGTATCTTTATTGCTTGCCTTCTGCGTTGTCTTTGTTCATGAACTGCATACGTAGGTTGAACTCTTTGACACCTAAAGCGGCTAATCGCAGCATTTATGTTGAACGACTTTTATTGGTTTTTGATAAAATCCGCAAAAAGTGGAAAACTACAATGGAATTCTGTTTGATGTTTTGCGGCAAGTAAAAGTGTCAGAGAATTTTTACACATTTGTAGACAAACTGCAGACATAACGAGGCTGTGTTGAGTTAACTTTCGTAAAACAATTAGATACACCAGGGAACAGTTAACTTTACTGCTCAAAGTCTGGCGTATCCACGTTACGTTTTCAAAACGTGCTATTAGACCAAAGAAAATGCGCATCTGTAAAGTTGTCAGGGCATTTTTTTCTAAAAGACTATGTTGAATCCAAAAAAATTGTGGTCAGCTCGAAAAATTAACGGAAAATGAAAATGCAAAAACAGAACGACCGCCATTTTTTGCACAAATAACGAAAAAACGTAAATTAAGAGAAATTTCCACAATATAAACATTTTAATATTCATTCTTAAAAGAAGTGATTATGACACATATCCCTGGATCCGAGGAACTCATTTCTGTCATTTTCATTTCAAAAGTGACTACTGTTTTCCAAATGGCCGCCACGCGAGAACGAAATAATGTTGATCACGCAGTCACATTAACTGCGTGTTGAAAAACAAACAAATTATTTTCGTACATTTGTCGTTGTTTGATCCAAAACAAATTTTAACGATGAGGCAGAAAGTGTGGTACCACATGCATCGGTATATACGTACATTACAATAGACAAGACAAATTTTCAGAAAAGCGGAACTGTGGGGGCGTATTTTCTAAAAGTCGAAAACTTGAAAAACTAGCGGAAAAAGGTAAAAACCAAAATGGCCGCCAATTTTTTGCGCAAACAATATAAATCAAAAAACATTCCTGAAAATTAACTTATTAACTTTAAGGGGAGATTATAGCATCAACTCCAGGTAGCTGGACCTAAGAAATCTGTTTCTGCTACTTTCACAGTATTTTAAAATCAGTCGCCGTTTTCAAAATGGCCGCCATTGCTAGTTTTATTTACAAGGCCAAGGAATCCATATTTGATGCTCAGAAGCACTATGACATCTGTTACGAGTTGGAATTGAACACACAAAATCATGTTGAATAAACCGAGATGCTTTTGCGATAAACTTTTGTTTATTATTAAAGAACAAAAATAACAAAATAAAAACAACAGAGCTGTCATCCCGAGCAACCGACATTGCTTCCAGCTCTATAACAACTCTAACTAACTAACTCTAATTTACAGTATTCATGTGAGAAGCCAACCTGGCACAAAAATTAAAATCGGCAGGCGGGTCATATAACATATCACCTTAATTAGGTTTTCAAGATGAAGGCCAATTTTGCTGCAGTTACTTGTGTTATAATATGTCAGCTGTATTGCGTGTTCTAAGGCAAACAGGATAATGGTTTTAGTATTTATATATAAGCTTCAAAGGTCAGAGATTTAAGGTAGTGTCTAATATGCGTCATATATAAGGTGGTCAAAAACACGGCTGTCGCTAGCTCATAAACGCCACATTGTGAATGTGGCGTTAAATTGTGAATGCCATAGGCCCTAAAAAGCATCAGCTCTGTCATCACTCCAAGCGAAAACTGCTTGCGACCAGAATTAAGCATTTACGGAGAGAGGCAAAACAATGGCTTGGCCCACATGGCAAGTGTCTGAGGCAGTAACAGAAGCATTTGTATCTCTCAGAAACTACTAGAGCTAAGCAGCCGACCGAAGTAATAGTTAACAAATAAAACATGTAAAGACTTGTTCACAAGAAAGGGAAGGTCTATGGAGGCAATTCCTCCAATATCCGGGCACTCCAAGTATTGGTAAGTGTACCAGGGAGGATACTGTTAGGCCAGGCATTGATCACCGTCTCAGCTTTACCGTCACTTTACCATTCGACTGGGGCTGGTGGAGCTACACTGACGTGACTTGGAACCCACTGTAGACATTAAGACCTGAAGCATGTCAACAACAGGCCTTCCTCTCCACTGAATTTACCTTGCTTAAGCTTACATACGCACTTGCGCACATCATCAACACTGGTTCTACAAACATTACTAGTATTTTGCTCAGATAATTGTCTTACGATTTCTGATTTTATCTCTTCCATTTCAGCATCACTATATGGGACACTGTTATACAAATTTTTATATTTGTTACTAAACACCTTCGCAATTTTATCGTCACCAGTAGAGCCGTCAATAGTTGCAGGAGAGGCATGGTTCCGACCTTTAATATTCTTTATCTCTCTCCATAAATCACGTTGCCTATTATTAGCAATAGCTTCAACCATTTTTTTGCATTTTTATTTTATAAAATCTTTTCGCATGCTTTTTATTGCTCTATGATATCTTTATGAAGCTCAGCGATCTGGCCGTCATGTGGTTGACCGCACAGCTTCCACTGGTTATTTCACATTAAAAATTCACTTCGTAAATGCTCAACATAATCAGACCAACCGGGAACATTGTTACTCTCAGACACATTGTTGAACCCTGGGCCAGTCTTGGGAATACATTCAGATGCGTCAATACAAGCATTAATTACGTCACTATAATAGAGCAAACAGAGCTAATAAATCGGTTAGATGTGCTGCGCAATGAATATTGGTACATTATAGTATCCTTTTATCATACCCATTTTTTTAAGATTGATATCTAATCTACGTTTATACTTCAGAATATCATCGTTAGTTGCTTTATACCAAGCCACTTTAGAAACATAGGGTTTTTTCCTTTAAATCAAAGGGGTCCAAATTAGTATTAATATCAACACTGATAGTAGAAACGTGATCTGAATGCAAATGGTTGCCTATTATAGTACAAGATTTTACGTTTTCTGATGAATCTCTCGAAATCAGAAAATGATCAATTCTAGAGTGATTTGACGTAGGACCAATGTATGTATATGGAACATTGGCATGCTCAACGTCAATACAGTGAAATAAGTCATAATGGCATAAAAACTGTTTAACAGACACAGCATGTGGAGAAGTGCTTTTAAGGTCAGTGTCAAGATCACCACAAAGTATTAAATATGAGGGATTTACTTTATGTATTATCTATTCCACCTCACCAATGACTTCAACGTATTCAGCATAATTATCATCCCGATAATGGGAATCGCGTGACATTATAAGTGTTGATCACAAGTATTGTGCTACAAAGGAATGGAAATAGTTAAATCACATACTCTTACATGATTACAAGTTACTTCATTAATATCTGCTTATAAGGTAGTTCTGTAAACAATGGCACAACCACCAAAGGGACGACCTATAAGCGGAGACTTTTCATTCATTGAGCTTTTACCAATGCAATCAACATTTTCAGCTACGTTTTTTAATTTCGATAGGTGACTTTCAAATAAACACTGCTTTTGAACAAGCAAAATATCCGTCCCTCATTATGGTCTTCAAACTTCGGAAACGAACAAGTTTTAAAAATGTGTCAACATCCACGTTTTAAAGAAATTGAAAATTAAAGTTTATTACCAATGGATTTGTCCTCGTTACTCATTGTTTCCTTGTTAGTGGACGAATTACTACCACCACCTCTTTTCTCTGCTCTATGCCATCTACGAATACAAATACCACGTGGCCAGAATTGTGGGTCAGTGATCTTTGCAGCATCCGCTATTGAAACGGACACTTTGAAAGAGTAACTAGATTACTGATGCACTGGTGTTTTAGCACTGTTAATCTCTCGACTATTGATGCGCTGGTGATTTAGCAATACAGAACAACTCGATTACTTTGCATTGCTGATTTAGCACTACAGAATAACTCGACAGCTGGTGCACTGGTGATTTAGCACTACTTAACAACTCGGTCACTGATGCACTGGTGATTTAGTACTATAGAGTAACTATATCACTGATGCACTGGCGAGTTAGCACTGTTGATCAGGCACTACATACAGAACAACTCGATCGACATCATCGAGCAGGAAGCAGACTTTGTACATAGAACATCATTGTACAGTGCTTAGATAGCCAAAGGATTTGCAGTAAGTCGGTTGTGGTTTGCTGGTTTGTGCTTAGATAACCATAGGATTCGCAGTAAGTCGGCTGTGGTTTGCTGGTTTGCTGTAAGTTGGCTGTGACACACGACTCAATAGCTGATTGAGGTCGAAAGTCGAAAGCTTATGCCCTGGAATGAACTTTGAGACTAGAGAGCAATTTTGTAAACCTTTTGAAATGGTAAACCCTTTTTTACAAAAAGCGTAGCCATTGCATCAATGATAGAATTCAGTCTAGCTTTTGATATGCAGAGTTAATAAGTGGGCTAAGTGATAGGCAAGAGATACCTAGAAAACTTTCCCTGAATGTAAACATTTCAGAGACGCTTTTCAGAGGTGTTTGAGCGGTAGGGATGATAATTGTAACTACTCAAGAACGTTTCACAGGGTGCAGTTTCATAGTAAAACGTTGCACTTCTTTGGAATAAAATGTAAGATGTGACTATTATAAATATTTGGAATAAATTGAAAGAATATGGAAAGATTTGAAACTAAAAAAGTGATAAAATCAGTACAATAAAATCAGTTTAATATATTTTTTACAATTTTTCAGGTATGAACGCTTGGTTAAGTTGTGGTGTGTGCTTGATGACACTCATTCTTGTAACGAAAACATGTAATGGGTTAGAGTGCAGGTAAGATAGATTCTGAAATTCGCTCTCGTTGGAAATAAAAAGTCAAAACATGATTAATGCTATATAGCAGATATAATACAAAACTGTTTACAAATGAGAAATGCCTTAAAGTTTCATAAATCTTTGTGTGTGGTAGAAATTGTATGCGTTTAATAATAATAATAATAATATTGGAGTAGATTTTTGTTGACTTTGTTCAGTTTAGTTCGACTTTCATCACATCAGGTTCAGCACACCGGTTTCTAGTATTTTTTGGTGTGTCTCTCTTAGCTGATCATAGCTATCATATCACTGATTAGTTTTGCAAATTGTTTGTATGCAATACCTAATAGACTACAGTATTTTAATTTCTGTAGCCTTTATTTAGCTTTTCCATAAACTGATGACTAACTAAACAGGTATTGTTTGAAATGCATATTAGCTGTAGATTTACTTTACAATTAAGTTTGTACTTTATACCTAAGTTTTTAATTTAAATTGCACTTAACTTTAATTTGCTCTATTGTAATCCACAGCATTTTTGTAGTTATTATTATTATTATTATAATTATTATTATTATTATTATTATTATTATTATTATTATTATTATTATTATTATTATTATAATAACTTTTTTGCCAATAGACTTGGGCCATAACGGTAAAAACATGCATACATCATATCTTTATGTGTCCAAGGAAAAACAGATTTCTATTCTATTCTATTCCATTCTATTCTATTCTATTCTATTCTATTCTATTCTATTCTATTCTATTCTATTCTATTCTATTCTATTCTATTCTATTCTATTCTATTCTATTCTATTCTATTCCATTCCATTCCATTCTATTCTATTCTATTCTATTCTATTCTATTCTATTCTATTCTATTCCATTCTATTCTATTCTATACCTTGGAATTATGGTCATTAATCTCTTTTCATTTGCTGATAAACAAATGCAGAATTGCTCAATGTAAATTGTAAGTTGGTGTCATCACATTAAACGCTAATTTATTAACTGTTTCATCATCATTTTGTTAGGACTAATTACAGTTTCCTTTTCTCATGTTAGACGGACCGTATAAGCATTAGATCAATTACATGTGACCACGACACAATACAGACTCTCGAGTTATTCGCAATGTGCAATCCAATTAATGTATAGAAAAGAGGAGCTTGACAAAAGGAAGCCTTTTTGATGGACGATAGCATTTAAAACAAAGACTTGTGGCTATAATTCTTGTGACTACCTATACGTAACATACACTGCGGAATACTCTTATGGAGCTTCTTTTGAGAATTAAAAGGCATTGTAAATTTGCATTATTAGGCTTAGATCATGTCATAGGCTCACTTATGATAGGCTTTTTTTAGTTGGGGTAAACTCTTACAATTATCGCGGTTTTCAAAAGTCTAATTAAAACAATTCAGTTTCCGTAATCTCTCTAATTACGTTGTTATGATAATTATGTTGCCTAAATTCTTTTTTAGAGCTGTTTGTTTTTACAGTTTGTTTTTGCACTTGTATTCATGTAACAACACATAATAAAATCGTAAAAACAATGACCTCTGTAGAAATTTAAATGAAGTATATAAACTAGAGTTAGGCCACGTCCGTGTTCATTATAATGATGGGATTCTTCGGAACTTTGTAACAATTATTTTAGAAAAATTAGTGACATTAATCCATTCTGCTAGAGCATCTGTTAGACAAAATTATTACATCAAAAATATATAGCACAGAAAAAGGATTGGAAATTTTGAAACGCAAAGGAACACAATATGTTAATGTCAGCAATAGAACGAAGTCTAAGTCTTAGAATAAACAACAATAGCAAAGAGATTTATACACTTCATCACAAAAGCATATCTTACTTCCAGAATTATGCCGTTTCGGCAGCTTCTTCTGCCATTGAGAAATGCCTAAAAAATAAAAACACTACAACAACGTTAACCAAAAATTATAAACGCATTGAAGTTATAAGAAATGACCTGGTGCGACAGAAACGCAATGTCGCAAGCAAACAAATATTCTCTGCCTTGATCATTTTGTCTTCAATAAATAGCGTCCTTTTCTCGGTGATGGTGGTAAAATAAAGCATCGTTTTATCTATCTTTACTGTAATAAAAATGCAACAAATAAAAGCACGACTTCCACAAAAGTAGGCGAGCATTTCTAAATACTTTAAAATTTAAATGAAAGTGTCAAGTTTGTCATCTTCACTGTAATCAGAAATATTCAAAGAATTAAAACAAAACAATGCTTTAGCAGACGCTGAGTAAACGCTGACAAAAAACTAGCGTACCTTCCCCTTTTATAATTTAATTAAAAGCGAATGATCTGTGTTGCAACTGCCAAAACATTAAATGACTTTTTCGAACCCGCTTTTAAGTTTATACAAGAGTTGCAACAACATAAGCAGCAACACCAACATTCTCTAAAACAGCAACGGTTGCAGCAGACGCATTGCATTTGTCTATTCGCTGGGAATGAAAATCCTTTTAATATCGACAATGTCCGCATCTTGTAGGTATCCATTTTCTACACGATGTCGAGCTATGTTTGCAACCAGGCGGATCATTCCCCGGGGAGTGGACATCACTGAAAATGGTAAAAGAGGTCCATCACTCATAGACGTTTGCAAAAATCGTCCTTTTGCTCCCAAATGTAGGGGAATCTTTGCAAAACGAAGTATTTCATCAGAGAACACAAATGATGGCGAAACAGCGTAAGTTGTCTACTGTCTTTTTGTAATAGACGGTGATAATAATATTATCATGCAATTCTGCAATTATGAAAATTTATTGTGGTTGCAACACCTATGTTTAACGTATTTGTTATCGGTTTTGTAGGAGGCTTTTAGAAAATGCGGCAGCTATAAGGGCACTAGCTGAAAGTTTGCGAAATTTATCGCCGGTAAGATTGTTATGTCCCCTAGAAAATTCTGTTAATTGGTTAGGTGGGTGGTTTACAGCTTGCTTCGGGTGTTCATTACTTGATTATTTATAGCTGTTAAGCAGTTACTTGTTTATTTACCAGTTGATTTCTTTGTCTGCTTGTTGATACGTTGGTCCAACTTACCTTGTTTGGCTGGTTAATTGGTAATTTAGTTATAGGATTACGTTTTTTCGGTTTTCTTTGATTAGGTGATTGAACGTTGGTAAATACGTGGACATATTGCTGGTAAACTCATATACATGCTGGTATTTTGGATGATTACTTGAATTTTGGGCATTGATTTATTGTTTAATCATCAAATTCAATTCAACTCAATTCATCATTTATTTTAGTTTTAATGACAGCAAGTAACACACTAAAAAGAGAAATTACTACACACCCACACACGCACGCACGCACGCACGCACACACACACACACACACACACACACAAAAATACAAACTATTAAATCCATTTAACAGCAAAAAATATTAGAAACTAAGCATGCCAAATACGAATGACACCCTCAATGGCCACAAACAAAGACAATTTAAAGTATACCGCACATCAGAATCGCTTGCACTATTTGCCATCAGAGTATTGTCAGCTTGTACAATTCTGGTAAACAGACTACAGTAACACTTATGTCGCATATATATATATATATATATATATATATATATATATATATATATAATATATATATATATATATATTAAATGTGGAAGAAATAATTCTACATACATCTGAAATGCACTACAATCATATTTAAGTTTAAAAGGTTTTCTTATAATATTGTTGTACGACACCCTAAATTTCTCTAGAACATATTTGTCAAAATTAACCCACAATGGATTACAATAGAAGGTAAGAGCAGTAACTTTTGAAGAGGAAGGATTTAACATTAGCAGAACAATCACTAAACTTCCTTATTAAGTATTAATGCGGACATAGAAGAATTGCGCTTGTTTCACAATACTGTATCTTCATTATCTTTCACATCATTGCAGATAGTATTGCCATGGTATTTAGGCTGGGGTACAACAGGTATCACAGCATTATTCAAGTGCTCATATCTTCGTATCACGTGCCGCAGGTTTTTTGGCGGAGCATGAAGACACTTTGATTTAAATGAATTAAAAATAATGTTACTATTATTTGCAAAAGTTTCATACTGCTTTAACAGTAACTGTAGTGCCAGAATAGAGGTAGCAAGTAAAGCTAAATCACCTGCATAAACAATGTGTTTGGTTTTCATGTTGCCTACAAAGCAACTAGGAAGACAGTTCAATTTTAAGAACAATTCTTTCAAGTTCACAATGAAAAAACGCAGCTAGAACGCTATCCTATTGCACACCATTAGACACTTTAAAATAGTCTGAGGTTCTATTACCCCATTTCACAGATATTCACTAGCTTTTGTACCACATACGTAGAATGGAGATAACAGATAAGGAGAGCCGCTCACTTGCTATTTTCGGAACAAATAATTATCATGACTGACTGGTCAAATGCCTTACTAGCATCGAACATACAGATATAAATTGGAATATTTGCATCTGCATATGTACGTAATATTTGTCTGCACAGATAAATAGCTTTTTCAGTATCTAGAGTTTTCTTGAACCAAAATTCAGCTTCAGCTGTATAGTAACTGTTCGTATTTATCTAACGAAATGTTTTCAAAGATTTTGCAAAATACACTAGACTGACTAGAGATTGCAGTAGGACGATAGTTGTTAACAGAATTAACTTTTTCAAATTTAGATTTGATAATAGGAACTAATTTAGAATCGGCAACAGCAGATGGTAAATGCACTTGACGTAAACAAGCATTAAAAAATAGACACATGAGCTATCATATTTATTTCAGGATACACAAAATACTCAGAATTTAAGCTATCAAACCCCGATGACTTATTCAGCATTAACGTCTTCATAGCACGCAGAATGTCATCTACTTCAATGTTAAAATCAAGTTCAGGGCAGTCATTAGTTATGTAACAATTGTTCTTAGTAGACTCGCCGTTATTGCCACATCGCTTGGTAGGCTAGATGAGTATGGTTTGTCTGCCTGTTTATCTGTCTGTCTGCTTGTACGTAAGTTTGTTTGTTTGTTTGATCGTTTGTTTGAGGTTTATTTATTTTATTTTTTGATGTTGCTTGGTTTTTAGGTTTTAATTTAGCCACCAGACGTAAAGTTCTATTTATGAGATTTCCACAACTTATTATTGTTTTAAGATGAAAAAAACTTAACAAATTTTGTAAGCTTTATATGAAAAAACAATGTTTACACGAAAATTTTCTAAATTGCTCTGACATTTTTTCAAAACGTTAAGTTGAAAAAAATATTATTTTACTTTAATGAGTTTTTCGTCCTGTACGTTTCAATGCTTCTAACTTCTCTGGTTATTTCACTCTTTTGACTTGATTCGATTTGATGTGATAATATTTTCAGAAACTCGTATCTCAAATTTTAACACAAGACTATCCAGGGCAAGAATGAAGACGCCATTCTCAACAGAAGTATTATTCCAATCAGCTGCGCTCACGTAGAAGGGTTGTCATTCCAAATACTGTAGTTTTTTTTCAAAAAGGTAGAAAGAACTTCAAGGAAGTGTTGATTGAAATAAAAATCGGCAAGTTTTTTTTATTATCATAGACTTGAAATATAAATGATGAAATTAATGTGCAATGAAAATGTGAAATAAACAGTTGTTTCAATTGACTGAAGAAAACTATTTTTACTAAAAGTGAAGAGAGTGGGGCGCCATCAATTGGACAAAAAACTAACAAATTACCTATGTCGTTTAGTTTGGTAGCAGGTTTGACCAACAGATGGCACTTCCATATCTTGTTCCCTGTTTACAATAGGGCAATAGGGCAATATCAGTGAAGCAGATAATATCCAAATAGTGAATATTGCAGCTCCGAAAACTCACCTTTAAATTTTGTGCAATTTCAAAGTGGGTAGACTTAACGTTTCGAGTAATTCTACAAAAAAAACTTCTGTATTCTGGAAATTCAAACTCTTGCGCTTATTTAACGAATGAGCTATTTTAATGGTTGATCGTGTTAAAAAATAAAGCGAGTATATTCTGTTAGTACTTTCACACTGTGCAAAGGACAGATGATTAGTAGTGCGAATAGTAGTAAAAATAAATCACTTTACCCTTTAAATAACCTTAACAGAACTTATTTTTCTGAGCTACTGATACGCAGATTTAAACAATGCAGTAATACTTATGCTCTTATAGTAGTACCCTACTACAGTCGTATTCTGTAGCAGTTTCTGGTTTTTTATTTAGCCAGTCATCGATTCTAATCCTTTTTCGTGATATTAACGGGTATCGAGTATTAATTTTTTTCCAGAGAAACAGTATAATGTTTGCCACCACTTGCAGCATCTCTCATGTTGCGAATTTGTAGCTTAGATTGAAAAGATTGTCCGTAGCAAGTCGCTGCGTCATCTGCACTTTTATGATAGTGTCAAAATTTCACTAAACATATCTCTAATATAAAAACTAAATAAAAGCAATATGACAGAGGAGGTAACCCTATCCAGGACATTGAAAGACACGGCTGCGACGCATGATCATTAGGTTTAGTAATGTTCCTTTCTGGCGTTTACGCATAAAAATTAATTCTGCATAAAACAATAAAATGTACAATCATAAACTAGACAAGTTAAAATGGACACTGCTTACATATGTCTGCAAAAATACAAATGTGTTTGAAAGTTATTTTCATTAATTTTTGACATTAATTAACTGGAGGCGGCATTTACCAGTGGAGTCCCATTCGGATGTTCATTAAGAGAATTTCAGTACTTGATACCTCTATTGGCAAACGGATGTTGTGCTACTGACTACACTTATCGATTTACGTAAAGTCTGTTATAATGACCCCTAGAAATTCTCGGAGCATGAGTAAAAAATTCACTTCTATCCTAAGTCATGTTCGCGATGATTAATACCGTGGCACATTTTTAGAGCATAATGAATTTTTCTCTCTTCTAATCACAATGTATTCAAAGTTAAAAGTTTGTTAGGGAAAGATACAGCAATAAATCCACACCTAGCGTACAATCTTCTAGTGAGGTATCTTTGAACATTTTCAATAATGTCGACATCTGTCATTAGGTGGGGACACCATACTGACGGTACAATATTGCATAATGGAGCGAATGTAAAATTTAAAAACTTTAAGCAAAATGTCTTTAAATTGAAAACAATAAAAGATTATATTTGTTACACAATTTGCTTTAAAAGCAATTTCACGGCAATGCTCATTAAAATTTAAAATTATTGGACATAGTAACACTTAAATCGCACAAAGATCTTTTACAGGAATTAAAGTGAAAGAGAAATATTAAGAGAAATATTTAACTAGCTATAAATTTCACCATTCTAAAAATGTGTCTAACGAACAGGCTGCCGTTGCCCATCAGTAACTTGGAATGTTCAAAGTTTGTAGTTTATCTGCTAGTTTAACCCTTCAATTCCAGGATTAATAAATAAATTCGCACACATCTCAGTTATCTATTAGCCATTAGTAGACAAAAATGCATATTAGTAGAAATAAACATTTGTATGTTTATCAGTGTACATTCTCTAGATCAGGGGTTCTCAACGGGGGGGGAATGAGCCATCTCCAGGGAGGGAACAAATGGGTGGAAAAATAAAAATAAAAAATATGTAGAAAAGCAGAAAAAAAGTACAGAAAGTCACAACCCCCGACATCAAGAAAATCGTGTCCTCTCAACAGGAGCAAGAGTCAAATTGAATGACCACAGGTTGTATTATTGTTCATGAATAAAAAAATGTTAAAATTAAAAAAAACTGAATTAAAAAATGCGTGAGACGTTTATCACATGAAGACTGAGCTAATTCGTAATAATAACATTCATTAGTATTCATTAACATTCATAATTCGTAATTTATAATATTCATATTCATAATTCGTAACATTCATAACATTCATTAGTAGAGTTTGCATACACACAAATTGTGCTGTTGTCAGCAAATTTAAACTTAAAGACACTTCTGTAACATAAGTTATGTTTGCTTTAGTTTCATTAAACATGTCTGACACATGTATACTAAACAATAGCGTTGTGGGGGCAGATGCCTGCTGTACATCTGCATGACACGAAAATTCATCTGACAAATAATTATCGATACGAATACGAAGAAATGAGCAAATCTGCCTCAAAAGGGTGAGCTACAGGGTCGGGTTAACTAAATATTAAACCGATCGCCCATTGCATGTCAAAGGCATAAAATCATAAAAGACCGCAAATCCTGCGCAGTTTTAAAGCCTGTTTTTTTAATGTCGGGGAGTAGTCTAACCTGATACCGATTCCAATGCAGACACTAAAAAGACAAATATGAATTATTTTTATATGAAGGTAGGCCGTTTGTTCGTGATGTTTAATGTGAATTTTACCGAACGTTTTATCTGGGTTGTATAGCTCCACAACGCAATATGTAATAATAATATACAAAATGTAGTAAAAAATTAATGCTTATGCATAACGTCTCTGTATATATGAGTAACAGTCTCCACGCTGATTCCACGTGAGAATAAACTGGATGTGCTAGTTTTATTGGACAGCGTGGTAGTGAGATCTTTAGGTCTCTGCCTTGGGGTTAATCCAACTTTCTCCCGGGCCAATTTTACCACGTGATTTGTACAAGAAAACGAGGCAAATATGAATGCCCCCTGGAGGGTATTGAAGACAATGAATATGTACCACATAACGGGAACTTCTGCAAATGTTGCAATGTAACCGGTTATCCATGTCATGCCCATGATGATAGCTAGTTTGACATAAAATGCAAATCTTTGAGTGTCAGCGTCTTTACCTCGAGCAAATTTGGCTTGCTTTTGATGGGAACACATTGTTCTAGCAGTGAGAATAAAGAGAATCATATTGATAATAATAATAATGGCAACTGGAATAGCGAAAAATACCAAAAGAGCTTGTCGTCTAGTTATCCAACAAAGTCCGTTTCCGTAATGGGGTTTGTATGAACTTTCAGCTCCAAGAACATCGATGAAACCCGCGATGGTAACTATTGCAAATGGGAGAAGCCATGCATACAGCATGTAAGCAACAAATTTCTTGTGTTTATTACCACCTATATAAATCTTTGTACTACCAAAAGTCTTCCAGATATCTACAGACATCACGTTCATCCAGAAAAAAGCAGCCAGAAAGCAGTAATGCATTAAAATGGCAAAGGCTGTACAGAGGGAAACGGGCTCCGTTCTGTCAATGCCAATAACAAACAAAAGTTGTCCAGTGAAAAGAGCAACAACCAAACTTATTAGTATTTTTCCAGGGATATTACGCAGCTGAGGGAATACAATGTAAACAATAAAATGTAAACCAAGGCAAATTATACTAATTATTTGGCCTACCAAAGAAAGGTATCCCTGGATTTCGTCAAATCTAAAAAAAAGTGTCTCATTCGGCGCGCATATCCACACACTGCCGTCACTTCTAAGGTCATATTCTCCCTGATTCAAATATACAAAGTTTTCAAACAAAAGTATGGCACCACTGTCTGTATAATTGTACTCGTTATCAAAAAGTTCAATCATTTTACACTCTGAATCTAATGTGCTATTAGTTGCATTTTTTTCTGCTATCACTGCCTCCACAGGAATTGAGATTTTTAGGCATATTCCGTTTACTTCGACGTAGAGCTGTCCACATTCTACAAGTCGACACCCATTGCGGAACGGGTCGTACATTTCTCCAGGACTGCACCTATTTATCTGACCAACAGTAGCGCCACCAGATGCATAATTTATGTCTATTAAAATTGAGAAGGGCACACGAGTCCCACTGCCGTAGTATCTGGTGTAAGTCTGCTGGCAGCTGTAGTATTTTAGAGATTGCGAATTGCACAAAGCACAATGAACATTTTTATAAATTCCTGGTCTACGAATTTTATAAATATAAGCTGTGTATGAACTGCAAGCCTTCTTTGTCGAATCATCTGGCCAATCAGGCTGACATTGGAAAACACTTGGTCTGCAATACCGAACTGCTTTATCTAAGCCTATGGGTATTGCAAAAGTTAATCCACAGCTGGCTCTTCTTCCAAACTCAGGTAGGAACCAACGCTTCATTCTTTGGTCGTACCTTCCTTGATTGATAATTGCATCATAAATTTCGCTTGTTGAGCTAAAGTTACTACTTTCCCACACATCGGGCGAGCAAACAATTTCCGGAACCCACATTTTCAGGTATTGAGGATCTTCTCCATTGCATGCAGCGCAATAAATATTCTGGTAGGTGGTTTCGGTCACTACGCTGGATACTGGTGTTGCGGTTACAAAATCTGTCGTTGGTTCGTACTGACCGCAAGCGTTTACTAATCTGCTATGGTTGTAGTAACTGTCAGCACATGTTGCTTTTACGTAAACGCCAATTCCGTAACTGGAAAAACCAAAATCACGACATTCCCACGCTTGTAATTGACGTCTAGGAATTTTTTCAGCGTCAATACAGCAATCGTCATATCTCGAACAATCTGGATCACAAAAGCAATTCCTCATTGTGAAACTTGGTAGAAGAACGCTTTCGCACGAATCCCTGTATCCCACGGCTCTGCTTCCATTTTCCAAAATGGATTTATAAGAGCAATTCTTCAATTCAGCAACATCATCATGTGCCAGCAACTCACCAGTGACTGAGTGCGTTAAGAGATAACAATAAATAGGGAGCAAAATGAATCTATAGGAAAATAAGCTTCCTTGGAAAATCTTCATGTTTCAAAATTCTAAGATTCTTTGTAAATAAAAAATAATATTGACACTTATCAAATACCTAACAAAATGTTCAAACATTTACAAGCTTTGATAATTTCATGAAAACGTATTCATAGTGCACTATGAGAAATCTCTAAATAACGGAACCACGATATTCTTCGAGGAACTCCGGCTGTTATGTAAAAACGCACACGCTTTTACAAGATAAACCTGTTACTGTTTAAAGACATTCTACTAAGCAGCTTTTTGTCATCAAGAGTCGGCACCGTCCTTAAGAGATCACGATTTTATTGCTTGTTGAATAAATATATTTCTGCATTCACAATACGAGCGCAGTGTTAATGTTACATAATTAATCTCCACAAAGTAACTGTGAAAAAAATTTACATTGCCACAAAACAGATTACTTAAGCCTTAATTTAGCTCTTTATGAAATGACACAGTACTGACTGCCAAATACCAAAGCGCTACGGGAACTAGAAGCCTGTGTGAGAACACGGATGTAATGGAAAAGCAAGCGCAGAGCCTGGAATGTTACTTAGCGTTGTTTATAATACTCGATTTATACCAATCACTTCTCAACAGGGATCAGATCAGATTCAAAAACGTAGTAATTTATTATAAATTGTGGAGCGAAAAGAGACAAACGCCAACAGACGATTTCTTAAACGTTTCAGTAACGTGATGATTAACCTGGAATCCGTATGTTATGTTTTTGTACCCAATAACTAATAATATACTATTAAATATATATAAAAGAATACATATATATATATATACAAAATAATTATATTACAAAATAATAATTGTAGTAGTAGTAGTAATAGTAGTAGTGCTAGTGGTAGTGGCGGTGACGGTGGCGGTGGCGGTAACAGTAGAGTAGTAGTAGTAGTAGTAGTAGTAGTAGTAGTAGTAGTAGTAGTAGTAGTAGTAGTAGTAGTAGTGGTGGTGGTGGTGGTGGTGGTGGTGGTGGTGGTGGTGGCGGCGGCGGCGGCAGCAGCAGCGGCAGCGGCAGCGGCAGCGGCAGCGGCAGCGGCAGCGGCAGCGGCAGCGGCAGCAGCAGCAGCAGCAGTAGCAGTAGCAGTAGTAGTAGTAGTAGTAGTAGTAGTAGTAGTAGTAGTAGTAGTAGTAGTAGTAGTAGTAGTAGTAGTAAGTAACAGTAGCAGCAGCAACAGCAGCAGTAATAATAATAATAATAATAATAATAATAATAATAATAATAATAATAATAATAATAATAATAATAATAATAATAATAATAATAACAACAACAATATTTTTTGTGTAGCGCCTAAATATGAACAAAGAATTTCATAAAAACAATTAGAGCAATAAGCCTACGAGTGTATACATAATTAATTCATGATCCATGATTAAATTTTAATTAAATTATCTGTAAATTAAAGTTTAAATTTTTATCCATTCACGGCTTTGTGCTGTGATTCTCAGTCTGTTTTTGTCACATTGCTTATATGCAATGCACTTGTATGCCGGAAAATTTTTATATAGATTATACTTTAAAATGTTCACCAGGAATTTTTCAAACACCGTTAAAATTCAAATTAATGATGCATAGTGCATGGTAGAATAGAGTGTAAATTGTAGAAGATTTTAGCATGTGGCAAAGTTGTATTGTAAAACTTGACACGACTGTAACTAGTACCTGGTAGTAATTCAAAATATGTATAACAGTTTCACATTCAGTTATTACAGAGCAGAATTTTCTTGAAAATACTTTTTGAAGAACACTGGGACACACTTTACCTGCTGCTACGACTTCAGACGAAATTAGTAAATAATAAAATCGATGCTTGATACCGCGAAGCTTCATTATGCAATTGCAGACATAATAAATAACATTGCTAAAACCAGTGTGTACCCAGCAAACATATTTAAAGGTATTCTTCTCCCGTTGCAGAAACCAGGCAAAGCCCAAGAACCTTTGGGAAGTTTAAGGCCATTTGTACTACTTAGTCTGATTAGAAAACAAACAAAGAAAATATCTGCTTATTGAACAGAATTTTCCACAAACTACACTGCTGTATTCCTAAAAGCCAAGCTGCACATCAATTAGGTAAGGCCATAGCTGAACTAATTCTCGCTCGTAAATTCTTATCGAAAAAGCCATCTCACCTACCGATTACCGATTACTCTGTTCATATCCTATTGCATGATTATATCCAAAGCGTTTGATACAGTAAAGAGGAAAGTTATTACTAAGCCATCTAACTAATGTACTTGAACAAATGATTAATATACTACAGCAAAATTTATCTACGCAAGCAAATGTGATGGTATGGTTGTCTAAGCCATGTTCTCTTTACATTTTATCTCGCAATTGCCTTAAATGTAAAGAATTAAATTCCACATGTACAGCTTGTAAATGGTATATTCACAAATCTAGATATAAATTAAATCCTATGTAATATGCTGACGATATTGCATAGGCAGCAATTAGTAGTGATGAAACAGGAAGCTATGAAAAAGGATGCAACAACGAATCTGAGAGATTTCAATCTGAAGATAAATGACTCCAAGACAAAAAATACACAACACAGCGTGGTGGTGATACTTCGTGAAAAAAAAAACAAAAATGTGTGCGTAATTTTGTACCACACAGAAAAAATAGCGTTGACTGCATATTCCAAGCTCACAAACGTCTTCAGAAATCCGAATTTCACAAAGAAGCTAAAGTACATTATTCTGATGTCATTTGTGGTACAGTATCTGTATAATTCTGAATTCAGACAAAATTGTCCAGAAAATTATAACAAAGCTTTTCAAAAGCATCTATAAAGAAAAATGTTGTGTATAAAATGGACAAAGAAAATTTCAACCATGATCTTTGACGACCTAGATGCTTGGCAACAAATTGGGAATATGGCATCGAATCATGAGTGGAGCTTCGCTACAGAAGGGAAGCGTGGAATATCATAATTTAAAATGAATGCTCACACAGAGGCATTAGAAATAAAGTTTCCTTGACACTGCACTCACCGGCCAATAAACAAATTTTGAAACTATCATTTAGTTATCAGAAATATTTTGATAATTATTGCATTGATAATTATCATCATGTAATAAAATTATTATTGTAGACATGCGTCAAAATGGGGAAAGGTCTGAAAAATCGCAGTATTTTCTTTAAGAACAAGATGTAAAACAATTAGGTTTTTTAAATTACAACTACCGGCAGTAATACATCTAACATTTTCCTCCAGCTTCTACTCACTATTAAAGTTGAAAATAAATTTATCCGGTTACTTATAGCAAAAATTTCAAACTTTTAACTATACAGTTAATAAGAAAATTATAGACGTATTATAGACAGGAAGGATTAAGGGTTTCACGGGGCCTGTTAACAAACTAACGTCCTAAATGTGTAACCAATG
This sequence comes from Tubiluchus corallicola, assembly GCA_030141605.1. Taxonomy (NCBI): domain Eukaryota; kingdom Metazoa; phylum Priapulida; class Priapulimorpha; order Priapulimorphida; family Tubiluchidae; genus Tubiluchus; species Tubiluchus corallicola. The sequence continues at coordinate 199,289 of JAQGDQ010000072.1, read as the reverse complement.
CACAAGTATCCAATTTGCTATACTGCTGAAATTTATTCACATGGAATTTTTCAGCACAAAATGTATTAGTTTTGTTAAATAATAGCTTAAAATAAAATATCAGACTTATGCACAAGTCAGATTGCCATTAAACTTCTTGGAAAGTATTAAAAATAGTTTTTATTAACGCTTCAGTTTTTATATAGTCTTACAAAAGCTTTTGTCGTTCCCTCGTGATGAATGGTATTGATTTTGTGTATAATGCCTTTTCGTCTGGTTGACCAAAATGCGAGTTGCTGTTCATCATTGAGGCTTCCTATAATAGAGAATCTAAAACGTTGGACAACGAGAAATATGCTGCACAAATCTAAATGTCCTTATTGTTCTGACAAAGTGTTGAATTATTTTGTTTAAATTGCCACTGTATCCAAGTAACCCATGTATCCAAAACTAACTGTGTCCAAGTGTGTGTAAGTTTGTGTTCAATACGATTAAATCAATCGCTCATGTGCTTACTGGCAATGCACAAAAAATATTTGTCTTTAGCACGTTAAATTTAGATAAGTTTGCTATCCTGCTTAATTAGTCATCGGTCTCAGAACTCCAAAGGCATAGTAAAATTTAGGGTCGAAGGCTATATTATATTATAGCCTTATTAGCCTAATAGTTAAGGTGCCCCTGAGCAGTGAATTTAAGTGACTCATAACTCTCACAATGGCTGTGTTGTTTCAGCGAATGTTTTTCGTCAGTACTAAAAACGTCAGCACAAAAGTTCTGAAATTTAATTAAGCTTTCGAAAAAATTTCTAACAGAATGTGCAAGGAAATGTCTAACAAATCAAACCCCCGGCTTCACTTTGTTACACTGTAGCTAATGCGTGGATTTGCACCATGTGTATACTAGAATATAAACATTTATGTTAAACGCTGTCTGACACGTGTTTCTAAAAACATTCTAATCAATCTGGCCTATTAACGTGGTGTAACTTCTCAATATTTTGAATAACAGCTACAACTATTGGAAAGGAAGCCATGGATCGTGGATGTGCAAGATGTATAAACGTTTTATAGAACTACACTGAGTACACCCGTTTTATATTTATAACATAATATTATTTCTGCGTCTTCTATTATTATCATTATCATTATTATTATTATTATTATACTAGCCAAACCCCGCAAAAATAACTTTGCGCATAAACTCACAACAACAACGCACACCACACTACACTACCACCCACCACCCCACTTACAACACACCACTCACACTACCCCATCACACCAACCCTCCACACAACTCACAACACACTACACCACACCACTCACACCACAGCACTCCACCCCACCACACCATCCACAGTACACACCACACCCACCACTTCATATGGTGATCATGGTGATCATGATGCTGATGACTATGATGGTGATGACGACAGTAATGACGACACCTACAACACCAATACCAACACAAGAACAGCATCGCAGCAAAAACGGTCAAAATATTTTGCACAAAGTCGAAACTGTGTGCTATAGCAAATGCTCTTAAGTCTATCTACCAATAATCAATAATGCGCGAAAATTCAACATAGTTTTGTTTTGCTGCTTCTCAGATGATAATAAGCTAACAGAACTTACTCGCATGTGCAATCTATAACACATTAGAATACCTGGCTCGGGAAAACGGCCGTAACGGGTATTAGTGGCCCTCCTGCGAAATCTAAATATACTGGACTGCTCTCCGCTTTCAATGGAGGCAGAACGGATGGCACCGCGGCCTACACCGTGCGGCATGTCTCAACTAAGTCAATGCCAAACCAAAACCAAAATGAATAATAAAATCAAAATGACAATTTATTATAAAATATTCCAAATAGCTTACCGAACAGAGTAGAATAGAGCAAAGCCTGAAATGTGAACAGAGCTGAGATGAGACGACCACTGACAAGGATCTACAGCAGACCTACCCTTTTTATAAGCTCAGGTGTGCACGTGACTAGTGGCTCCTACTAACACAAGGTCAGAATAAGAGTCTATGTGCTAAAAGCTACGTTCACACGCACACCTGAGAAGTCCGCTGTATTCCCCTGCCAGCATTACACTTCATCTCATCTCAGCCCTGCAGTACAATACTATAGCACCCACCGTTGAACGGACAATTCAACCATTGCAATTTTTCACGAAAAACGGGAGATTTTTGGAGGATTTTGCCCCCTGTTCCTCCCAGTGAGCCCGATTCGAAAAATAAACCCCCAGGTGCGAATCAGTGGGTGAAGACCTTTCGTTTGACGTATAGATCGTCGAGAATGGTGCCGTCGTCGGTTTCATATATATATATATATATATGTTCTACTAACCTTGCCAAAATCTGAAAGTAAACATACATAAAGTAAATATTCGTTATTATTCTTTTTCACGAATATAGGCCTCGATGTTGCATTAATAAAATATAAAATTATCAGTCTGTTAAAAGAGAAACATTTTGCTGCGCGTCCTCATTGTGAAAGTTAAGCTGGTAAGACATTTAGGCAGAGCAGGTTATATGTAGTGCACAACTGCACATTTTCCGTGTTTAATTTTTTTGTTGGGGGAGGAGCGGCCGGAACACGGCTGGCGATACGTGGAAGGAAATGTGGTACGATACGTGGTCTGGTACCACGGATAGGATACGTGGTAAGGTACGGTTGTCGAGTGGTCGTAGTGGCAGGAGCATTGCTGATGGCATCCATCACTCCGGACAGTACTAGTGGGCCCTGTCACCGTTGAGTAAATGTTATATTTCATACGTTAGTTTTTCCAGTTAGATTCGAATCATTTGTATTGACTACGTGGACCATTTCTATATAGTCGCTTTAACCGTTATTTTTCCCTATGAGTTTGTTTACGTAATCGCCAGCATAGCATTGCGAGAATCGTAAATAATCCACTGTCTTGATTATTATAGTGATTAAAATCGAGTTCATTGGGTAATCATATCCTTTAAGTATTAAACAAAGAAACTAAAGCAGAATTTCACATGAATTCATGCGCTAAAATTTTAGGCGGGACTCTTGATAAAGACTCAATATGTCTTTAAACACGTTGTCACAGCTATTTTGTTCAAAAATTTCAGATATCAGTAGTAACATTAATAGTGGTCGGTAATTCATTTTGTGATTTTTTTGACCCAAATTTATGAATTGGGATAACATTCACCTCTTTAAGATCAGATGGAACTATTTTTATCCAACACATTGATGGAAGTAATATAGGCCACTGTCTTCTCGGTGTATCTGGAGATATGACAAGTACGATGTCGTTTACTTGAATGTCTCTTTGCACGCGATTCCATTTACTGCGTCTGTTGAGTCCTGGAAGCCACTCTCTCCTCCATCTTTTCCAAAAGTGACGTATTAGTTCCTGGATACGCTTTCTAGGATTAAAGTCTGTATTATCCACTGATTCGGGCGCGAATTGTCCACCAACTTGCCCAAATAAAAAATGGTTTGGCGTCAACGGAACGTCATCTTTCTCATCTACTCATTGGTACGTCAGTGGTTTGGAATTTAATAGTGCTTCTGCTCCGGTAAATGCTATCATGAGTTCTTCATCCGTGATGTCAGCGTTTCCGAGAATAGCGAATTATATGGCTCGTTTTGCAGCTTTCACCATTATTTTCTAGGCGCCTCCAAAATGGGGTGCTAAATGCGGGCTAAAGTACCACTTAATACCTTGGTTTGCAGGTGTTAGCTGAATCTTCTCTTCATCTAATTTCGCTAATAGATTTTGCAGTTCATTGTTCGCTCCTACGAAGCTTAAATCGCTGTCAGAAAGCATCTTAGTTGGTAAACCTCTGAGATAGAAGGGGTGTAATAAAGAATCCGTGAGAAGGCCAAAGGCTATCTCTAACTGCACTGTCCGCGATGTCATACAAGTGAAGAGACAAAGCTAGCGTTTTTGTAGACGTCTTCCTCTTCCTTGAACTGAATAAAAGGCTCAGAAAAATCCACTGCTGTCCTTGTAAAAGCTCGTAAAGGCAGTTTCACTCTGATCTCTGGAATTGGTGACATCACTTGCCTTGCAGTTTGAGATTTCTGCTTGCAGCATTTTGCACAGTCTTTCTCAAATTTGCTGATTTCGTCCCTGCCAGAGATTATCCAATATCGAGCTGACAGTGAAGCAAGAGTCAGATTCACCCCTATTGCATGATGAGCCAATTCATGATGATGTCCAATTATCAATTTGGTTACCCAGCTATTCTTAGGCAGATAGGATGGCGTGCATTGTACGATAAGTATTCTGCGATTCTGCGTGAATGAGACATCCTTAGCTGCGAATAACCCCAATCCTCCTCTAATCTAGGTTGCAGCTTCAATAAATTGCTATTTTTCGGCAACTGTTGGTTATTCTGGAGTATTCCAGTGAAAAGGTTTCACGTTGTATGTTTCGTGCAATGCTTATCTCGGCGTCTTGCAATTCGTCTGGCCCTGGTTCTGTACTGGTCCAGTAATGTAAGTTTCAGCAGCTTCACGATTAGATACACGTCTAGTTTTTGTTGGTTTTCTAAGTTCTGCGTCATCCACTTGCTGAAATTCTATAATCTTAGACGGCCATTCTTACTCGCTCTTGTGAAGAAATTTCGGTCCGCTCCACCAGTGTTCATCATGGCTAAATTGACCTGCAGTTTTTCCTCTAGTTGTGGCATCAGCAGCATTCTCTTTCGATGTGACATGCTGCGATTGATGTGGAAATGTTTGATTCTGAATTTCGCCTATACGATTATCCTCCACGAAACGTTCATACTATCACATCAAAAAATTGCATTTTTCAGTTCCATATTTAGTGCTCCAGCTATGTGGTCCGTAAGTCGTAGCCTCAGTATTGCAGCCATCATTTCTAGTCGCGGAATACTAGTTGCAATCAAAGGGGCTACATGAGACTTTGCTGTGATGATTCGACACGATATAGTTCCATCAGGGCAGGTACAACGTAGATAGCTAACTGCTGCATAGGCTTCTTGCGATGCGTCTACGAATGTGTGCAGTGTGTTTGAATCTGCGCCCCCCCCGTGACCAAACATCTCGGAATATGAATTTCTGGCACTCAGTCAATTCTGTAAACCACATTTTGGCTTTCCATTGCAAGTTTTCATCAAGGTCGTCGTCCCAGCCTAGACCTGCTGTCGACATTTCCTGCATGATAATTTTGCCTCGGACGAGAAATTTTACCAGAAATCACTCTTGACAGGTTTTGCAGGTGGTGTAACCCATGGCAAATGCATGTTGTCAGATTCGATGTCTGCTGATGACCTTGCTGCAGCAGTAGATCCACCTACGTGTCCCAATTTTAAAGTTTGCAGGTGGGCAGGTTTGCTTTGCTGTATACCGTAGTGTACTAGTCAGACAACTTCTCCAATTCGTCAATGCCCTCATTTATATATTCTTCTATTTTTCGACCCCCTGTCTCATCTGCCAGGTAATTTTTCTGCAAATTCTCCACCAATATATTTTAATTACGGCAAGTATAACTTCAGTTAGACATGATTATGCAGTATAAAACTCGAAACTTTGTGTTCTTTTTGAGTAGAATCCAGAGTGCTTCGTCATCTCATGTGCCGAATCTCCACAAGCCACTTTTCCTACCCTTTGAACATTCTTTTATCTATCACTTCTATCCTTACTTTACACAACTCTTTCTTTAAATTGCCTAAAAACCTTCGGTTTTTTTGTTTTTTTCTCATTATTTGGACGTGTTTATAATGGTGCAAGCACCTAACAAGTTTTACTTCTGGTTCTTGCCACTTATCCTATGCACGCTGTCATATAGTCATTATTATTAATATGTATTTTTCCCAGTGTTTCCTGATATTGTATTTGTATTTACACTTCCAAATAAACTTATTATTATTATATTAAAAAGTAGCTGCAGCTAATTGGACTTGCCGAAAAAACCGCGTGGTTTCACTGTGAAATGAACTTTCTTCCTGCATGCGATTTCGAGAAAAAATCGGAAATACGTCCTCACTGTGAAATGGGCCCAACAGTGGCTGGCGGCACTAAATCTTCAGAGTTCCAATCTTTATTATGTTTCCATGCCCATTTATTGAGAGATTGAGTAACAATAATAGGAGATGGTATCATAACTGTGGTTTGAAGCTATGCTGATGCAAAGTTTGAATGACTACTACTACGACGGAGAAATGTACCTCGCTCCACTAACTATAGGGATTTTACCAGAATTCTTCAATATTCTACAATCCATGCTGATCTCTGCTCTACCACGAGCTACAATAGGTATCATTAATTTAAATTTTGACAGTTTTTGAAGAGATTTAATGACAATCAAACATTTCAAAAAAACTACAGACATTTACCGGGCATACAAGCGAGCAGACAATGTGTAAAAAACAGACGGAGATGCAAAGCACAAAAAAGTGAGTGATTAGACATTAAAACGTTAATTTCAGATAACAAAAATGTAGACTCCCGGACCAATAATGCAAGAGGTCTTAGAGGAGCTGAGTGACAAAGCCATTTACCTTAATTTTCACATTTTGGCTTCTATCACTGTAACCTGCGACCTTTCATCTTTTCTGTACCGTTTACTGAGCAGCCACCTCATATATTTACCTTGCAAGTTTCGTGAATCTAGTTACCACACTTGTGGTATTTTTTTTATTCTATTTTAACACTTTTGCTCATACCATGTGATATGGCCAAGCCCACTTTTCGAAAAATATTAACCGAGCGCCAACTCGGTTACCTACACATGCATAAACTTTGGCTCCTAGTAAAATACTGTAAGAAGAATTGAATGACAGAGCCCCAATATTCACTTAACGGCTCCTGTAACTGTGACCTTTGACTAAGTGGTCACCATTCTAATACCATTCTGTGGCTACCCAAGGTGCTTACCTTGTAAGCTTCATGATTTGGAATTATTAGATTTTCAAAATTGGAAAAACAATAAACGAACGTCTGCTTTCCAACAACTATTTCAGTATCTTAGTAAATAAGTAAACTGTTTGAAAATAAGAATATTCTGCTAATATTGTAAAATCCTAACGGCAAATATGATAAAATTTAAGAAGATTGACATAATCTTAATTGCCTGTCGTTTGACGCTATACTATTAAAAATGTTGGACCGAGTAGACCACACACTAGTCCGTTTATTCAAAAACCTAACGATTCTTCTTGCATGTAGTTTTATAGCACGATAAAAGTAACACCCTTCGAATCAACTGAAGAAACCTACTTTTTATACATTGCTTTAAAAAAATCATAGTGCAGCACTACACCTGCGTTGCTAAAGCAGCTTCTTTGAAAACGCTCAGTGCATTTTGCAGTAAGCCGCTTTTCAAGCTGACGTTCGTAATTCGATTTGTAGATTTAAAAGAGTTGCAATGCTCTAGTGACTTGTATTACAATAGGCGTGATTTTCCGCCTATAACTGAGTTACATTAATATAACTCACAGATCTATACAAGAGCACTCACTGGAATGAAACCGCTAAAAACTGTTGACAACATTGTCATATTTTCATTGCATTCTGTCTCAGGTTTACATCAATATATTTTAATGCAGTTTCCTCAAAGTAACTGTAAGTAGTAGACGTGTTGACCGTTGTCTATAGACGTTGTCAAAACAACGACAAGATTCTGCTTTTGTGACACTGAATACCAGAGAAAATGTCCCAGTTACTAAAAGTTAGCGTCTTGGTGACGGATCTAGCCCACAGACTACTACAGAAATACCCATGAAATACCTGTGATGTACGCGGTGAAGCTATCTAGCTTTTTGCCCATAGTTTTCTCCACCTTATGTAATCGAGGTAGATGCAAAAGGAGAGCGGTATGGTTGCAGAAAGAGCCGCAGAGTCCCACGGAGATGTGAAAAGTTGAACATCTAAAATGTCAGTTTTATTAGAATTTTCACCACTTACGTGTATTTCCATTAGTAACATAGTTACTGTTTTCAACCATTTTATTATAGTATCAATGAGACGCACTCACTCATAGTATCAATTAATAGTCTATATACATATCAATAACAGGTTATTTAAGTTATTTAAAAGTGTGATGCTTAGCAAGATCATTTTACTTTATGCTAGATACTGTTTCACAAAGTTTCTTATAATTATGCTAAGAAAATAGCCCTTGATTTTGTTTGGCTCACTGTTTCTACCATTTTGCTAAGACACAATTTCAATCATTTCAATCCATAATTCAGAGATGGTGGTATTCATCCATTTAAACACTTCTCATGTATTCTTTGAATCATAAAGAAATAAAAATTTTTCTTTATATTAGCATATGACTTGTACTGGTTGGCACAAGGTGACAAAACAAGTTGCTACTCTAAGTATAATTTGAAATCAACCACAAGTCATAGTCGGCAAGATAATGTTTTTAAGTTTAAACTATTATGCAGTGAAGTTTCAGTATCGCGAAAAATACTTGCAATGCAATTATATTATATTTTTTCATTAAAATACTAATTAACATAATTAATGCCGTTTTCACACTAAATTAAGGTTTCAAAACGTTTTGAATAAAGTGTTTTCACCCGACAGTTTTCAAAAATCGCTCTTGGTCACTGGACTACACTCACTTGCAGTATGTTGCCAGGAACTAAAGAATTGTGGAAGAAAGACACACATACTATCACACAACAACTGGTAGACTGATTTTAGATCTTGTAAAAGTGGTAAATGCTTTGACTAACAGATAAATGAAAACCAATATTAAGTGCTACTCATACCAAAACCAAGTGCAGTTGCTCACCTAAGCGGAAATTCAATCGCAAATAGAACATGGTTCAAAATCATAAAATTGAATAAATATCAGTAAAGTTGTAAACGTAACTACTTTATTAAAATTTATTAAAACGATTTTTATTGAGTGAGCCGATTATTATCAACAAGTCCACAAGTTTCATTAGTCAGAGGACACGGCAGTCTCTTGCCCCCAGCCAAGCTGCAATAGAAAGCTGGATGTATTAACAGAATTTACCATAGCAACAGATCACCATAGCAATAGTGAGGACAGTTTTGCACTCCACAACAGTGAACCAAATGTATCACATAGCAACAAATAACCATAGCAATGGATCACCGTAGCAATGGGCCAAAGACACGAAAAACAACTTGCATTTTTACTAAATATTGCTACGGGGGTGAAATGCCATTTGTTTTCGACCGCTTCCCTCTACATTGTGATGGTTCGATCCATTAGGAAGCCAATGCATACCAGCACTGCAGAGCAGCTATAAGTAGCTGGTATGGAATACCTTCGTCAGTTAAGGCGGCAGACGGACAGGTGCTTTTACCACGTTCTGTAGTTATAATCAGTATGGGGAACGCAGAAAAAAATTCTGGCTAGTTCTCACTTTAATTTTACGTTTTAACTTTTTATGTCTGATTCATTCCTCAACAACAACATCTACAATATGGTTTGACCGATCCACATTTGAACCCCGGACCACTTTGGCGCCTCCGCAACAATATTATTCAGTAATTAAGATGTTTATCTCTAGGCTATTACCGAAAAGTAAAAGTATTCATCTATATCTTCATATACGAAGCGTGCACTTGTATTTCTTACCAGATTCTCTGTTATGAAGTGCAAAATTGTCAACTAAACGCTGCTGTGGTTGAAGATATTGAACAACATTGAACTAGGAGTCAATGTTTATGCATGCATTGGTAGTCGGGCAGGCCTAGATTGGCATGGTAGCCGGGCAAGAAAATCGAGAGGACGTGGACACCGTGTAGCGTAACAGTAGCCTGTAATACATTAAATGAAAAGTCGCGAGGAGATGAATCGAAGTTTTGGAGATTTTGGTGAACGTTGGACCTGAACATCACAGGTTAAAGATAAGAAGGTCAGATTTCAGTGTTGAAATGTTCCCGAAATGTCGTCGAGAAAAAGCAGAAAAACGTTTGTCTGGCGTGCTACGGGAATGCTTAAGGTAGTTTTATGGATCTTTAGAAAGCGTGGTACAATTACAAAGAACTGATCTACGAGGTGATATAAGCCTTTTCTGAAGATACCCAAATGAGTTCTAACATCAATCGAGTAATTCCAGGCTAAACACCGCAATTGCATGTATTATTGAACATGTCTTCCTACAATATCCTGACATTCACGAAGATATAGTTGAAGTCCGGCACCACTACTGGAATGCTAACAAATGGGTGCAATTACAATGTATTCAGAAAGGACAGATATAGAGACATTAGGGGTGGAAGCGTTGCTTTATTTATTAGTATATTATTGTCTACATATTTAGTCAAACTACCTGTGATTTATGATAATCTTAAAATTTTTGCTGTTGATGTGTCCGGTGATTGTCCGTTCAGAATTGTTGTGCTGTGTCATCCTCCTAATGTAGTTATTGAAGAGCCTAAATGTTTATTTAATTGTAGGGAGTATTTAACAAATGTGAATTTTCCCACAGTTCTTATTGGGGATTTTTAATTTACCTATGTTGACTTAGGATGAGTCTGGTAGGCCTAGTTGTCCAGAGGGCTCGAACTTATATAGTGTCTTTTTAGAAATAGTTGTTCGATGGGGCGTTTTCAATTTGTAACAACACCAACAAGAGTTGACAGTTTTCCAGGTCGTGCATAGTTTTTGCATCTGTGCTTTTGTACAGATAAGGCATTTGTTTATAATGTTGAAGTCATAGAACAAATGCTAACCATTGATCACTCGGCAATCTCATTTATGTGTCAAGGTCCTACAAGAATGAAATCCACCCATAAATGCTTTAGAAAGAATTATGATAATGCGGACTGGGATGATATGATTTATAAACTGGAACGATACTTTTGTAAATTGCTATGATGTCCATGATTTTTGGAGTACTTACACAAATTGTATTAAGCATTGTATTGACAGATATGTTCCAACTAAAGTTTTCTGTGAAAGCACATGTGGATGAATCAGTTATTCTGTGTGTATTCGTAGAATAATTGCAAAAAACGTCGTCTTTACAGAAACAGAAATTTCTCTGAAGTTACCAAAAGAGAATATTCAAGGGTAAATGAAAGGTTTAAATGTTGAAACTCAAAATGAACAGGGAAAAGAAAATTTTGAAGAATTCAGATAAAAATGTGTTTTTAAACATATGCGTAAGCAAAGGTGTAATGATAATGAGGTTTCTCCTTTGAATAGTGCCAATGGTAATTTAGCTATTGATGAGAATTCTAAAGCCAAGATTTTAAATGACTGTTTTTCCAAAAATGTCACCGTTGATGATGGTAATTTACCTGCTGTTGAGATGAAAGTCACATCTGATGTAGGCATAGGATTGGTTAATTTCCCCCTTTCATGATTAAGAAAATGGTAAAGTAGTTAAAATCTAAAAAAGTCGAACTCCTGATGCAATCCCAGCTGTATTTTACAAAATAACGTGCCAGTGTATTATGTGTACCTCTATCAATTATTTTTGAAAGTCTTTCGTTGAATGGTGCTTTACCAGCAGCATGGAAACTGGCAGATATAAGCCCAATATTCAAGAAAGGCAAGAGTTCTGATCCAAACAACTACAGACCAGTATCACTGACTAGTGTAGCGTGTAAATTGGTGGAGATGGTTATTGCAGAAGACGTCATTAAATATCTGAGAATGAAAAATCTTTTATCTCGTGAAGAACATGGTTTTCTGACAGGCAAGTCTGCATGTTCGCAGTTGTTAGAATGTTTGTATGACTAGAGCCTGGCAGTACATCTGGAAAAAATACTGATATTATTTATATAGACTTTAAAAAATCTTTTGATACAATTAGTCATACAAAGCTTTTGCACAAATTACAGTCCTTTGGTATACATGGTTCACTGTTACAATGGATTGCTTGTTTTCTGTCAGAAGTCAGGTGTACCACAAGGAAGTGTTTTGAGGACCAGTTTATTTTTGCTCTTCATCAATGATTTCCCTCGAAAGAGTGAGTCTTATAAATCTTAAGCTTTTTGCTGATGATGTAAAATTGTATCAACACCTTGTGTGTGATGGGTCATGTGATATACAGGGAGCATTAGATAGTATTATTAATGGGCAAATATGTGACAATTAAAGAAAGCTATTCCAAAGTGTAGTGATGTTCACATTGGTAAAAATAATCCTCGTAATAGCTATTTTGTTTCAGACAATGAAATTAAATCGGTGAATGTTGTGCGTGATCATTTCACAAACATAAAATCTAGTGTCCATTGTACTGAAGTGAGCTTAAAAGCTAACAGAAGAATTAATACGATTTTTAGAATATTTAGTACAAATGATAAAGACGTTCTTCTTAGGGCGTATAAAACATGTAGGACCAATCGTTAAATATTGTACACCACAATGGCATCCATATCAGCTAGGTGATATTGATATTGTAGAGAGCGTTCAAAGATATTTTACACGTAAACTCTTTTTTAGATGTAGCATGGCTCGAATCTCATACCCCGACAGACTAATAGTTTGACGTTTAAAGTCGACAGAAGAAAAACGAATTCAAAATGACCTATGTATGTGTTAAAAATCATTCATAAAGAAGTAAAGTGCTGAAAAGTTTTTTACTAGGGCTTCATCTGATCGTACGCGGAGTAACCATTCGTTAAAATTATTTGTACAAAGAACAAATTAAAAACAGTTTGGACAAGATTTCAAAACGAATTGTTCACATATGCTATGAAGTTCACTTCTAAATTCTGTGAATGGTTCTCCGCTTGTGACAGCAGCAAAATTTTAAATTATACCGCAAAAATTGTGTTCAGCTGATCTCGATAATTTTCTCAAATACAAAACGCACATGTAAACAGTGTTTCTTTTTGTGTCTCCCCATCGCTCAAAAATTTTATTTATTCTTAATGTAATATTTTATTGTGTTGTAATGTAATATGTTGTATTGTTATATGTTTGTGCACTATTTGTAAATTTTAATTGAGTGTTAATGAATAAAAGTATTTTTTAAATGTTCAAACTATGATATATATACAGAATACTATTATTGGATCAGCTCTATTATTATCAGCAAATAACTCAAGAATTACACGCTAACCCTAAAGCTGCTATCATATGAAAAATAGCAAGTTAGTTTGAAATATGGATGATAGAGTTTTCAAAAGCTACACGAAGATCTATAAATACAAGACGCGTGCTGTGAATGTACAACTAAAGTGAAAAATTGTTACTTTATCTGCAGTTTGGCACTTGCAAACTTGGTATGGCCACAAGACTTACGGACATGCACATTACGGACTTGCACGCCTAAAATAGGCCGTTAAGACTATAAGCTTTCTCGAACTATGAATGTAAGTTATAACATATCTCAACATATATACTAAATGATTTTTGAATCAAAGTAAAAATACAGAACCTGATGTTTTCTTGAGGCAGTCAGTATGTCGTCTTGTGCCAAGTGTGCTGAACAATTTTGCGTACCTTATACTAGTCAAGGTCAAAGTGATAGTGAATCTGCATGTGTTCAAATAAACACAAATTATAAAGGGATGTAAAAAAAATTGTGCATAATGAGCTGCTCTACTTTGCACAAAATCAGCTCGACACCGGTACTCCTGGTGATGATGCAGCGAAGTTCATCTTAGATTTCTATAGCAAGCAAGAACTCTTGACGGCCAAAGAACTTTTGTGTAGCTTGTTTATTACCTCTCCTAGCTACAACAGTGATAATAAGGCAGAGTTTTTGAAAAATAGAATCGGGCCGGGAAAGAAAACAGGCTCTGTGCAGGATATTTTGCATCATGCTGTTTTCAGGGAGAGAACGCCTGAAATTAGATTTGTAGCTGCCTATCCATAAAATTCCTCCTGTTTCTCTGGACTTTATCGATGCTACGGCTTTAGTCAGAAAAGTACCGATAATCAAACATCAACTGGAAGTGCAATTATGTTAAAAGATCAGAATTTCCAGATACTATGAAATCTTCCGTGAAACCAAGGTCACACGACACCTTTCAAGTTCTGCTTGTAAACAAGGTCCTCAACATTTGCCGGTATAGCTGACAAAAATCTCAAAACCAAAGGTGCGCAATCTGTTCAACGTTCTGAAAAGTAAAACACTCAAAATCATGAGTGTGATAAACCCTTATTTCAAATTGGACAAAAGGGCCCTGGAGGAAAGAAGATCCAGTTACGTAATATTCAAACGCAACGACATATTGTTAGTGGAACAGGCAGTAATGGTTCTGAATCCAATCTTCGCGCTTCACGCATTCGAGTGCAAACGAAGTCTCCACGAGACTAGACCCAGAAACCATTGAAGCTGAGGTAATGTCGCATGTAAATGGTGTTACGACCAGTGCAGATGGGGCAGGCCTGGCTAGACGTAAGGTAGTCACTGGAGACTCCTTGACCGAGCAAAAAGTTTACATAAAATTTTACTTTAAAGAGGGATCTGCCCACAAAACTCCAGATAGTGGCTTCGCAGCAAGGGTAGTCTACGGGGGACGGAACCACTTCAAGATGTTATTGGTTCTTGTGGGGTTCTGTATTAGCACTTGTCTGTTAATTCAGTTAAATGGCACATGACAATGATGCAACAATAATAATTATAGTATACTGCAATGAAATTTAATGACAAAACATTAGGCACCAAAAGCAAAACGATGAAATACGTCATTAAAGCACAATATGTCGAAACAAAATATAAGCAAAAATATCAGAAAAAGTTATATGCAAAATCGTAAGCAAAATTAAGCAATAGCACCAAAAATAAACAGTTTTCATAATTAAACATATTATAATGGCTTGGCAATATTTCCATTGGAATATAAGCTAAACTAACCGAAACAAAATGTTCGTCTAAGGGCTTATCCTAAATACCAGCCACCCCTGGAGAAATGCTAGCAAGTTAACGGGTTAAGAGTAGCATTCAGGGCTGTGACGTCACGTGTCAATCGGCAGCATCCAGGAAACATTTCGTTACTAAACATCATGCATAATTTCAATGTCTGGCATGACTTCAACTCGTGTAGGCTCACGTTTATATCGAACATTTATCAATTGTAAATATCATGATACGCTGCATAGTAAGTCAACTTACAGATCGGGATCCCGTGGGATAGTCTGAAGCTCTAGACACCTCTTGGTGTCCTAAAAAACAAGAAAACTGCACTGGACGGTCCTGTCATTCTCGTCTATCGCTCAACAGGCAGACAGACTCCATTAACTGTCCAAAATCATCACCCATCAACTACGACGGTAGGAATCAAAAGTAGCAAAATGGATAGACATTTTCATTCAAAAGTTCAGCAAACTGCCATTTCGAAAAGTCTGACCTATGTAATGTCTTCAGGTCCAATACCAAAGCTCAACTGTTTTCTACCTTGTACACCTATATCGTGACGAGTTTTCTGAGTCACCTCTCCGCATTCACAAGTTGATCAGGTGGCTTCATATCGCGCAGAAAATTGAATGCTACAAACCAACCCGCAGTACTTAAATTCCTAAATCTTGGATTTAAAGGGCAACTGAACCATTTACAATACTGGTTTTCAGCTTTAATCAATAACATGGTTGTCATATTAATTATTATTATTATTTATAACAACATTATTACACTATTTCTCATCAAACTTTCTGGGGGAGAATAAACAGAATGCTATAAATGCTAACAAGAAACTTACTGTTTCTATAGAGAAAAAAGAAAAAAAAGAAAAAATATATCAGTCTTACTTCTCGTTTGTTATAACTTGCTTCCCTGATGAGTAGCAGGAGCTTATGGACCCTATTACCTGGCCTAATGGCACTTTTATCAAACCTTACAACACGGCAAAGTAAACCACAACCAACGAATGGTCAGAACAGAACAGTTTAGATTATCTGTTAGTGCTGAAGTTCATAATCAAAGTTTTCAGAGTGCTAATGATTTAGGATCTGCTTAATATTGATTTTACTTTATTACCTTTATTGTTTTATCATGGCAGCTATTTTTAATGTAATTAATAACTCAAATAATAGGTCTATGTCCAGACTTAAAGTTGTGTCGTATAACTGTAATTCTGTTAAGACAGACGCATTACAAACGGTAAAATCATTATGCGATAATAATGACAGTCTTCCTTCAGGAAATAATGCTTCCTAGGGAAGAATCTCATTTCTTAACTAATATACATTCCCTGTACTTACTCTTCGGGTCTTCTTGAGTGCCATCCCCTTGATGGCCTTCTATATTGTGGAAGAAAAATATTAACCGATTTGCAGAAATCCATCCAACCGAACGAATATCGCATAATGGGTATTAAACTATCCCTTCCAAATAAATTGATGTGTGTGTTGTTCCCGTACAATGCTTATCTCCCTTATGGAAGATATTTATGAATTTCAGCTCTATTTGGGGTTAATTACTTCTATATTTGAAGAATTTCTATCTAACGATATATCCTTTTTTGGCGATTTTAATGCACATCCCGACAATTATTTTTGTCAAATACCTACTGAAATGTGCAGTAATGGCAATTTTATATTATTAGATTGTACTAGATTACTGGAAAATACATTTACACATTTGGGTCCTAGTCATAATGTTACAACGTGGTGGTAATCAATGATAATCTTTATTTAAAGTCGGTATGTGCTTGTGCAAATAGAAAACACAAGGTCCTAAAAGCTGTTGAACCGACACACACACACACACACACACACACACACACACACACACACACACACACACACACACACACACACACACACACACACACACACACACACACACACACACACACACACACACACACCACACACACACACACACACACATACATATAAAAAGCAGGATTAAAATAGCACGTTATCTATACATGTACGTTATAGTAATTATCGCATTTATCACAAAGATTTACACATGTCACATTTACATTTGCTGCCGTTCCAGACAGATAATAATCTGCGGAATTCCTTGAAAGTTTCAGCCTTTCTCATACTGTTCGGTAGCTCATTCCATACATGAGCACCATAATATTTGAAACTCCCTTTATAACGCATGAAATTAAATCAGGCTATTCGAGTTTCATCGAGGAATTTCTAAAATCGTATTTCGCCGCTTACGAAGGCCTGACTTAGCTATGATTTTGTATACCTCAATAGCAATGAGTTTAGTTCTATACAGAGGGAGGGAAATACTTTTATCTTTAATAAGACGGTCTTCATAACTGTTCTCGAAATCATGATGCACATAACGTAATGCGCGATAATTCAGTTTCTCAAGTTTTTATTCATTAGACACACTACAGAAATGTCATACTGGTAGACAGAAATTAATTAGAGATTAATTTTCGGCATTCAGAGACAGTTTTCTTCCAACACGTTTCAAAGTGTTTAATTGCTGCCCAGCTTTTGTACAAATTTTTGACACATGACGGTTGAATTTTAACTGATTATCTTTATTTATACCGAGTAGTTTAACTTCATTGGCACTTTGCACTGCTACATTTTTGACAGTAAAAGAGGTATGTCTATCCACAGGTCTGGGGGCAAATGTTATATCTTGGAATTTGTCTAGGTTTCCTTGCATTCCATTTGCCTGAAACCAAATTACTAGAGCTTCGGCTTCTGTCTCAAGGGTTCTTTTCCATGTACAAAAGTCCTTGTCTGCATAGTTTATTGTATTATCATCTGCATAATTTGCCAGGTCTGATTTGGTGACAACATGAAAAATATCATATATAAAGATATAAAAAAATCGTGGGCCCCACTAGGAGCCATGTGGTACATGTAATGACCCTGATTACATCATTGAGACGTACTTTAACTTGCAGATAAACATTAAGCTTTATTTTCTATTTTGAAACCAGCTTCTCTTTACTTATGCTCACTAAGTGTAAATTGTTTCTAGATTGTTACAACCAACTAGGTACAATTTGGCTGAACGTGTAACTGTACGTTTGTGCATTTAATCGGATTGAAGCCAAACGCATAGATTTCTGTACGTTCATGACATAGATTTCACTGACAGGATATGCAACTTGATTTGGTTGGTTAAACTGCGTTTTCACGTTTTACCTGATTGTCCATTAGCTGACGTTTGAAAAGCTAATGATCTATTTGTGGTGGTGGAAGATGTCCACTCATTGGTTTACATGGCTTTGCTGATCTTACCATGCCGGGAAGATGTCGTTTCGGATCATGTGAGAGCACCGTCGTGCAGTTGGAAAGGTGCCCAGCTCGATAGTCCATCGCATGCGTACGCGTTTGGGGTGGCTGGTAGAATAAGTAGGAACCCTTTAAACAGTTAGGAACACTGTATGATTTTTGTATGTTTTGCCATTGCATTTATTTCATGCCATGCTGTTTAGTAGCATTTTCAGATTTACTTTTGCCTATTAATAATTTCCATTGTTTGCAGATAGCTAAATTTCACAACTGTTTGATATTTTTATTGCGTCACTAAACTTAATATCTTGTTACTTATTTGACTGTTTACAGTTTGATTTTTGAGGTATAGATAAAAAGCCTGTTTTTCATCCATCACACCACAAAAGAATCCATGCTATTCAGGTAGAGCCCCCGTACAGTCTGCCTACGTTCAGCTACTGTCTGTTTCCTTTAGTGGGCAGTCGGTTAGTACCCCTAGCTCGGCCAAGGAACTGATCGAACTTAGCAGCGATTACCATTAATTGGTCCCTATGGTCTGCCCCTGTATGCACGGGCCATTAAAGTACACATTTGCTTAAGAGCTTGAATTCACTCTGATTTGAACCAATTTTGACTGTTGACGGTCGGATAAGCAGCTTTGTATCAAGACAGTTTCTGGCTTACTCAAATCGTTTCCTAACAAAAACTGCCTGTTAGGAAACTGCATAAAGAAAATGGAGATTGGCTTGTATTCTTTGATCTACTTTTCAAAACATCTACAAAACTACCAACTTTCTGATGACAAATGAAATAGCTCAGAAATATTGAATGTTAAATAATAAAGTTCAGTACGCATACTATGAACAAATACTGTAATCTACAATCAAAAAAATTTAAAAAATCTTACATCATTCCAGCAGTGAACACACTATTGGTAGAATAAACTAACGAAGAATATTTACAAAATAACATTACCTAAAATGTAACTACTTTAGTTCTTGTGCAAATATTATTACAAATGATGCAGTTTCATTTAAGATAAAAACAGTGTCATTATACTACTCAGCACATTTACTATAGACACAATACCCGCACCGGGAGTTACTGTACACACATACTAGCTAACACAATACATACATAATAACACAATACCCTAAACAACATACAGAAATATGTTACATGCCACAACATTATTTGCAGAACAATATTTAAGTACACTTACAGCAGTTACAGGCTACAAAAAATGGGCAATAAAATGCACGTATGTAATTGTTATAATCTTACATATCTAAATATGCCTAAGTATTAAGAACGCGTCCGCGAGAAGACCATGCAAAATCGAAAAATTCCGCACAAGGTTAGGTAAACCGATTCAGACCAAAGTTCGGGTATGAGGTCCACTAGTCACTAGTATTCACTATGTGAATCCGCTTGGTCCAACTCCTCGTAGTAGCAGAGGTACGGCATAGGCCGATTTTCATGAAATGCCTATTTTTCTCTACCTTTTTACTCATATTTGAAGGATTAACCATGCAACAACCACTGAGTTTGAATAGATCTGACTCTGCACAGTATTGGGTCTTGTTATCTTCTCCAAAATGACTTTTCGACTTTTGTCCCAAACGCCCCTCTTTCAGCTCTACTGGGGGTCTTTAAGCTCGCATTACGCACAAGATGCAAATACTCCGTCATTTCAAAGTCTTATATCTCACCCACTGCGGGGGCGGGAACAAAAATATCGATAGGGATAGAGCATTCCATCTCACTATGTTGCAGTGACAATTTCGATGGAGCGAATTTCCACCCTATTGTAAATGACCCATGAAAGAGGCATATATCAGGGTGAAAATATAGGTAACAACGTTCATCAAAAAGCTTCGTGTAGGTAACATGAGTTGTCAAATCTTGTCAAAATACTTCAAAACGTCATAAATATTCATCTTTGGCAACTAGGGGCCTGGACAGCTCATTGGTTAAACTACCGACAGGACTGGACTCTAGCATTCAAGATGGCGGCCATTGCTGAACTAAAATGTTCGTTTTCTGGGCTGTTTACCAGCGTTAAATGCGGTATTCTGACTAGTTATCCGCACGAAACGAATATTGTGAATCTATTAGCCTGTACTGAAGACACTGGACCGCATTTATAGCGCTACCATCTTCAAAAAAATGAAATATCTATGGAATGGAAATTGCTTCTTGCAAGGACTGGAAAATGTTTTATGTACTGTTTATTTTCTATGCTTTGTAAATGTTATGTACAGGTTATTACCTAGTTATTACTCATTGTCTTACATAGGCGTACAAGCCAGGACACAAAGAAAATTGCCCTAAATCTGAGCGAATGCCCAAAAAGTATGGGACAGACTTCCCCCAAAATATCATTTGTCTGGTGATTTTTTTACTGTAAAACATCGAAAATTTTTGTGCCATTGGCGCAATCATTCAATCACACTGTTAATATTTTTTGTCAGAAGTATCGATTTTGTGCCACAAATAAATTTTGGGCGAAAAAAATTTTCTGAGCTAAATATCACCGCTATCCCCCTAGAAGCGGCCCATACGCTTATATTGTCTCATGTTTAGACTGTAAGCTTCATCACTTTCCCCATGATATATTTGTCTATATTTCTGTATCTATCTTCTAGGGATAATCTACCTGCATCGATAATTCTTTCTCTATTATTTAGATATTATGGTTTTGATTACTTGTACTACTCTTCAGTGATAGGATTATGCTGCTACAATAGGAACAGTATTTTGGACTTAGAGAAATTAATTCTGACTTGAGTTTTGTAGTTTTTCATTTTTGTACTGATATTCATTATCTTTTATGTATAGACATGAAGCTTATTCATATAAAAAGTATAAAAAATGAACGAATGTATAAAAATGAACGGATTTCTATTTTATATGTATATACCAAGTGTTGTGAGATTCTTTAGCTAGCAATGACTCTCAGTCTTAACAATCGGTACTTCTTTTCTATTAGAGGGCTTATTGTTTAGTCTTTCCTGGTATCCACTAGCGAATCGGTGTGTAGAGAATGCCTTGAATCAAGGTCGGACTAAGTACCTGGGGCATGCATGATGTCCTGTCCAGAAATCCATCAGAAGAGGCAATTATTCATATTTGTAGTCATATGAAAATTCCGACATAACTAAACCAATTTAAGATGAAATTCGCAAATTTCTAGCAATTTCCATGGCAAAGGAATCTATTGCTACTAGGAAATGAGAGCACTAGTCACAGAAAATGCAGGTTAAAGGTGGCTAAATGTCTACTGTCTACTGAGCCAAGTATGTCTACTTTTTACACATGGACGGAATTTCTATGGAAAGTAAAAAAGTGTGTTGATAAGGCAGTTTTTTCTAACAGTGCCCCCTCTATATAATGTCATTCGTGATATTATCTCAGCTCGTGCGTCTTCATGAAATTTAGAATACAGATTTGTCACTTATAATTCAGCATATAGATAGAAAAAATATTGAAAAACTATAAAAAAGGGGAATTTTGCTGATTTTTGTGAAATTTCAAAGTGCCAGTACTAAATACTGAAACAGGCTTCAGCGAATTTTCTTTTTTATATTATTAGTGAGGATGATGGTTAACACATACATGAAAATCAGAAGTTCTGTAGCCCCGCAGTGGGCGAGTTATGAGCCCTACAACTTAACCTGTACCTGGACTCTTAACAAAGAGGCAAATTTGAAAAATGCCGTTCTCTGATACTATTAATAGTATGTCAGAAGAAGTTAGGATATCAGAAGACAATGTCTGGGTCTATGTACCAGCCAACTTACATCGACCCACGTATAATAGTTTATACAGGAGAAAAAGTTTAAATAACCCCCCCAAAATAGCGATTTTTTGCCTCTTTTGAGGTCAATTTCTTAATGTGGTCCTTTCTCTGCCAATAGTAGCTCGATCGATTTGATATCTTGGTTACATGGTTTTGGGGGGTCGCCCTTCATGTTAGAAAAAAATGATATAAATTCGTCGCCCCTCATGTGCCACACCCTGCATGGTGCTCTCGCGGACTCGTTCTTAAGTTGTTAGTAACACAAATAATTAGTAGAAGAGTATTAAAATGAAGTTTATAGAAAACCTCAAGTGACACACTATGTGCAGGGCAATGTACCAATAAAAAACGATTTAGACTGAGTGAAATTATATATATATATATATATATATATATGTATGTATGTGAGGTGCATGTTCCTAATTTTGATAGTAAATGGCTTGCTTGGCTTACACTGCTGTATGTGTTCTTTCATTTCATCATCTCCTCACCCCTGTCACTTAAAATGGTTTGTACTTACCTGTTGGAGTGCTTCGTTCGCTTATGCAGAAAAAGCAATACCTGTTTTGAACAGTACAGTTGAGTTGATACTTTTCACTGGTACAGACGTTCGTTGTTGGTCTGACCAGTCCAGCATACCTGTAGTTAACGTATTTGTCTGGAAAGGCTGGTACACGATCTGTGATGTAACTTCATTTTCATTACCATGGAGAGCTGAGCTAAGTGTTGTTTTGGCCAAAAGGGCAGTGTTCCTGTTGCATAGCCTGTCTTTCTCAGTCTCGTTGCTGTTACATGGTTTGAAGAGCTGGTCAAGCCACAGAGGTGTGATGTTATTCCATTCCAGTCAGCTGTTGGTACGTTGGTGTTGTAGACTACAAGAGGGTTGCTGGAAGCTGTTGATTAGCTGTCGTCATCTGCATTGTCATGGCTCATGGAGGATCGTCATGTTGCCGGCGTCAACGTTGTCATTGTGGGAGGATCGTCAAGTTGTGCACAACATCGTCATGAACATTCAGATAAGTTATGCGCATTCATTTTCCTATCCTCACCTTTCCTTGGGGGTTTACACAGCAAGCCATTAGTAGTAATTTTGAACTCTCATTGTTGACTTGTTGTACTCCTTTCTTTCGTAATAATTATAGCTTTAAAATCTATGTTTCATCTTGTTTTGTTTTTAACTAAACAGCCTTATAAAACAGCAGACGAACCCGTGAAAATACATGTAGTATATTTTCCTAATCATTATATAAAAATTAGGAATGTAATAGCCCTCAAAACGTTACAATGGTGGCAGTAGTTATTTTGTTTTTAACCAAATAACCCTCAACACGTTATAATGTATATGCTAAAGGGCGGGTGGCGACAATATCAGGTGCTTACTAATTATATGTAAATCTAGTGTATAACTGTGCAATATGTTATTTACAAAAATAATAATAACAGTGCAAGCGCAAGCAGTATAATAGAAAACAGGAAAACGATGATGACAACGAGGATGACAGACAGTGCAAAATGTGGATAAATACAAAAGACTATACTAATAATAATTTGAGCTTGCGGTCTTATATAAAAAAATAGACAATGTTATGTCTAATCCACACAATGCTTCAAAACACTGACATTCAAAAGAATGACATTAAAAACACTAAACTCTGTGCTCACGATCAATTTTCACTGACAGTTACATGCACATTTGTTGAGGGGTATTCTTTTCATTTCTGACTTGGCGTCTGAAATATGAAGGAAAGCTTTGTTTTAGAACGTGTTGCAAAGAAAAAACGAAATCGAAGGAACAAGAACTTGTGAGAAAAAAGTTGTTTTGGCAAAGAAATGAAACAACAAGTTATTATCACTTATTTCGGGAATTAAGAGCAGGGCGGTTTGAGATTATATTCGGATATTAACACTAAGATGTTCGTCAAAGTATCAGCCTGCGCCTTTTGCAAATTAAACGCTGCAGTACGAGGGCAAGTATAATTGTACCTTTTACAGCATAAGTATATAAAATGTACTATACTACTGTCTCCATCTGCATTCATTCTCGGAAAGTTCTGCGCTCGTGTACTTGAAAAATACAGACGGTTTTGTTGGGGCCTATATATAGACACATGCGCCAAAAACGCACCGTGTAAACTGTACAGGCGATGTGGTTCCATGACTCATGCGTGAGACGCATGCACGACACGCATGTTCTAGTTTCTTGCGACATCCCAAGCACGACACAAGAACCAAACCAATCAGGTAAATGAGTTTGAGTCACATGAGTGCCGGGTGACGTAGCTTATCATTGTTAGTGGCACTTTGGAGACAGCATGGCGTCGCAACTAGACTAACAAGGCAAAAAGGCCACAATGCAATTGATTGAACTATCTCATACAGAGCATGCACTGTGGGATGTACACAGTGAGCTATATCATAGAAAAGATAACAGGCCAGCTGCCCACAACAGATTGGAAACCAGTGGTAAATGAAGATTTACTTTGTATATAAACAGTAGGCCCAATGACGTCTACTGTTAACTGATTTTAAGTTGGTCTCTCTCGGCTATCCAAATTCTTACCTAAATTCGTTTCTTTTTTCGTGAAAATTTAATATTCTTTTTCTTAGACACCAGGAGAGACACTATGGCAGTGTTCTTAAGCCACGTGTTACGTGTCGACCACATGGCAGCCTCCTGTAAAATGAGTCACCACGTACAGGTCGCACGAACAAAACGCATCGAGTAAACAGATTCACCCTTACGTCCAAGACGCTTGCGGAAAACGCAAGTGTCTGACTGATGCGTCAAACGCGCTCCGTGTAAATGGACCCTTAATAAGTCATTGATTTATAGTGATTGCGCGTGGTTTGATACCCGCTATAAATGGGCTCTTCTAGCTGAGTCACTACTCACTAGTGCGCGTTAGTGTGTTATTGGATGTTCATTTCGAGAATTACGGCAGACACTGAAGAAAATCAAACTTGAGTGGCATAACTGGCATTCACATTGCATTGGCAGTGTCGGCGTCAGCACGGTCCTTCATCACTGGCAAAACTCGACACTGGCATTGTTTTGAATAACCATTTGGACGACCTATTGCTGTGTTGTTGGCAATGAACTAACACACTGCTAAAGCATTCAAAAGGCTAATAGCCTATTGTTTAAAGCCATTTTCTCAAAAGTAGTGAAATGAAATAAGACCACCTATCTATGGTCTCAGCCAATAGAGGGGGAGACCGTCTGCATAGCAAGGCTCTTTATACCAAATGACAAGCATCCAACAAACCGACAAAAATTGCAAGTACTACCAATAAAAGTAATAAGTCACGTTTTAAACGTTACGAAAATATAAAATTCTAAAAGATAGCACATTTTTTAGCAATTTGCTGCTCAGATGAGAATTTGCAAAACGATCGTAGCTGGTTTTTTAGCATTGCCATGGAAACAGGCGTCAGATATCTCTTGGGGCCTTGGGCTATATAACTCAAGTGACCTTCACCTTCCATGATCTAACAATAAATTAATATTGTAGACGCTTTAGTATACATTTACTAATCATACAACGGCGTATAGTAATATACATACAACACTATACATAGTATGCTTTAGTATACATACAACAACCAATTACTATACATTTAACTGGTTGTTGATAATTGCTTAAAAACTTCACATTGAATTGCGTAGGAACACGCCTTCAGCCACAATATCAAAGCCAAAGTCGTGACATTTAGTATACGGAGCCAAGTCCCTGGCGTATTATGCAATTACTATCTGTAAATACGTTTATCATTTTCTATTAGTTCTGTAGTTGACAGAAGAATTTTAGTACGAGCGCAATGCTATTATCCGGTAGTGTAAAATTGACTTTGAAAACGCATTTTGATATGTTGCAGCTCCATTTAATAATCACATTGCTAGTGAACATTATTAAAAATGTACGATGGAATATTATTCGTATATATAACTGTGCTATTATTGCACCGTGTCGTTTGATGTCAGGAAAGGTTTTATATATATATATATATATATAGCGAAACCGGGTGATGCTGATACGGATGGTTAATATGTTTAGACAGAAAATCGTTTATAAAACGTCGCAAGTAAAATTTATTTATAAACTGCCGGGTTATTCTTCTTGCGTTCTCCACGCCAATGGAACAGATGACGAGATGGTAAAAGGCACCTACTAGACCACCGGAACCAATGCTACGCAATGTATTTATAGATGTCCGTATGCAAAGACTTGGTAACGGACCGAACTATTAGAGTGTAGCTGGCGGGGGTGAAAACAGTTACGCTTACAAATTCACAAACATTACAAAAGTGCAAAGATCCACGACAATGAAAAAAATGATAAAAATCCAGAAAAATTTTTAGGCTCGAAGGCCGCTTCTAGATTATATATCTAATATATTAGATTAGATTTCAGGATTACCGAGAGTGAAATATACATGTGTTTTAAAAAAAGCAGGGAAACCGACTGTAATGAGATGACTAAATATTCTGTTTCCCTTTTATGTCCGAGCTTGTGCAAACTTTCTAATCTTATATAAACACATAGTATCTATCCTTGTGGTCTGACAGTGTGCTCGTTCCTATACATAAGTGAGCTTCCCTATGCCAAGTAATTACAGATAGTTGTTTCGAGTTGTTTTA
The DNA here is from genome assembly GCA_030141605.1 of Tubiluchus corallicola. Classification (NCBI taxonomy): domain Eukaryota; kingdom Metazoa; phylum Priapulida; class Priapulimorpha; order Priapulimorphida; family Tubiluchidae; genus Tubiluchus; species Tubiluchus corallicola. The sequence goes on along the minus strand of JAQGDQ010000072.1, from coordinate 172,819 downwards.
GCAAATTATTCACACCAGTGTTAAAAGACCGTCTTCAGAATTAGTTATAAAATGACTACCAAATGGCAAATAAGATTTAAAAAGGGCAACCGTTCCAGTGATCACATTTTCGCCTAAGACTATTGTTGATTAGTTTTTAAAAAATAGTCAGTGTTTGTATACTTGTTTTACTGATATGCAAAAAGCTATTGATACTATGTGGCGTAACGCCGTTTTATGTGAAATTGATTCGAAGGAGCAGGGATGCATTTTTAATGCTGCCTTGTTTTCCATTTGTGATACCATTTATGATTTATGATATATGACTTATCAGATATATTTGACACTGAATGTGAATCTGTCCATGTTGTTTATGGCGGCAAAACCAACAGTATCATGTATGCTGATGACATAGTACAGATGTCGAATAGCCAAGCTGGTTTACACGCATACTTAGATAAACTGAAATTATTTTGTATTAGATGGGCACTAAAGTGACAGTTTTCAATAAAGTGGGGAAAAACTTAAGACACGGATTATTTTTACTATAATGGTAACCTAACCAAAAGCGTACAAAAGTACAAGTACTTAGGGCGCCAGTTTGGCTAAATATCTTTAACTTTGCTGTTAGACCAATCGTCACTTATAGCTCCAAAATATGAAGAGCTTTTGCCGCCATTAAACAGAAATACTTTTGAGGCTGATCATGATAAGGTAAAACGTGAGCTGAATGAAATTTTATAAAAGTACGCTTGGTGTTCGTTCTAAAGCTGCTGTTAAGGCAGAGGCTCGTACATGCGCAGTTCATCTGTTCTAATTTATTAATGGTGAAATTCTGGTGACATATATTAGAAATGCCTGAATATAGGTTTTACATAATGCTTATTTGATGTGCAAAGAATTAAATATAAATGGCAGCTATACCTGGGTTACATGTATTAGGAAAATATTATGTAAGCTTGTTTTTATCCATGTATGGGAAAATGGATGTACTTTTAGCAAAACAAAGCTCATTTATTCATTTGAAAAGAATTGTATAGTTACTATGTATATAATATAATATATAATAATCTTTATTTGCCTTAAAAAATCGATATTCATAACTATAAAAGCATAAAAAAACATCGCAGCATGAGAATAAAATTCACACAACTGTTAAAGGCAAATGCGTCCAGTGCAAACTAAAAACTACTGTGCCAAAAATTTAAATCAAAATATACATTATAACGTTACACGCAAATTATAATAGACTATATGCAATATATACATATAATCTAAAATGGACGTGGGTAAATAAAATTTGCGGATGAATATATATTATCGTTTACGTATGTTGGGTTTTCTAAATAGCTGTTTTATAAATGCCATCCATAGCGATAATATCCACCCTAATAGTTCTAATAAACTGAGAACGTATAGAATGTTCAAGTCTGAATATGAACCTGAAAATCATCTTTTGATTATTGGTGTTCCTAGAGCACTGCCTAGGTAACCTACACAAAATTACGCGTTAGCGCCCATAGACTGTAAATTGAGCCTGGTCGACATACCAAACCCAAAGCTCTTGTTAATATGAGAAAATGTACTTAATGTAAGAATGGGAGCACAGAAGATGTATTTCATTTTAATATGCTATGCAATGTTTTTTGTCAAGAAAGGACCGTGTTCTTAAAGCCACATATCAGATATTTTTCCAGAATCCTCCATCCATGCGTGACATAGATCTGTTTATATTTTTAAACACAAAGTGTCGACGTGGAAATTAAAACATGTTAATTAACTATACTCCTAAAATTTCAGCTTATGCTATTCTAAATTAAGATGTATGAATTAATTTCGCTACGAATTAATGTATGCCGTTCAGTGTGATATACATCAGTTTTATAGTACAGTAGTATATATATATATATATATACATCAGATATATATACACATCAGATATATACATACAGTAGTTGGTAGAGAGTCATCTATGCATACAACTTCGGGTCGCGACCCTTCGACCCGCCTGAGTTATGACCAGAAAATCGTCAAAATATGTCCGTCTTTGATAAACCATTATTCCTAAAAGAAGCGCCGCATACCACGATGACGTCTAGTGGTGATTGTTCTATCAATTCTCTATCCAGTGATGTGGCACACAGTAGCCACCGCCACACGCCTACCATGCTACCATGCTACATTCTTCTGGACTCATGTCGGTACCATACTTATAGAGCAGGTACCGACATGGTTTCCTTTAAACGCTGTGTAAACAGGGGTAAGTCGTACAGGTGTTTACAATACATCATACATCATATTCATCAGTAACAGGTAAGTATCATCAGTGTCAGATAATTTTCATGAGCATCATCTAAGTACCATCGGTATTAGGTAAGCTTCATCTTTAACAAGCAGCTATCATATACGTCATACACCATGCTGACAGATTTCTTTTCTGCAAGCAAATACTATAACTAGTAGACCATCGTTACGATACGAGAACGTCTGCACAACTCGACAGCTTAGAGTGGAATACCTGGACGAACTCAACAGACAAACAATTACTCTACTTGGCTTCAATCGCAAGATATAGTAAAACATAAAACAGTGACATTGAACATACAGGTAAAATCTAATTTCAAAACAGGTATATCATCAAACAGTTCAACTAATTTTTTTATGAATATTGAAAATAACTAAAAATAAGATTATACGGTTTAGGAATTAGTTACACAGCCCTGTGGCGGTGGTGGCTACGTGGTATGTTATTGATAGGGAATTGATCGGATAATCACCACTCCTCGCCATCTTGGTTGGTGGCGCTTCTTGTAGGAGTAACTGCTTCTCAAAAATAGACATATTTTGACGATTTTCAGGTCTTAATTCAGGCTTGTCAAAGGGTGATGACACGAAATTTTAAGCTAAGATGGCCCTCTACTCTAGCTGCAACATCACTTGGGCGGAGTAGCTCTGTTTAGTTTTTGAATTATTCCAAAATGATGCGTATCTTCGGAAACTAAGCGTCGTAGAACAAAAATTTTACTAGACTCTGAATGTTCACATTCTCGGTATCTAACCTCTTACTTATCACCAAAGTGTGGTTAAATAAAACCAGACTCGCTATTTTGGCGCAGTGCATCAGATTCTTCGTTTTATTTCGAATCCAATGATGTATGGCACGCCTTTGTAGGACTTATATTTTCTGTTCACAAAACGTTTAAATGAAACCATGTAGACCCGGGCGAAAAGATAGATTGGCGAAAAAGTGCATTGGCGAAAAAGTAGATTGCCGAAAAGATAATTGGCGAAACGACATACAATTAAAGTGTTTCTATTCTATAATCTGCTTTAATTTGGCCTATCAAACATGAGAATTGCGTGTTGTATCATAAATTATTAAGGGTCGTGACAGAAATCTTCTCCATTTACACATGCCAAAAATCTCCCAACGCATTGGGGTTAATTTTAGAATTATTATGGTTACTACGATTTTGCTTTGTGACAGAAACCCATATTGAGTCGCATCCTAAGACCACATTAAAACTTAACGTTACACTGCCACGTATGAAATCTGTACCACAAGATCTTTCCAACCAGAAATCGAATTTGAAATCCCAGAAATCAACCAGTGACCTCTAGGTATTAGCAAAGCAGTAGATCCCAGAGCAGAGCCCTAAACCCACTTCATTCAAAAGGATGAGCCTGCAAATAAAGGTAGTGCACTGAAGCCAGTTTTTCAGGTACCCCTTTTATGGTAAGATGAATTGCCTCTTACAAACACTTTGCGTATCGGCAGCTATAAGTATGTCGGCGTGTAATGGTTCTGTGACTGAGCAGCAAATATCAGTTCCATGGAACAGCCAGTATTGGGGAGGCAAGGGAAAATTCTGTCAGCTTATTCCTTCAAATTTCTAATTAGTTTTTTCGTTTTTTGGAGTCGCTTCTAGCAACTGAAACTCTCATCAATCCAGATTTGAACCCTGGACCTCTTGGCCGCTTTCGCAACAGTATGGTGGCAAGGTTTCTTTAAACACTGTTTTCCTCCACACGTTTAGCCATCGCCTCATAATTTCATGTGCTTCGCTCTGACTACATATTGAAATAAATACTTCATAGGTTTGTTTATCCTTTTATCAAAAATCTCAGTTTTCTGCCTTCGAGCTATCTTGTTTCTTTCTTTCTGCAACTACGTTTCTGTTTTTAACTTAATTCCACCTTTCACTGTGATTTGGCACTCCTATCACATTTTTTTACACTGTCTATGTCACATATATTTGCAATTTCTATTACTTCCTGATACTAACCTTCAATGGATATTCTATTTGCTTCTTTGTAGTTATTTTCTTTACTAATCAAGTTTTACTTGACGGAATCATTAGGTACCTATAGTAAATAACTTTTTGGAAATCAATCGTTTGATCAATAGTCACAATCCTCAGTTAATATACACCAAGAAGGAGTCACTAAGATTTAACATTTTACAGCAGCACTACAGACAGATCATTTTTAATTTCGCTAACGGATTTTGCTAATTCCATTTACTCATTAGCAGAAGTCTGTTTTATTTGGCATTTATGTATTCATTTTCAAGCTCCATTTTTTACACCTATTGTACAAAGTGCTGCAACATTCGTGCGCAGTTTCTGCACACTCGTTGTTATTGTTCTCGCTTACAATAAACGTGCCGACATCTGCACATTTAAATGTTCTCACTTCAGAAGGCAGATTCTCAAACATGTCCGCTACATACCATAGCGACGAGCGACGGGTGTTACAGGGGCGACATGCCATATATTTTCAAACCACCCCTCTCCATTGTGGTTGTCTCGTCGATACGAAGCCATTGTATAGTGGCGTTGAATACCAGGTATAAAACCGTCGCTATGGAATGGCCTCGTCGGTTCAGTGGGCTGACAGGCAGGTGCGTGTTCCACCTCTGGAGCTGCTCCATAATGACAACCGGTATGGAGCACAATGGATTAGATATCTGGCGAGTTAATTGTTTCTATAATTTCACTTTTAGTATTGTTTTTTTACACTTGTTTCACAAATACGCCGGGACGTTGTTGTGCTTTTATTTTGGAATCAATAATTATTTGCTGAAAGAATAATCAGAATGAAGCAATGAATAATCGAAATCAAAAAGAGATGAGTCATTACATTTGGAAGAGAACTCACTCAGCTTCTCCCGCGCATTTAATGGGCTTATGAGAACGTCACTGACAACTCCAGTTATGATAAGTATGTGAATTAATAATCAGTGTAAATGTAAACTACAAGATGAACTTTGCATCCATTAGGAGAAGTTTGGCCAATATTAAGTTGTACTTCCGAAACAGGTCTGATTCTGTGAATAGGCTGAAGATAATTCGAAACTCATTAACAAGGTCCGCGAGCAGTTAATGGAGAATGGTACCTGGTCAGTCGAGTGACCAGTGGGCGTTGCGCTATTGTTCTTAATTGATGTTTTGTCAGAGCTCGGTCATGTGAACTGCGTACTTGGTAGCCAACTGACCTAGGAATGGTTAACGAGGGCGGATAGTCGGGCCAGAGGGTTTAGGACAGTGACGCCCCAGGACTCTGTCCTAGTGACAGAAGAGGGTACCAAAGCGCTCCAAAGTCGAGATGCTCAGATAGCCAAGGTAACGAAGTGCTTAGAAGTCGAGATGCTGAGATAGCCAGTCATCAGGTGTATCATGTCACATGACCGAGAGGTTTCATAAGTGGGAGACGACGACAGAGAGACGACGCTTTTTGGTCAACGTCTCTGTCTTACGTTCTGAAGGTAGGAGCTAAACTTTTTATTGCTATCAGTGTATAAGACTTCGGCATACTTGGATCAAGCCAACCCCTGAGGCACAGATAACGGCTCATATTAGAAACCGGGCTTGGCCTGGACCACATAGATTGGCCAGTCCCAGAGTTATGTGATTTTGCTTATAACATTTTCTTGGTAATACCTGAATATTTCGATTATTTGTAGTCGTGCACTTTGCTAAATACAGTTTAAAGTAGCAGTGGTTACGAAATTGATTTGTAATCTTGATGAAGCCATTTGTACAGCAAATTGTTAATGCGATTCTCTGTCAATCGATTATTATATCATATTTCGAACCGAGTTGGATTGTAATTGTTACTGATGTTTGGTATTTTTTAATTCTGTAAAACTAATAAATTCTATTTACAACCGTTAACGAAAGTGTTAGCGTTAACTATAACCGAGAGTGCTTTTAAAGATTATAGCAAATAGCAATTCTGTAAGTGCACTATCTGTTTAACGAACCGGGCACGGAATATTCTCACACTGAAAAGGCTTATTGCGGAGCCTAGCTAAAAAACTAGACTGATAACGATTACTTCACAGCGTGTATTTCGAGGCTCGAGGTCGATCTGAAATTCATCATTACCATTTATATCAATCCTAAGTTTCGTATTCAGGGATTAATTAATTGATTAATTGCCTAATTTCCGCCAGTACTACCATTGTATAACAACATGCGTATCAGCACTATCCGCCCAACCTTACAATATAAACAGAAGAGGTGAAAGTACCGACCCTTGTGTTAATCCCATCACCCAGTTGTACTCAGGCGATGTAAGATTGTCTACCTTTGTCACGATCTTTCTACTGCACAGGATATAGTTAATTAGCTTCAACATTTTACCCTTGGCGTTTGAACATCTTAATTTGAATAAAAGTCCTCCTCTCCATACACTATCGAAAGCTTTTTTTAATATCAACGCAGACTGTAATTCTAAAATTATTGCACAAAATGTCTTCTTCCATAAATGAGATAAGTCTAACCTGATATCCCACTGTATTTCATTGTGGGATAAAACCCTCCAACTCAAGCGTGTTAGGCATTGGTGATAAAAAAATGAAATCTCCATCTGGAGTTTATTAATCGTTCAATAAGTTTGCTAACGTAGATGGAGGCATTAATTGGTCGGTAATTTGCTGTATTGCTGTAATTGATCTTGTCAAGTTTCCTTATAGGTATAACTTTTGACAGAATCCATGCCAACGATAAGTCTCCAAAGATCAACCAGAGATTAGCGATATTTAGGGATGGCTACTTTAGCAAATTGCCCGAAGCTTTTGACCATTTTTGGATGAAACCAGTCATTATCTAGACGACACTTTGCTTCAGTGCTTATGGCTGCATTCAGTTCTTCCAACGACAAGGAAGTGTTTAGCCCAAATCCACTTGTTCATCACAGGCATTTCGTGTTTAGATCGAAAGTTTCCGCTTCGAAATAGTTCCCACTGAAAAAAGTGTTATATAGCAAGTTTGCTTTATCCGCATCTGACACATGCCGTTTACAATCGTTAGTTAGCACATCAACGTCATTATTTTCACGGTTGTGGTCAAAAACCTTATTGTACGTTTTCCAAAATTGGACACTTTCTCTTACATTTAAATTTTCTGTATTTTCGCATAACAGTTTATTTGTTGCTTCCTTTAATTCACTGGCAAATGCCTGTTTTACTTCTTATTTATTAAGTCTTTCAATTATTTATTAAGTCTGAAAATACTGCTTTTCTATCTTCCGTTATCATTTCTGTAAACCATGACCAAAAGCCATCAACATTTCTCTTTTGTTTAAACATTTGTCGATTTTGCACAAACATCACCTCTAGACCTTGGGACAATCATCGCCAATTTTTTTTTCTTAGTAGGCTTGGTATTTTGACACTTATTTTTTAGATATGTGCTAACTGGGAAATGGCCCATAGCCGGTGCTCCGCTGAACAGCTCGACTTCCTGATTGGTAGACTCGCTGACTACCTGACCACCCATGTTATGAGAATGAGATAGTATTAATACATCTGTCGCACCTGTAAGAGTTAAATGTATGGGTGTTTATTGCTGAATAACTAACCGTGCAATTGCATTTTACTATAAATATATTTAAAATATTTTCATGTTCATTTGTCACTGCATCCCATTGGAAGCTGCGAGCATTAAAATCACCAGCAGCAACAAAACCTGCAAATTGGTGAGACTGTACATAGTTGATAGTTTGTGAGCAAATATTATGTAGATTGTTCGCGCATTACAAACAACAGTCATTTCATGTACAACGCTATGTTAATATTCGCAAATTATTGATCTTCAGTGGATGGTTTTGTTATTAGCCTTTGTCATTTCACACAGGTTCAATATTGTGCAAAATGTTTTTCTTGTTGCGCTCTTCGTAGTATAAAAAAATGTGTGTCACTTATTTCAATTGTTATTCACGTTTTTATTTATGTTTATTTATTCACGTAATTTTTGTTTATATTTTAAATAATTATTTAAGGCATTCAAGTAAGTGAAACGACGTGTTGTAGCAGTTAAACATCTTTCATAATAACGTCAATCTTCAAAAATCTTTCCCAACCTTTGCTGACAGGATGGCTAAATTCAATCGCCAAGTGACGTACGCAGTAAAATAACCCACACTTCACTTGTACGAGAGTGATATACGAAGGATTATGAAACACGCTGGGCAAGTTTAATATTATTGCTGTCAGAAATGGATGACACGGCCACTGGATAGTTGTTAGCTGACTGATCGAAGCTGGTGGTTTGAACATTTACGGTTGTTTATTGAACCACAGAATAAAATACAAAAAAAAACTGAAAAGTAAACGGTTCAAGCACTAACAAACGTATACAATACAACAACATGCGTATGTGTAAATGTCTTAATATTGCACTGCCGGAGATGCCTCACGACCAGGTCTCGTGGTGCTTCGGGGTCGCCGGAACCGGGGTGGAGCGACCTAATAATTGCCTCCGCACAATAAATCATAACCGCAATAAAGCACAGTTAAAATGAATCAAAGCTAGGTAACTAAAAACTGGATTTTGGCATTCTTTTAGAAAAATTAAATCAATATGGTATAAAAAATGCTGAATTACTGTGGTTTTAAAGCTATCTGTATCACAAAACACAAATTGTTGAAATACATGGTGTATGGTCTAACAATATGCCAATTAAATGTGGTGTACGGTCTATCCTGGGACAACTGTTATTTCTGGTTTTTGTGTGTCAATAATCTGCCAAATATTTCCAGCTTGTTAAATTTCAGACTTCTTGTCGATGACACGAAATACAGATACAGATGCTTCATTAGCAAATATACAAAATGTACTGAAATTCCTAAACTAAGCAATTGGTTTTACACTAATAGATTATCTCTTAATTTCAAAAAAACGAACTGCATGATTTTCAAAGGCAGTCACACACAGATATCAAAAATCTTATTTTGCACATAGATGGTAAAAAATTGAAGAAAAAAAATATGTCAAATATCTTGGGCAAATATATAATAAAATGTCGTGGCTTCATCACTTTAACAATATGTTAAAACCACACTGGCTCAAACATCAGGTGTATTGTATAAAATAAGCCATTATACTAATGTTGATACGCTTATCAAAGTCTATTTTGCGATTATGTATCCATTTTTATATTAAGGGCTATTATGTTACGGTTCAGCCTATGATACGTCATTACGACCCTTACAAACGTTACAAAATAGGTGTATTATAGTAATATTAAAATATCCACTACTAACAAATTGCAATCATATGTATTACACATATGTAAAAATTAACGAATTGTATCATCGTGAGTGTTTATTATTCATGTATAAATATTTTTGTTCTCTGCTTCCTTCAGTTTTTCGTGGCTTTTTAATACCCGTTCAACAAATTCACGGCTTTTACACTCGTAGGGCAGTTGCCAATAATTACTATCCTACTGCTATTCATGTTAATTATGGCCACCGTAACCTCTCATACACCAGAATTTAACTCTGGGCACAAATACTCACTGTTGTCAAAAACTATATAATGCGCTTGTTTAAAAAATATATTTTTGATCAGTAGGTGTTGACCTTCCCTTTTCAACTTTCCCAAACTAGTGTAGATTTCAACGACAGAATCTAAACCAAAGCTGATTGGTTAAAGGCAAAAGATGACCAGCCAGTGTAAGTCAAGATATTTACAAAAGTCAAATTAGTGTCATTGCAAGCATTCGGATTTAGTTCAAGGGCAAAAACTACTGTTATTTTTAGGGTTGACAGGTAACATTCTTCATGGCTGCACAAGTTTAAAAGCCAAAGAAATTTAACTTAATTACTACTTATGCAGCCCCTTGTTTAAGTTTACAAAAAATAATTTTGGTTTTACGCCTAAGGGTATATAAGCGTACGACTGGTGTTCTTTCCTTTTTTATAAACACAAAAAAATCAGAATAAATTTTCCAGCAATTTTTTCTAAATATTGTTTATCCTTTTCAGGAACAACTATAGTAGTGGCAGCGTGCCTCGGCAACGGTAAGTACTGCAGATGTCCTGAGAAGAAAAGTATGACGTGCCTAACGGCTACAGCAACTACGGTAGCTGGAATGTGATAAGAACAGTAACGCCGAGCGTACGTAGTAAACACGTTTACAGGTTTGCTTACAGATGTATAACATCTCAAGTTATGACTGTATAAGAAACGTTCTAATATTTACTTTCCAAGCAGTAAGAAAAGGCAAAATAATGAACTTAACACAAGTTAAGCACAATTAAGTGTTAAATATATAAAAAATTACTGTACTTAGTAATTCGCGTTACATAGTAGAATGGCCAACAGCGAAATGACAAGGTCTGGTTGATAAAGAGGGGAAACAAATGCTATAGCAAAATTCAATTTTCACAAGTTATAAAAAAATATCTAACAGAGAATTATAAAATTCACTTGAAAGGACGATAAGAACGGTGTACACAAACCGACTCAATTCAGAGCGTAACTCTGAAGGAAGGTGCAACGGTAATCAGCGAACGAGCGAAGAAAGCTACTACTTATGGGAATGATCCCGGGATTTGGTTCATTGTGAAAAAAATAGGGTTGCCTATCAAGATTTCAAAAAATACATTAATAAGGAACACGACTATGCAGTATGAAAAGGACTTGCCCTAACTTTGACAGAGAATGTAAAAATTAAAAAAACTGGCCTACCAAGGAGTTTCTATATTATGAAAAAAAGGCGAATTACCCCATGAAAGTTTTGCTGAATATGTGTAACTGGATAGAATGACCAACTAGGAATGGATATCTCCTGATATGGTTTATAGTACAAAGCCAAATTCTGCAGCATACTTTCTGTTTAATTATGAGACATCTATTTTGTCTTCACTTGCTGGATCTTGTAAAATTTCATCTTCATCAGCTTTAAGCTTAGCCACCTGTACAGCAAAGGTTCCTGTTATATTACTAAATAAAGAATGTCTACAAATATGAAATTTTCCCAAGAGATCATTAAAAAAATCAATTTGCTGAGCTGCAGACTGCAATTGAGAGTTTGCAGCGCTTCTCAGTTGTCAAAGTATATATATGGTGCTACCAGAAAGGAAAAATGCAATGTGAACTCCAAAATGTTGCCTACATAAAATACCAAGAGGCGTAGCAAATTATCCTGAATCACGTAATCACGTTTAGTCACGTTATTTCAGCTTCCAGAGTAATGAAGAACGCCAAGTTTTGCAATTCGACAGCTTCCGACTGCAGTCACTACAACCGATAAGTATACTTACATTACATCCTTCTCTCTCACCTGGGTTGGGCTAACTAGTCTTCTGTTTATCTTAGGTTATCTAGAAACGTTGTTTGTAACTGTAACAACTTTTTTTGTTTTGAATTAAAGTAAATTGCTTTCAGGCCTTATTACTTTATTAAACCAAGAATTTATCAGTAATATTAAAAACTGTTTCGTTTGCTTTAATTTGGAATACATGTCCGTGGATATGCTTAAATGGAAAGATTCACTGAACCCACGTGTCAGCACGTATCAGAAATTAGTAGAAATAAAGTGTTTGTGGTGTCATAACGAAAGCGCCCAATACTCGCAACTCGGGACGTTACCCATATAACAATCTCATTTATTGCATACGAGAACGCCTCATATCATAAGTGGTGCCCAACTGATCACAATGTATTATTTGTAGGCAGGTCGTTTTACATGTGTTTTTGAACATTATCTTATTACTATTATGATAATATATAACAACACATGTTTTTCTAATATAATAAAAAGCATTAACAAAATTGTTGTTGCCAATTGGAAACCACGATTACAGCTTAAGTTCTTAATTGTGTGCCACTTGTTCCAGGTCTAAGACGTGAGATTCAAAGCTCATCTTGTCATCAATGGTGACGCAGGGCATCCTACTTTTAGACACGTATTTCGTTTTATTATAGTTTTCAGGCGAATCGTACAGTAAATATACATTTATAATTAATTATTTCTCAAGCTGCCGATCATTATGATTATTAGAAAAAAACATTTATGATCACCAAATTCGTTACCATCAATGTTAAAATTAAGTGACTTTCTCCACAGGAACGCGAAACCACTCTTGGGCCTGCCAGACAGTAATCCATTACTGAGACTTGCAGGGGTTATGCCCTTATCATAAAAGGATCATGAACATTGTTTATGAAACTTAGCTCCTGTAAATGAAGCATGTGTTCCTAAATGCAGATAACATTGTTCTGGCTGCATAATGAACGCAGTGTGTACATACTACGAGAATTCCTAATAGAACAACAGTTAAAGGATATAAGTTTTAGTACATTACTTTGTTGTGATATTGTATCCTAAGTAATATCTGTCATGACAGCTTTAAATAAAAATTAATGCTTCTCTGATTGTTTTACGAAGGGCGTAAATGAGTTACGAAGCTGTCATATGAGTGTACCATTAGGCCAAACATGCTACAACAAAAGAACTGGAAATGTTGTAACTAGTTTGTAACTGTAAAGTGATGTCATGACGTGACTGCACGTAGTCCAAAATGTCTTGCTCATTTACGTTGGGAGCAAGTTATTTTTGCTGTTTTCTTCGGCTTATTTTCTCTTTAACGGGAATAAAACCATCGTTTTCATCCAAAGCATTATATGGCAGTTTTGCTTTAATTAAAAAGTTGTCTAAAAGCTGATAGCACTGGACGGCGCATTTTTCTGCATTTCAGAAACGTTTGTGGACTTTGCCGAGCGTTTAGCAATTTGCATAGATTTCCTGACAACCGTGGCAGCACTGTCATCAGATTCAGTCAGGTCTGCATTTAATGAATTTCTGGACCAATCTAGCAATAACTTTTACGTCTTGAGCCGAATTTGAAAACACAAACTTCTCACTAGAAGACACATACTGAAAGTTAGAATAAAAATCAGAAATATGTTTTGAAGAAGACATGTTCAATCAGTTTTCATGATAAACTAACAGACTGGTGAAATGAGGAACCTGGGAAAGCGTACTACTGTTTAAATGCATATTGCATTATTTCTAATACATATGCACTGGAGAAATGATGCACTGTCGAATTGTGCCGCTACTTAATGTTGCGGTGTACCACTTTTACATGGCGAACCACTGTCTAAATAATTGCTAGCGAAATGAACCGATTATAGAAAATTAACCAGTTAATTTTTATAATATGATAAACCGATCTTTATCACAGTGGACTTCTAAAATTCCTCTAACATGGTCTGTCACTGTCAGGGCTGCCTCGCAGAATCCAATCAATTGCCGGTTCTTCAGTTTTCTGTACGTTTTTATGTATAAAAATTTCTCTCTTATTTGAAAATATTTCTCTAAAGTTTCACTTTATATGTTGGCGTTGTAAATTTCTTGCTTATCTGGTTCTCCAATGATCTAGTCGGCATCTTACAGAGGGCCTCCGATGTTGCCTAGATCTGATTAATCAGTTAATCGGTTAACGGTTAACCGATGAAAAATTAACCACTTAACCGGTTAAGTGAATACTGAACAGATCCCAACCCTGAAAATGATGCACCGGTGAGATAACAGGCTGGCCAAATAACAGACTGGCGAAATAACAGGCTGGCGAAGTGACGAGCTGGCGAAATTAGAGACTGGCCAATTGATACACTGGCGAAATGAATGACTAGCGAGATGATGCATTGGCGAAATGATACACTGGCAAATTGTGCTCTGGCAGGAAAGTGATAACTTATGTGATCACACTAGTACAGTAGCATGCGCGTATTCGATGATGATTCTCGGTCACATTAAAACTAGTGAATACATTTGTATTCTAAGTAGAAAATTTGACTATCAGCACCTATCTGTTGTCTGTTCAGCTGCGACGTTTGACAGTACTATATTCTCTAACAAATTTACAAGGCATGTGACGCGTGGTATAAGTTCAGCAAAAAGATACTCTGTACGTATATGGTTTTCTCATCAAATCCTGAGTGGAAGATTGATTTCTCGTAACATGATATCACACTGACGGCTCTCTAGCAATCAACGCAGAAAACCAAAGCCATTTTAGTAAAGGCGATTCCTGTCATTTGCTACCTTTCAAATTTGAGGTAAACTGATATGTAATTAGACAGTCTTCCGTACACTGCAAGATGCGCTACTGTTGATTGTGCGTTCACGTATTGCAAATAATAGTCATTATTAGCGAATAATTTGCGAAATAATTGAGCTATGTGATATGGTTCTTAACGTTACGGAATTTACCTTGACTAAAACTAAATATTTCAGGTATAACTGATGACTGGTGCTGGTTTAGATTTAAAAATCGTGCATCTTTTAATCATACGGAAGAATTAAAATCACGTAGAAATATTTTTCGTGAAACCCGCTCAAACGATATAATCTAATGGATAACGCTTTCTACAGGGAGTTTGAGATTTTAATATCACAGCAAAACCATTTAAAATATTTTGCACAAAGTCGAAATTGTGTGCTATAGCAAATGCTCTCAAACCTATCTACCAATAATCAATAATGCGCGGACATTCAACATAGTTTTGTTTTGCTGCTTCTCAGATGATAATAAGCTAACAGAACTTACTTGCAATCTATAACACATTAGAATAGCTGGGTCCGAGAAAACGCCCGTAGTGGGTATTAGTGGCCCTCCTGCGAAATCTAAATATACTATAACACCCACCGTTGAACGGGCAATTCAATCATTGCCAGCAACCATTGCAATTTTTCACGAAAAACGAGCGTTTTTTGGAGGTTTTTGCTCCTCCCCCCAGTTGGCCCGATTCGAAAAATAAACCCCCACGTGCGAACCTATGGGTGGGGACCTTTCATTTGACGTAGAAATCGTCGAGAATGGTGAATAGTGGACGAAGAGGTTATGTGGTGTGGGTGGTATGGTGTAGGTGGTGTGGTGTGGGTTGTGTTCATTTATGCGCAAAATTCTTTTTGCAGGGTTTGGCTAGTTATTATTATTATTGTTGTTGTTGTCGTTGTCGTTGTCATTATTACTATTATTGTGTTTTATTGTGTATTGTGTTGACGATTATACCCCATGTGCCGGGTTTTGTTTGTGTAGTTTTTTCTTCATTGCAATGTATTACATTGTTTGTGTAACTTGTAATTGTAATTATATGGATTGTAAATCGCCAATAAATCTAACATCTAATATCTATATTATTGATGTGCTTGATTACATACGAACTACACTTGACAATGAAATTGCAACTCGTAACTTTTCAACCCGTCACCCATGTGTAATAAGTCAACCATTTGCGGCATAACTTGTACCATTCAATTTGTCTCATTGGGACCTTTCATTTGTATTGACATTGGAAGGCATTTGTCTGTTCGACCCTTATTTTGCCCTCAGCACCCAAAAGGTCATCAAATGGAGTACGAACCTGGCCTAGATGTACTCATCCATGTCAATTTAGTATTATTAAGATAAATATCTGGGGAATGATTATCAGCAGCATATTTCTTTTTTAACCATATACATTTACTTTTGTTTATCACCTCTGCTGTTATTAAAATTAATAAAAATTCGTGAGCGATAATTTTCATAGATTTGAAGCATTGATTAGAGAGCATTAACAGTAGGATGTGACAACGTCAAGTCAACAACATAATATATGGGGCTTATAAGTTCCTTCAACTTTACAACCTACGTTAGACAGACAAAACCCTTGTAGTAAGTCGTCAATATAATTCCAACTAAGGTAGGTGACAATACAGCTCCTGCCATACGCTATCAGATTTAAATATTCAGGGCATAAACATGCTTTTTCGTGCACATATTAACAAATAAACGGATAACCGTTGGAGGAACAGTTTTCTCTAGCAAGCAGTCAAATAATTTGAAAAAGTTCACTATGTCAAATGCTTTAGAGACATCGAACAGAAGGCAATAAGTTGGGCTACCATCTAGTGAGTATCAATTGATAGTCTCCTTCAAACAGGAAGTGCACAATGCACATGTCGTAGAAATATTTTGTTTGAATCTAGATTTAAAATTTATCTAGGCACGACGATGACGCAATAGTTTTTCTTGCTATGTATATTGCTGCGTTTTCTTTTATAATAGGCATAATTGATTGGAGAACAAGTTACCTGGACAGGTACTATGATGCATTAATGAATAATACAGCATCCCAAGGTGCACACAAGAGTCCGTACCATTGATGATACAATCAGAATATAGTTCAACGTTTCCCTTGCTTTTATTAGGTCTCAGTTAAATTGGTTTTAATGTTGCAGTGCGTAGTTTATTTACATTTAAAGTATTATTATAACTGATTATTGGTGAAGTGTGTAACGTTTTTATTGAACATTTTGTACAGTTGTACAATGGTTGCGTTCCTGTTAAAATTATACAGAAACCTAAACACAAACTGGATGATAAACCATGGCTTATTGAAAGTTTGGGAACCTCTATTACAACATGAACGAGCTGTACAGAAAATTAGTTAAAAACAAAAGAGCTGTTGACAAACGCAAAAACAACCACTAGAGAAGCAGGATGAGGTATTTACTGACTAATACTGAGGAAGGCTGAAAAAATAGCATTATGCGTAAAAAAATTTAAAACAAATGCGAATTACATGAAAAATGTGTGTGGCTTTATAAAAACTGCAACAAATAAACAATCTGGTTAAAGCTGTCTTCCCAATGAATTCAAAACAAATAACAAATTAACAACAAATGCAGAAGATATAACTACAATTTTAATCATTTCTTTGTGAACGTTGGCCAAAATTTAGCAACTGAAATGCCTCGTTTGCAGAATAGCAGTTAAAGCTATTGTATAGTCGGAAACTTTTCAAATTCCCAGTTGACTTTGCCCGTAGAAGAGCAAGAAATTGTTAACATGGCGCGGAATTGTAAAAATTGTATCAAATTAATTTCAAAACCATTAAAGGAGCGCAGAGACCTTTTACAAAAACGTATTTTGTGATATATCTGTATCGTACAATAACTTGCCATGTGTGACACAGTCGCTAAACTCGCCGCTTGGAAATAACGCTACTTCTGATTTGTTGATGCTGTCACACGATTCATCAGCATTGTCGGTTTAGTATTTCGCGCTCAATCAACGCACAAAACTGCTGCACTGCAGAAAGAGTAGAATTGGTGGATATATTTGATTTTTAGCAAAGAGAACTTTATCAGAATATTGTAGGTCTATATCTTGTGCTAGAAATGCCTTCGAAACAGCACTTTAACTCTTTAAAAGAGTGCTCCATAGTTTTTAGACGCTTTTGAAAACCTTTGCAGCATTTAATTTTCGAATGTGCAAATAAGGTCCTGGAGAAGAAATGTTCAAGGCAAATTCTTTTTCATAATTATGCATTCTTAAAACTTAGGCGTCTTAAGAATTTTGTTTAAGTTCGTTTGTCATTTATCAAAGACTTTTCTTTATTAAGGAGTGTTACTTTTAAATGACAAGAAAAGGGGTACCTGAAGTAGGTTTCAGCAAAATCGCCTTAAAATCATATGACTTATAGCTTTAAAGGATTTTTTGTTTTCATTTTAAATCTCCCGCGATACTGTTCCCACCGTGCGATACATTACATGGCGTCATATACGCACAACGTAATCAGTTGAAGAAAAGGAAATGTTCAACTATGTCCCAAAAAACTTTCCATGCAAAATTATGTTACTTAGCATTTCACTTACGAAAGACTTGTGCAAATAGAGCAAATTATCAATTATTTAATGTGCTTTCACTAATTGGTAAAATGTCGTTTACTCAGCTCCAAGGTGTATCACTCACTAACCAAAAAACAACTTATTTTTAATCTTATTGATAATATACAGTAATTTAAAATTTTACTTAGTTAGTAACGTGTATACTACGAATGCTCTGATTATTTTTTCAAACTTTTCCTCAGTGTTACCTTAACTTGTTTCAAATGACTTATCGTCAAAACGGCTACGTCTAACAGTCATCGCGAGAGTTTAAATTTACAAGTTTTATAGATCGTTACTGCCGACGCAAGCCCTGTGTGCAAAAAGGCAGTACGTAAGTGGCATTAAATTTCAAGACAAATGTTTAAGCTTTATATAAGTAAATGGTTTTCTTGTGCTTTAATTAAGTCTACTTCATAAAGTTCTTACTTTCTGTGTAGGTATTATTACCGTAGCTAAGTCCATACAAACACCCCTATTCTAGTACTGCACACACAGACGATTTTTTGGCTTGTCTAGCATCAGATGGACGATTCAATTTGGTACAAATGGAGGGATGCTATATTCCTCAGTATCAGATTGATAAACTGCAACATTTATACAACACAGCGGCCCGAATTATTACAGGCACCCAGAAATATGACCACATAACTCCTGTTCTCATGCAATTGTACTAGTTGCCCGTTTCTTCAGAATAAAATTAAAAATTCTCTTATTAACATTCAAAGCTCTGAATGATTTAGCGCCCTCCTATATATCTGATTTTTTGAAGCCACGCGTGACCAATCGTAATCTTAGATCAATTAATTCATCGACACTTATTGTACCGCGTTGCAATCTAGTCACATATGACTCTCATAGTTTTTGGAACTATTTGCCAATTTATGCACGTAGAATGACTAATCCTTTCTTAAAACTTATTTTTATAAAGAGGCCTATAATTAGCAATTCAATATGGACTTACGGATTTAATTATGGCTGATTTTAATATACATGCATTGTGATTCTAGTTTTATTTATAACAGCCTATTGTGTATGTGCTGTTTATGGGTTAATATTTTATGTATGTAAAATACATTTGTCCATTTTTAATTATTATTATTATTATTATTATTATTATTATTATTATTATTATTATTATTATTATTATTATTAATAATATTATTATTATTATTATTATTATATCTCACTTTGCTTGCATTTTGTGGGATATTACGTTGAAGTCAGCTTTATCAGAACAATATTCTGGGTAATTATTTTCATGATTTTGTATTACAAGACACCCACCGGCAAGAAAAAATGTTTGTAATTACTGGTGAAACTATCTGGTGAAAATATTTGTTCGGTAAATTGCCTGGCTGCAAAGTTTAAAACACTCAGTTTGTTCATAAAAAAATTCAGTGAATCAGTCACAGAAAGTTACAATTCACATACATGTATTAATGCACGTTTCTCTTATCTGATTTGAATACTACTCGTATGTCTAAGATCACCCACTATGCACGCAGTGCGTGACGTCACGTTCAATTTTACAGACCGCCCAACCAGCCGAAAAAAAGACAAAATAATGTATAAAATGTTGTTTTTGGTAATCGACTGTGGCAGCGAGGACAAAATAATATCGAACCTTATACACGGGACAGAAAAAGTCACAAAAATGTGTACGCAAAATATCACCAATAACAAGTAAGTAAAGTCAAACTGTCGGCGACGGTGCTAGAGGAAATGCTAGAGTTCGTGGAGAAATTAATTGCCAGCACTACATCTCCCATTCTGAATTACGGAACATATGCTGAGAAAGTGAACACACTTGTCCGCACTGCTACTGGACCACGAAACCATTACCAGCGGACGCTTTTGTACCTTGTACTATGGCTTCGTAATGTATCGAGCCATTACAGAGCAGAAGTGGTGAAAATAAATGGCATTTCGCTTCGTTAAAATATTAATTATTAATGACATGTTATACTTGCAAAAAGAAATGACTAAAGTTAGTTTGGAGATGTAGGTACGTCATGAACCTTTATTTAAACTGCGTGCTTTTCATGATAAGTCTTGTCTTGGATTCTTCATGCACAGAAAAATCCCGAATTACAAGTATCTTTTTTGCAAAAATCATGATATCGCAGGATTATTACAGAAATAGGCGTCATTTCATGAGTACAAAATTTGAGTAGCGCGTGACCAGAATCTCATTCAATTTAGAGAGCATGCGCGCGCAACTGGGAAAACCAATCACATCAAGAAATCTGGTGATGCGTTAGTGAAAACTGTCATCTGCTGCGGTGTGTTGACTCACAAAGTGAAAGGGAAGGATTGATCAACGTTCTTACGCATATAAGTTTCGTTCTACAGCGACCAAATTTAGAAAATATTCTGAAACTGAAACAGCTGGGCATAAACTGCAAGAAAAGACTACCTTTAAAATATTATTTAGGAGAAAACGTAAGTAGCAATTTTGTTAGTTGTGTTTCGTGCGTTCCAGTTTATCCCCCTAATAATATAAATAATGTACATAGTGGCATGCACACGCGCATAACTATAACGTATGTATATATTATATATGTATAGATATGTACATTATATTTATTTATGCACGCGTCCGAATATGCCGTAATAATTACTACCTAATTTTTGTAAAAATTTATTATACTTTTGACGGAAATTGACAGCGCACTTTTTTACGAAATACGAAATAAAGTGCTTCGTAATACGCTTTACGAAGATTACAAAATAAAAAAATTTGTTCAGTCAGTGAATGACGTCGTTGGTGCAAAAATGTGGGGCGACCAAACTGAAATTATCGCGAATTTAAAATGATTTTACTAATTACACGAGATGCTTATCACACCTTTTAATACTAAATCCTCCTAACATTTTTCGCAAATACTGAAATAAGTTTAACTTCCCAAAAAGCTTGGCCTTCCCTTTAATACATTAATTGCACTTGTAAGCCGCTGCAGACATCTTGAAATTCTAAATAAGGTGATGTTATGGGTTTTTGCGAATCAAATGTGGATTCCTTGATTTTGAAAACCACATTTATACGCTAAAGTCGTTATCTTATTTACTTTAACGGTTAAGATATGGCGTATATATGCTAGCAACAGCCATTTTATCGATCATCTTGAAATTGGGGGCCATGTTGGAGGATTTTCGATTGACCCCATATCACAGCTTGACGGGCTCTAGCATTGTGCAAAGTTTCGTAACTTGTAAGCGTTCGCTCTTATGCATACTGAACCCGGTGGCCGTTTTGCTTTTTGCTTATTGCTTATTGCACGGTTTTAGTCTTTTTGCGTCCTTTCTTGGATCTAGCAGTTTTTTAGGTTCAAAAAAGTCGAATTGATAAAAATAATTTAATTTTTTTCTTTTATAACAAGTCTTTTGGTGAAATCGCTGATATGATATTATAATTGTTTTGTATTTCGGCCATATTGAAAACGTTTACCAGATTACCATTTTAGAAACTAAAGTAACCGAATTGATTGTTTAGGTCCAACTACCCTGGAACAATCGCTTCTTGATATTAATTTTCTGGTATTTCTCTTGTCTTATTTAGTTTGTGCAAAAATGTGGCTGTCATTTTTGCATCTTTAAACCTTTCCGCTAATTTTTCAATCTGGCAATAATTTTTTCGGATTCAGTGTGGTCAAATTGACGAAATGGTTATGTTACCCACTTTTAGAAAAGACGTCTTCAAAACTTTGTTGAAGCACCTTTTCAGGATTTGAGTTCGATATCAGCGGCTATCAACTACAGGGCATATACCCTACATGTTATTCGTTGTTAATTGTGTGTTGCGTTCTTACCTGTTTTGTTGTAAATATAAGTTGCTAAATAGCTATTAATGCTAATGTTTGTCTGTTAAAATGAACAATGGTACATAAATGTTGTCTTTATATTTGTTTTATTTTTTACATATAAGTTGTCATTTGCTAGCCTGGTTAGGTCTAAGAAGCAGTAAGCAAAGAGTGTAGGATGTACGCGCATTATTGATCATTTGGTGGATGGTTTGTCTTGCTGTGTTTTCATCATGATATATCTAATGGTGTTAAAGGTGTTGTGTGTTTTCATCATGATATATCTAATGGTGTTAAAGGTGTTGTGTGTTTTCATCATGATATATCTAATGTGGTGTTGGTTGTTGATGTGGCGGGTGTGACGTGTAGTGAAGTGGGCAGCGTGATGTGGTGTGTGTGGGTAGTGTGAAATGACATGGGCGGTGTGGATCGTGTTATAGTCATTTTAACGTAATATAATATAAATATTTACTTATTTATAAGATTCGAGGTTACAGCTCCAACGACGCACCATTCTCTGCTATCTGTGTATCAAACGAAAGGGCCTGATCTGGTGTCGTCTCATTGATAGTATTTTTTTAATTGGGGCACGGGGGTACGGACACAAACCGTTTTTCGCAAAACTTGTGCTTCTTACTAATAGAGAACAGGAACATATGGATTAGTATCAGTAATGGCTGAATAGCCCATTTAACAGTGAGTGTAGTAGGCAATAGGTGTTTTCCGAGACCTGGAAATCACGCGGCTGTTTCTGGCATTGTCATCACCTACCGTTCTTTTGTGTTATAGATTGAACACGAAAGTTATATGTGTTAGTCTGTTGCCAAGTTAGTTGTTAGTCTGCGAAGCTGCAGAAAAAGCTATGTAGAATGTCCGACAATTATTGGTCATTAGTGGATGGTCAATAGCATTTGTCATAGCACACAGTCTCAACTGCGTACAAAATTTAATGTTTTGAGTGGTTTCGCGTAGCTGTTGTGTTGTTAATGTCGGTGTTGTAGGTGTCATCGTCGTCGTCGTCGCGAACGCCGTCGTCATCATCATCACCGTATGATGTGGTTGAATTTTTGTGGTGTGGTGTGCTTAAGAGCGTGGCCGTGGGCATAGCGTGGATTGTTGTTGCAGAGGTTGTAGTGTGGTGTGGTGTGTTTGGTATGGTGTGGGTGTTTTGTGGATTTGGTATGGTGTGATTGGTGTAGTGTGATGGGTGTGGTATGATATAGTAATAGTGGTGGTGGTAGTGGTAGTGGTAATGATAGTGGTAGTGGTAGTAGTAGCGCCCACGTAAAATATCTCAAAGAAAAAACGCTTAATTTTACCACTCGAAACATAATATCAAGTCCGAAGCGGGATTGGTGTCATGCCAAAAACACTAAATTTTATTACGATGAATGGTTGATTTTATTCTCCGAAAATAGTTTACCTGATTTTAACGATTTAATTGAATGTTTTTAGCTTTAAATAAAAAGTTTGAATTTTGTAAAAATAGGCATTATAGAAAATTGGGACAACTGAATGCCCTGAATTCAATTACTTTCGCGTTTTAGACGCAAACAAATACGGAATTGAGTTTAATTTGTAGCAATTTTAATTTGTACAGATGTATGTACTTTTACTTTTATATCGAAAACAAGAACAAGTAATTAAAATATGAGCATAATTATTGATGAATATTACATTTTTACAATTGTGATATTTACAATGACAATGAAACAAGAATTGGTCTGCTATACTTTCGTAGTTCTCGACATTCGTCACTACCTGATGCGATAAACCCGATATTAATTAATTCTGTATAAAATGTGGTTTCAAGTAAGAATAGAGAAATAATTAACAGGTGAAAATAGGAAATTACAGCAGCTTGACAAAATATGACCTGTATCCAATAATCGCTTAACCGTTTCTAATTTGTAGCAAAAATAGTAGATTCTAGCATTAATTTACAATACAAACGATGATCGTACACTTGTAGATATGAACAGGCAAAGTAGGTCACAGGTATGCCAAGTGACAATACCTAAAGTTGACTTCTGTCATCTGATTGGCTGTAATACAACAAATTTAAAAAGGCTAATCTAAAAAGTCTTCGAAACCGTTAATTAGAATATTTATATATTCACACCACATCCTTCAAACTATGTGAGCCTACCCTTAATTTGACAAGGTTTTTGGTAATTTTCTACATAAAAAACGTATTGAGGGTTCACTAAATTTTCATTAATCCTTAAATAATATATAAACTGCTCTGATGTGCGCGGTCTCGTTTCTTACTTCATTACATATGTACATCAGTGACCACGATACGATTTTTCCCATTAACGTACTTATTCTTCAACGCTTTGTAATAGGTGGCGTGATGTGGTGTGGATGGTGCGGGATGGTTGATGTGGTGCAGTGTGATGTGGTTTGTCATTGTGGGTTCATGCGGCTAAACTATATGCTAAGTTCGGTGGTGTGTTGGTTTATATATACAGGTGAAACAAAAAAATGTACTGAATTTTTGAACACGATATTGTAACATGAAAATCGTGGGTAGCTTAAAAATTGTCAAGTTGATGTTATAGATACTTACATTTAAGCAATCGTAGAAAATTTTATCCTTATATTTTTCCAAAGATACAGAAATTGTCAACAACCTGTAAAAAAACAAATGCCGGTCCCTATTGTTAAAATTTGCAACAAGTGATTTACGTATTTACATAGTTACAGTATTTACATATCCACCATTTTAATGCAAACTTTCTTCCAACAGCTGATGTACCTTCTCACTTCTTTAAAGCACACGAAAACTCTCCGCTCACATAAAGCTTAAAAAATTTGTGTTAAAAGATGGTCGAAAATAAATGGCATTCCGTCCTCGTAACACTTGCCCGCCTTTACAGAAAATGGTTCGTCCTCGAACCAGCGTGAAACACGCAAGAAAACAAAGAAAACTTTCTTTTTACTGCCAAAAACTAAAAGTACAAGTGTTTGTAGTTCAGTTAAGAGTCAAAGCACAAAAGTTTGCATAACTCCTACTGCAGAAAAACTTTTCGCATAACACCTACACTGTAAAGTTGACACCGGTGCATAACGCATGCAAATGAAAAGTTACTTCAACAAAGCACAAAACAGCAAGAAATTACAAAAAGTGCTTGTTACGACTGATAATGTAATAACACAAAATTAACGCATAATGTAATGAAAATCAACGCATAATATTATAAAATTAACCGATGATGTAATAAAAAATAACGCACCGTGTAAGACCCCAAAAAACGCACAATGTAATAACTTGAAGTTTAAGGCATATTGTAACACTAGAGCAACGCATAACGGAGGGCAGCTTTTCAATTGTTTTGTCATTTTGCCGGGCACAATTCACAAGTGCATCATTTCGCTAGTCTATTTTTTCACCAGTCTATTATTTCGCCAGTTTATCTTTTCGCCAGTCCATAATTTCTCCATTCTATCTTTTCGCCAGAGCATCATTTAGCGGTTTCACAAGTGCATTATTTCGCCAGTCTATCATTTCCTCAGTTAATAGTAGAAATAGTGCAAAAAGTATTTTAATGGTCGTACACTTGGTACACTTCGCCAATGCATTATTTCGACTGTCCAATTTTTGGCCAGTTGATAACAGAAATAGTGCAAAAAGTACGTAACAGTACACTTCGCCAGTCGATCTTTTTGCCAGTGCATCATTTCCCCCACCAAGTGGAGGTTTAACAGTATAACACTAAAGAAGTGATTTTACATTTGGTCAAAAAGTTTCTTTCGGATCTAGCAATTTTGCACGTCAAACGGTTTTAATGAAATTCGGCTATGGGTGCCACTGTGCACCAAGTTACCAAAAATCGCTTGAATGGAGTTCAAGATGGCGGAGATTCTAGATATGGTGATTTCAAAGGGTTCTGAAAAGTGTTAATCCCTAGTTTTTCTCATAGCAGAGCCATTTGACCCTAACTGTAAATTTAGCCAGTGTAGAGAAACATCTTGGTCTATAATTTCGGGCCGTGACCATTTGAACCGCATGAGTTATGACCCGAAAATCGTCAAAATATGTCCATTTTTGACAAGCCCTTACTCTTACAAGAAGCGCTACCTTCCAAACGAAAAAAATAGCTATTGCACTGGTTATCCACAGTCGGCTCCGTTTTGTCGAACCCTGAAACTTTGCCATTCATACATATTTCCCTATAAATATATTACACATACATATATACCAGGTATCTACATGACCAAACTTAGTAAGCTATATCTCCTGAACGAAGCTCTTTGCAATCACGTAACTAACACTCGGTAATGACATTGTTTTACCCTACTAAGCCTAGAAGCCTAGAGTCTTTTGAACCTTAACGTCCTAAATTTTGTGTGCTTGAACTAAAATTTTACCAGTAAGTTATTTGATGCTGAAGCACTACCTATCAAGATGGCTCCCTGAGGTTATAGTTCTGATCAATTCTCTATCCAATGATGTGCCACACAACCGCCACCGCCACGGTGCTGCCACGCTACGGCCGTTTTTCTAGAGACAGTCGGCACCATACTTAAAACTTGACAAAAAAATCAACATTTTCAAATTTTGGAAACCATAACTTTTAATTTAATTTAATTTAATTTAATTTCACATCACACAAAAGCAACAATTAAAAAACAAATGTTTACATAAAAAATCATCAAATAAATGATGTGGGGGAGACGCTCAGAGGCTAAATTACCTGCTTACAAGTACTTATCAAAAAGCAAAAATCTGTTTAAATCTAGTTTTAAAAGGTTTTGTGGTCTGCGCTGTGACAAGTGGAAATCCATTTACTTGTGCAGGTAAGCCATTCCAGGCAAGGACAATTCTGTTCGAGAAAAAGGCACCAAAAGCTTTTCTCAGCACGTCTAACAAAGAGTTGTAACTTTTGGTTTTGCGGTCAATTAAGATCATGAATTCACTTTTTCATCGTTGAATGCAATATCATGATCAGTAACATATTTTTCACATACTTCAACCATTAGCTGTAACCCTTTCAAAGAAGGGGCTAAAAGAGTGAGATCATCAGCATATCCCAAACAGTTTGTATAATAATTTCCAATATGGCAGCCTACCATGTTTTAAGTCTGTCCAGTAGGCCATCAATATACAATGCAAATAAAACAGGCGAAATGCTTCACACCATTCACTACCCCCTTTGACTAGTAATGTTTGACTGGTGTACATATATATATAAAAAACAACCATGCCACACGTTGGCGCATGCTTTTGTCAATGAGTTTCTAAACAACTTACAATGATTTACTCGATCAAGCGAAACGTACACTGAGTTGTAGAGACTTCAGACTTAAAACCGAATTGCAGTTTAGAGTTACTTAATGCAGCATTTTTCTTAGTTAAAACGACGAAATCAAATAGTTTACCAATTACACTACTGAGTGTAATCGCTCTGTAATTTTCAGAACGTAATAGTAATTTGCGTTTTTCTTTGGGAAGAGGTACCATGGTCCCGCAAATCATATTATCAGGACTAGTCCCATGTATAAGCATAATGTTTAAAAAGCAGTTAAGTACACAAACAGCAAATTATTCTCGTTTATTATATTAGAATTTAGGCCTTCCTCTCCACTAGATTTACCTTGCTTAAGCTTAAGTACACATCTGCGCACATCATCAACACTTATTCTATAAATATTACTAGTATTTTGCTCAGATAATTTTCTTATGATTTTATCTTTTCCATTTCAGCATCATTATATGGCACCCTATTATACAAATTTAAATGTAGCTCTTTGTGGACAATTTTATAGCATGACTAAATCTGTTTTAATGCGGCGCCTTTCCAGAGCCTTTGTCCTAAGATGTTTAGTTGTTCCAGATAGCTGACATGATTCATATTGCATTTGTAAAAAAAAGTCTGTGGGTGAAATAACGCTCAACCTTTTCAACAGGCATTGGATTCTATGCAGGCGAACAATATTCTAAGATTGGCCTAACGTAAACTTTATGAGCTCTATGGAGAGCCTCCTTGTTAAATGTACTAAAATGAAGAAAATCATATTAATAACTTTATTAAAATTTTGCTTTTGTACAAATTTCAATACAATTGTCTCTTTGCTTTAAATTGTTGGTTACCGTTACGCCTAAGTCACGTACGCTGTTTACAACAGGATTTGCGTTACCATCGAGACAGTAAATTTGCTTAGGTCATGAGGAGAATATGGAGTATATTACATTTTGAAAAAGCTTTGGAGGTTATTGGAGCCGCCAACTTCTAGTTTTTGATAAAGTTTTGTGAAATCTGCAAAAATTTTAATGGGGACTGTTCTTGTGTAATTTGGCAAGTCATAAGATAAGATAAGATAATATTTATTTTCATCGGTATGATATAAAACAGTACATATTTGTAAAACATGAGCTTAAAGCTCGTAAACCGATATCAAACATAATGTATATGAGCGATAACATGGTAATAATATGTACTTCTTAAAATCTTTTGGATGCCACCTACATTTGAGACAGTAAAAATTTAGGCAGTGACATTTTCTAAAATTTACACAAAAAGCTATGGTCAATAAAAAGTTTTTCCTGCCAACACATTCAGCATTTAATTAAGACTTAATAAAATTGGGAAGTTCGCTGAATTTACAAATGGCACATTTACATGATAAACCAGTCCATGAGTTAATTAGACGTTTAAATTCCCCAAGATTTTCGGCCATTCGGAGACAGTTTGGTAATTCATTCCACAATGTGGCTCCATAATAAGAGAAACTTTTCTTGCCGTATGTAACACCATCATATGTAGGGTGTTCTGCAGTGTTCATTTTTCTGAGGAAGTAGCGGTTTTGCGTTCGTTCCTCTATCAGTCCATAGAGATAGGACGGGCAGTTTTTGGACAAAATCTTGAATACTTCGATAGCAATGAGACGTTGTCTCTGAAGTTGAAGAGACACAAAATTGTCTTTAAACAATAGATTTTCGTAGGTACTTTCGAAATCATTATAAACTAGACGGAGCGCTCTGAAATTCAAACACTCTAACTTCTGGCGATTTGATGTACTACAGAAATGCCAGATTACGGGGCAGAAATTAAAATTCGACTTGACAAACGAAACAAACGAAAGGTAGATGAGTTTTCGACATTTTACCGACAGGTTTCGCCCAATACGGCGTAGAACATTAATCTGTTTAGCTGCTTTTTTGCATAGGGCTGAAATGTGCGAGTCAAAGTTCAGGCGATAGTCTATATTTACACCAAGAAGTTTCACCTCATCCGTACATTCAATATCCGCTCCTTTGATGTTGAAAGTAGGTTTCAGGTCGTGTGTAATTTTGCCCACAGCAATCCCCTGAAACTTCCCCGGATTTGCTTCCATCTGGTTGGAAGCAAACCAGTCGACCAGTGCGTTACTTTCAACTTCTAAGGTTTGTTTCATATCATTAAATGATTTACTGGAGTAGGAAACAGTATTATCATCAGCATAGTTGTACAAGGTGGATTTACTGACAAAATGGAAGATACCATTAATAAAACAATTAAAAAGTACAGGTCCAGTTAAGGATCCCTGAGGAACGCCTTTATCCATAGGAAGGGGTGAGCTCTGGACGTTCCCGATCTGAACAAGTTGTTTTCTGTCAGTAAGGTAGCTTTTGATCAAATTTACAGCATTTTCTGATAAATTATAGCACCTTAACTTTTCCAACAATAAATTGTGTGGAAGGCTGTCAAACGCCTTTGAAAGATCCATCAGGATGGCACCAACA
The DNA here is from genome assembly GCA_030141605.1 of Tubiluchus corallicola. Lineage (NCBI taxonomy): Eukaryota > Metazoa > Priapulida > Priapulimorpha > Priapulimorphida > Tubiluchidae > Tubiluchus > Tubiluchus corallicola. The sequence goes on along the minus strand of JAQGDQ010000072.1, from coordinate 143,353 downwards.
TAGTTACCGGCCTCCAGTCCCTTCCTCCACTCTTCGGTTAACCCTAACAGTGCCGACTGGCAGCTGTATACACTACGGTAGGCTGACAAGAGTGGGTGAAAGTGTCGGGACATGTGGTCGCCAAGCTGGTCCACCATGGCTCTCTCAAACGCCTTTGAAGCTATAGGAAGAACACTGACTGGACGGTATTTTTTCTTGTTCAACGCATCATCTTTTTTGAACACTGGGGTGACTCGAGCATGCTTAAATTCATCTGGAAAAACTGAACAGTCAAACATCTGATTTATGAGACCAGTTAATTGAGGCAGAAAGGCCTCTTTGACTAGTTTCAGAATTTTTACAGGAATATTGTCAAGGCCAGTCGCCTTTTTGTTACCAATGGCACTGAGGTACTTATTTACCTGATCCTGTGAAACAGGCTTGAAATCAAAATTTTCAGTGCCTTTCAAGTTTTCTCTAATTTTCAGAACACTTGGATGATTCTGAATCTCGTCCTCTGAAAGTTCTCTACCGATGTCCTTTGCTACTTTAGAGAAATGATCATTGAGCAAATCGCAGACTAACTTAAGGTCAGATACGACAGAATCATTTTCCAGGAGGCAAATATCTTGCCCAGATTTTGAATTTTTACTCAAGAAAGGTTTGATGGTTGGCCAAAAGTCCTTTGATTTCGGCCCCCCGGTACACCTTTCAATAAAATAGTTTGTAATGGCCTGCCTTTTCAAGGCTGTGACCTTGTTTCGTTGAACACGATATTTGTTCCAATTTCGTTTAGTTCTTTGTCTTTCCCAAATGCGTTTCAGATTGTTCTTGTAGTTTAGTTCCTTTCTTAATTTCCCGTTCATGAATGGTGCCTTTTGCCGTTCCAGTTTTCTTTCCTTAACTGGAATGTGCTGGTTCACAATGTCAGTTAGCAACTTGGTAGTCATCCAGCATGCATCGTCTATATCATCGAATATTGATGCAACATGGAAAGGGGCAGACATGACTTCATGGACCAGTTCATCCTGATCAAGGTTTTTGTAGCACCTGTATTTGGCCGTTTCATTTGGCTTCGGTTTCAAGTGAGTTTTCATTACACTGAAAACCTGCTTGTGGACATCACTTAATCCAGTATCACAGACAAGAGTTTTGGCAAAAGAGTTTGGTCTGTTGGTTAATACTAAGTCAATAAGAGATGGTTCAAAACGTTTGGTAAAACAGGTGGGTTCTTTGACTAGATTTGTGAGATCAAAAATATCACAAAGTTCGACAAGGGGACCACTTTTTTCTGGTCTCAATAGATCGTAGTTAAAGTCCCCGACCAGTGCTATGTTATCGTAGAATGTTAATACTTTGTCAAGAGATTTGGACATATCACTTGTGAAGTTTGTGTCACTAAGAGACGGAGGCTTATACGAGCCTACAAGCAGCCACTTCTTGTCACCGAGTTGGAGTTCAATATTTACAGCTTCCACTTGTTCTGGCTCAGTCTCTTTCCTTCTTCTGCATGGGATGTCTGACCTAACATAGGCCATAACCCCACCCCCATCACGGTTACGATCATTCCTGAACAATTGATAGCCATCAACTTTAAACTGGGCATCTAAGAAAGAATCGTCAAGTTTGGTCTCACCAATCACCAGTACATCTACAAGTCTCTCATATAACATCTCAGTAGCTATGATGTACTTAGTTTGCATACTGTTGATGTTGAGGTATGCAGTTATCACATTCTTTGGATATGCTTTACGCAGTAACTTTAATTCATCCAAATAATGTCCCTCATCTTCACGTTCTGGTTCACAATTATGACATAAAAATTCAAGAGAGGCATCGGCAACATGAGCCCGGAAAGTCTCATTATCCATACCGATACATCTGCAGTGCAACCACTAATCACATTTGTCACACTGGACTCCTTTCCTCACTCCTTTTCCACATATTCCACAGGGGCAGTTTACTGTCCGCGCTTTTTTATTTATAAACATTTATAAGTCATTTATAAGTCATTTATAAACATTAAAAATAATACTGGACCAATAACGCTCAGTTGGATTACGCCGGCGGTAACAGGTTCGTACTCAGACACAGATGTTTCCTAGCTGTGAAAAAACTAGAGATCCATATATTCAAAAACCATATAATATCTATAGGCTGTAGCGTTCAGTTTCGTGAACAACTTTAGGCAAACGCTATCGAACGCTTTTTTGAAGTCAATGAATGCGACATCTACTGCGTTGCCGCTATCTGCAACCAAATGCCAGTCAAAAAAAGGATTCTAAATGGTCGGAACATGCAGATTTTTTTTAGCTAAGAAACTATGCTGTTCTCGAAACAGTAATTTTTTTATCACGAATAAATTTAATAATTCAGTCTTCTAAACACATTTCCATGATTTTGCAAGAAATACATGTCCTAGAGACCGGTCTATAGTTATTCGGGTCACTTTTTAAAGAACTTTTGCGAATCACGTGACTAACAAGTCATAATAACCCGTCCCCGCGCTGTCAGGTCTACAGGCCACAAGGCCCACGAAAGCCAGAATTTAAAGATATCGTTGTTTAAATTTACTCTTATATTACTCAAGGGAAAAGCACCACGTACCAAGATGTCAGCCAGTGTTGATAGTCCTGTCGATTGTCTATCCAACGAGGGTGTCAAGCAGATTCCACCTATAAAAGGTTGCATATTGTGAGTTATTATTTCTACCCTTGTTGATCCCATTTACTAATATAAACAAGGTGGGGGTAGCTGACATTTGAAAGTTCTAACCCACTGTGACTCGTTCTTTATGTGATTGTATGTGGTTGTACAGAACTGAACTTTTGCTATCTTCATTCAAGTTCTGGTGCCCCAATGTGAGTGAAGATTTAAAAGTTATCCACAAAAATCGTTAATATCTATGAGTCGAGTCACAAAAAAGTTTATTCTGGGGAATCATACCACTGGCGAACAATTTGTCTATGGATAAGGTATTAACATAGTAGAGAAATTTTACTGGCGAAATGTACTGGTGGCAAACCCTACTACTGGCGAACCGTACTAGTTGCGAACTGAAACACTTTTGTTAAAGGGATAAAGTAATAACATCGTAAAGGAATTTTGTTGGCGAATTGTACTAGTGGTGAACCATAGTACTGACGAACCGTATTAGTGGCGAACTGTCGAAATACCATTGTGCTGCCAACGGCTCTCTATGCCAGCGAAACCTGGAAAGTCACAGCGGAGTTATCAAAGAAACTGAACGTCTTCCACCAAAAATGCCTTCGAAAGATACTAAAAATCTCCTACCGCGACCATGTCACCAATGTTGAAGTTCTTCAACGAGCGCAGTCATTGCGGTTACAAGATATAGTTACAGAGAGAAGAATGAAACTGGCTGGACATATTCTCCGTCTATCAGAAAGTCGTTACGCCAAAACAGCAGTACAGTGGGAACCACCTGGTGGGAAACGAAAAAGAGGTCGGCCAAAAACAACGTGGCGCAGATCCTTCAAAGAAGACCTTCGAGCTGTCAACATACGTTGGGAAAACGTAGAGAACGAAGCCGCCGATAGAACTCAGTGGAAAATGCTGTCTGCCCAATGTGCATCAATGCGCAGGAAGGACTAAGGTCTAAGGTAAGGTAGGTCGAAATACCATTCCCACAGCCCTACGTCACTGGTACGAAGCAACATTACTTCAGCTAGTTATTGCATAGTCAATTAGAAATTTCATTTTAATTAGAACTTTGGGTTATTACATAACCCAAATAGTTCACAGCACAAATTATACACGCTGAGTGATTTTAGTTAAGTGATTAAAGTCAATAAAATTAACTAAGAAAAAATATGAAATTTATAGCGGAATTTAATTTCAAAAAATTGAAGTTAACAGTCCCCAGAAAAAAGTATTACACGTGCCACACACTTCTAGTGGTAGATCTGAAATTCGTAACTGATCACTTGATTTCTACATTGCTGTTGAAGACATAATGTCTGGTATACGTGAGCTGTAAAGTGGTAAATCTGTGGGCTATGGCGGGCTTAATGCAGAGTATTTCATGTACGCAGCAACTGTCGTCTTTGTACATTTGACATTCTTGTTTAATTGCATATTTAAACCACCAATATTTATCGGTAATTGTGTAAGATTCTGTACTTGTACCAAATGGTGTCCGGAAGGGAGAGGTTCTCGCCATTATTGTTAAATGTTTACATTCAAGATCTTCTCAATACTAGAACTAATCAGAGGACAGTATTTGAGCAGTTCGTTTAGGTAGGCTGAGGCGTTCGTACTCCCGTGATCCTTTCGCCAAGTTGCATTCCCTCCTGTGTTTGACGAGGCTCACGCGGTGTCTCAATCATATGTCACAGCACAGACAACTTAAGAATCCAAAATTGCAAACTACGAATAAAACAACAGTCAAAGTGCCGCTATCGCTGGTACGAACTACGTAAATTTCGTTAGCACTAATTTCTTGCCAAAGTTAAAACCATCTTCATAGAAAACGAGAAACTACTCTATCTTCGCAGGTGGCCCACGGAGCCACTTCAACGAATTACTGTATCCAAGGTACAGCAGAACACGTAGCAAATCTGTTACGATGTTCAATGAGAAGCCATAGAGGTCCGGTTCCAGGAAACAATGACACGATCAAGAACGTGAATCACTCTTCGCCAAACCAGCCAGTTGATCCCATTTCTGCGACACCAATGTAATGACAGCGGCCAAGAGGTCCAGGTTCAATACTAGATTGTTTCAATCTCGTAGTCTAGTGACAATGTCAAAATGCAAACTGAAAACAGGCATTTTATAAGTAGAAACGGCCAGACTTCAATCACATGTTCCTCATACTAGTTGCAGTTACGGAACAGATGCTTAGTTGGTAAACACACTAGTTGGTTCACCTACTATAATTGGCGAGGGCGTGTGTCTGTGTATAGTTACGGTGGCGAAACGCCATTTATTTTCACCCCTACCCCTATATTGCAATGAATATGAAATATTTTATAATTTTAAAAGCTTCTAACTTTTAGCTAAAAACAACGCAACTTTATTAAACTCTTAAAAATTAAAATCATGCCAAACGTTTCGACAGGCTGCTGCTATCATCATCTGTTTGCCATGATTTTAACTTTTTAATGTAAAAGTTTTAATAAAGTTGTGTTGTTTTTAACTATAAATGTTTTAAAAGCCTGCAATAAAAATATTTCTATTTTTTCCATATGTAACAATCTTGGCTACATCATAATACCGTACTAAATGATAAATAAAAACACAATGAAAACTTCTTGTGGTTTGATGCCTTATATCTAAGTAGCCAAAAAACGCCATATTACAAAAAATTTTATAAGCCTAATAATTACGCATATCAGCATTTCTTTAAGGCAAAAAAATGAATAATCAAGGGCGTCTGCAATGTAAGCAAAAGGTTCCTCGGTCAAATCCAAGCTGTATTTCAACTTTTTCACATTTTCTAGTTGGTGTCAAAATTTAATTAATCATATGTTCGTCACTCATAAATAGTAATCTCAATCTAAAGATTATAATAATTAATAAAAGACAAGGTCATCATTTAAGTGAATTGTATCACAGCAGTGAGTCGTGCGATTCTCAACACCTTAACTTATACTCATATTAAATGTTACAAAAAAACTCGCCACAGAAAGTTAAATTAATGTACTGAACCGATTTAACGTGGTTACCTAAATCTCTTTTTCAAAAACATTAGCTGAAAAAAGTAGCCTAACATTTCGAACGCTTACTGCCGTGGAGCATCATGTTCCAGAGTACAATTTTATGTATGCTCTTATATTTAATATATTTTACTTATACAGCATTGTTATTCCAATAAGATTCTATACATAATGCAGAATTTTAATTATTTTTCTATATATGAGAAAATTGTGCCAAGTAACATTTATTCTCCTAATTATAACATTATTGGTTAGAATATTTGTTATTACATTATGCATTTCTGTGGCGTTACATTACAGTTACAAATATGCGTTAAGTTTCAGGTTATTACATTTTGGAGGTCTTACATTATGAGTTAATTGTTTATTACATTATCAGTTAATTTTATTACATTATCGGTTATTTATTACATTGTGTGATAATTTTTATTACATTATGCGTTAATTTTTGGCATTACATTATCAGTTGTGTCAAGAATGCACTTTTCTTGTCTACATGTGATAACGTATTGTCTATATAGGTACTGCAATATTTCCGTCAGTCATGATTATATGAACAAATTTATATTACAAAGTTTCTAGGTTTTACTAACAAGCACGTAAAAACACCTTCAAAATGTAAAAACCATCAGATTTAGTTTCGGCGTTCTCAATACATAAAGCCTTTTAACATACGCAGCTTTCTTCTGCGTTAATGCACTTTCAAAGTTAATTCATTTTAAAAGACATTAAAGGCTATTCTCACACAAAGCAATCTATAGTATAATACGTTCTACTCAGTTGAGATTTAAAGACAGTGCCGCATAAGCAATGGTTTTCCATTTCAGTTTCTTACAGATTGATATTGTCAAGTGAAGAGTTATCATCACAAAGCAGCACATCAAATGTGATGGTCAGATTAAACAAGTAAAAAAGCCCTGCGTGCATGTACATTTAGGCTTCCCTGGTGTAACTGAAAGCAGCAGAACACTCCATTTTGACTACTCAGATAAAAGATAATGTTTTCATTTAATGGTGATACCAAGATGTCTCTGGTTTATAAATAGTTTAGAAACTTAATTGATAGCCGGCAGATAGCAATGACATCGTGCTTGGTGAAAATTTACAATGCTTCATTTCGCATATATTTACAAAGCAAAAGATGATATATATGGCGCTACTATAGAACTCTCCAAATTTTACGTTCACATTTTCAAATTTTTAGTCTTTCGCTTAGCTAATGGTTAATGATTCGATGCTGCATGACTGAGTTTTCTATTTATCTGCTCACACTACAGTAAGAGTGTTTCTGAGAAGTTTCTGTTCAGGCACTCTGTTGCCCAACTTGCTCATCAGGTGTGTATGACTGTTATAATAATTCTTTAAAGAAAGTCATTCCTAAAGAAACACTATTTCCACTTTCATGTTACAGCTTAGCTTTAACGCTTACAAAAGTCTGGCAAACGAGCAAATTTTTTGTACATATTTGTACAATTGCATATTTTCACTATATTTTATCGACGAATTAGTAGTCTAATAAGTCAAAATTCAAGTAATTTTATTACATAAGTCGATTAGTAACAGAACGTATATGCAAACTAACGTACAGTAATAATATAGCCATAGCAGTTAAATTACAAACATTCTAAAAAAACTGAAATTTTCTTCCTTTACGTATTGCTTCTGCTTCTGCTTCTGCTTGTAGTTTCTGACAGCCTTGCCTTTCCATTGTGTAGTATAATTAACTCATTATTATCAAGTCGTGCAGTTCCTGATTCCTAGGTTGGATCAATTTTTTTCAATAATTGTGAGGAACCGTTGGCGCAGTTGCCCCTTGCTGTGCTAACATGAAGCTCATTTACCTGCACCACCCTTTCTTTGTTTACCTCAAATTATAAGCTCATGTTGCAAATCTAAATAAATTAACATGCCATCCTTCGACGTGCTGCTTTCTGTGTTAGGGGGCAACACACCACGCATCATGTTCTGTTTTAACGTGAGTTAGTAATCGGTCAAAAGAACAAAACTTTGTAAACCCATAACGATATAGACTTATTGACTACCTATTAATTTATTGTAATAATTTCTTACTAATGAACTTTATCAATATTTTGCAAGTTTTCTGATGTCTGTGATCTATGCCGAATTAATTAATTCTATGTAAGTGATGTACAATAATAAATTCTAAATTCCAAATTCCATCAAGTGATGTATGATGTGTCACGTATCATATAAATTGATATGCATACTGCATTAATTATTATCACCTATATTATCTGCAGAATATATTGCTCATGAAAATGTCATGCACTATTTGCATACAATAACCTCTCATATCCAAGCGGTACCTGCTAGCTCATTTACCATCACTAAAGGAGCAGTTTGCAAAGACAATGTGCAATATTCGCACATTAAAAAAAGCGATGCACTTGCACACAGTTTCGACTATGAACAAAATATTTTTGCAAGGTTTTACTTGACCTGTTTTTATTGTTATTGTTATCATTGTCGTCATCGTTGTTATCAACGTAAAATCGTTGTTATGATTTCAAGCCAGTGGCTCATATACACAGACAAGTTACAAAAGTTTACGAACATTCTCAGACAGAATTTGAGATAAAATATTTATACATATTAAAAACAAGATTAATTTGAACAAGTATATTAGATAAAAACGATAAAACTATAACCTACAAAAACATGTAAGCACACCTTACGAGCATCCAAAAAAATTTCAGACACATTTATTATAAGCTAATTTTAGTATGGAGAGACTGTATCGGTAGTAGCTGCACCATGCTGGCGAACAATAAAAATTACTACAATGACACAAACAGTGTCTTTTTGATCATCAAGCTCCACTTAGAAAAAATTCTGTTTGCTGCTCTTAAATAAAATTGACGAGTTTGCCGGTCGATATCTTTGTCGTCTTTACCAGCAGCGAATATTATACGATCTAGAGATTCTAGACATTTTTCTTCAATAACAGGATACTTTTTGATTGTGTATCACTCCGCCAATGCACACTACTTCGCCACAATTACGTTTCGCCACTACTGCGTTTCGTCACTACTACGTTTCATCACTATTACGTTTCGCCACTATTACGTTTCGCCACTACTACGTTTCGCTTATATATTTTTCTCATAGCAATGCTATTTACCCTAAATTCATTTGCTCGTAATTCTGTAACCAAGTAATCGGATATAAACAAATTTTTTATATTGAAACCTTGTCACCAAAGTTTTTTCAGCAAAAAAATCGCCATCTTAAGCGACCCCAAGGATAAAAGTTAACCCAAATTTCGAAGCAAAGTCACTGTAAACCATGACGTTAGGATTCATTTTTAAACTTTTTGTTTTCAAATGTTTATCTTTATTGCATTGAAAGGAAACAACCGCGGAACTTGATATTTGGGTCGAACCAAAAAGTACAAAGTTTTTGCACCTCCAAATATTTACACCACTATCGATATTGGGTCTAAGTTGCCTTTTTGGCCCTTACTCAAAAATTTTGCTATTTCCTACTAGAAAAACATACTAGTTTTGAAACTGGGGTGTTATAAGTCCCGACAGGAGCGCTTAGGGAGCTAGTTAACGTGCTATATCTAGTGATTCTTTCCCTATTGGAATTCTAAGACATCTGAAATTCTAAACCTCGAGCAGTTCCTCGAAATCCAAAATTTTGCAGTGCGTTTGTTTAACTTTAACATTAAATAATTCTACACTAAATCGGCCTCTGCAGTCGTGGGTTTTGTTGTGGATTGTCTGTTTGTGCGTTTGATGCCGTTTTAGCTGTTTCTATAGGTCGAAGTGTTGTCCCTTTGTGGCCCCTTTCCTAGAAGCATATATCAGGTTACCGTTAACAAGATGCAGAGCCATCTTAGTTTATAATTTCGGTTCGTGACCCTTTGATGCGCTTGAGTTATGACCCAAAAAACGTTAAAATATTTCCGTTTTTCCTGCAAGAAACGCCATCTACCCAAACGGAAAAACAAATAAAATAAAAGTATCCTGCCTTGACTATCGACAACAGGCTCCGTTTTCTCGAACCCTGAACTGCTCCGTTTTATTCGGCCTCAAATATGTCCGGTTAGCAAAAAAATACAAATTCCTTATAAATACGTACATATATGTACCAGATATCGACATGACCGTTAAGATGTGACCAAAATATTTCTAGTCATTAACAATCTTAACACCAGAACCATTTAGAATCACACTGGAGCACAAGTGTATCCTTTGGTATGCAATATAAGCATTTGCTTTTATCAGATATACATATAGAGCGATAATTATAATTATTAATTTCCGTTATACTACCATTCTTGTCTTTCACAAGTGGTAAAACATTACTACGCATCATACTGACTGGTAAAATGACTGGTAAAATGTATAAAAATAACGAATGTAAAAGCGCCAAGATGTTCATTAAATTACTCATTCCATAAACTAGTGACTCAGCAGAAATAGTGTTATTGCGGTCGTTTGTACAGGTTCTCTTCTACGATTGTTTTGTAGATCATTTGCTTGGTAAAAATACACTGAGCTGCAGATTTAGAGTTCAAGCCTAAATAAACCGCTTTTCTGTTGGACTGTTCTAACCATAACACTTTGACAAGAGATATGGACGATACGAGATAACCTTTTCCAATCAGCCAAACGTTGAAGCAGTTTAAAGTCTGCTTCACTAGAGACAGAATGCATGAAAGTGTTTACAGAGTGACTGCTCGAAAGTTACCGCCTCTGTCAGTTTTTTTCGTTACCTTTTTTAGCAGCAAAACACTTCACTGAATCAGAAAGCTTTTTTTACTAGGTGCCATTCATGAGGTACTGCTTGGTGCAAGCAATTACTAAGTCAATATCCTAGTGGCGGTAGTCTGTACAAAAAAACAAAAACAAGAAGCTGGAAATACCTTAGAAATCAATAACCCTATAACAATAGAATCAGGCCCTATACATTTATAGAGTTTGAGCTGGCAAATTGCATAATATATTTCATTTTCAGAGACCAACGCGTTTTGGTTAAAGCTCTTAACAGTTAAAGTTTTCAGAACATCAGCCTCCTCAGTAGGAGAAGATTTTATAGAATTAAAAAGTTTTTCATAGTGTTCACTCCATAGGCAACAAATCTCGTAATGGTCATTAGCTTTACCAATATAAGTAGACGCAGTGTACTTGCGGAAATTTTTCCAAAAATTCCATTCATCAGATCAACCTATCAGGCTAGAAGCCATTCTGTCACATTTTAGTTGTTCCTGATTATTCCTATGCCAATGCACAGCAAGCTTAAAACGAGCCCTGGTCTTTCTCATGTGGTCATAAAGAAGAGGCCGGTAACGAGGTGATCCACATTGTCTCCACTGTAGAAAAGCAACGCGTGATCATTCCACCCAACCAGATGTGTAGTGACCATGCTGTTGATACCACATTCTAAATGAGGAATGCACAGATTCTCAGCCATTTTGATGCAGTTGATCACATCATCATACAGCTTGGAAATCACAGTTTGATGATCATTGGCAATCTACTTATTAGTGCTTCGTTACAGCATGTTAATTTAGACAGTTCATTGTCTAAACTCTAAAGTAACATCATAATTCGCAACATTAATTTCAGTAGCAGAAGACCAGTTAGTCCTAGTCTGCACATCCGCCATCTGGTCCAGAGGAAAAGCTTCCACTGCAGTCACTACTGGAGTAAGCTTTAGGAATTCTAGTAAAACCCACTGCAAAACAGATGGGTATACATAATCTAAAGTAGAAATATCATTGAGTAATGAGTATGTCGAGGAAGAAGCAGGTAGGCACTCTTTTTCAACAATACCAAAGTCATGTGCAGAACAGAAATTAACTAGATATTTACCAAAATTCCTGCCAAAATCAGCATTGAAGTCTGCGACGGCAATCGTATGACAAGTTGGAAACGTATCAATGATAGCATTTAATTTGCCCAAACAGGAAAAAAAATCATCAGTGTTATCACTAGATTCGTAGAGCATATAAATATCAAGTAATGTTACATCAGTTACCCAATCATTAGACTCGAAATCCGCTTCTCGTCATCAACATAGTCAGACTTGATTTGCAGTTGCAGATCTTTTCTCCAAAGATCACCGAGGCCACCAAAACATCGACCCACAAGGATGACACGCCACAAACTAAAAATCTGTCATCAATTGTGTTTAAGAAAGCCAGATCCTGTTCAGGAAGCCAATGTTCTTGTAGAAATATGATATCAAAACGTTCACATTCGCTTCTTACGTTGTACAAAGAATCTGGATTACGAATACGTTGAAAGAGGTAATGCGGAGACTCCATATTAAGTGTTTTTTCTTAAAGAAAAAGTCCCTGTAAATTACAGAACACATTGTTCTTATATAAAAACAGGTTAGCCGTTGAATCAATACAGTTACTATAGTGGCTCGTTCAGACTAACGAGTTTTTCTGTCGCGACTTTTTTCTCTGACAACAAACTGGCGTATGTAAACTACTTTGCGAATTACTGTTGGCATCTTATTGTAAACTCTCTAATAGTGTTGCGAGTTGATTTCTTGCCTAGTTACTGTGTAGTGTGTACGCCTCAACGAGTTACTCAACGACACTTCTCACATTGAATGAGAGTCAGCTTTGAACACCTTCGCGAGTTGGTTGGCGAGTTATCTCGGTGAGAAAACTCGCTAATCTGAACGTGTCGACAGAATAGTACATCTTGAAGCAGCTTATTAGTGACGGTGAACATTGCAATGGGGCGGGAATTTCCGTTTCTGTCTTTCACAGCGTAATTCTGAATGCAAAAAATTCTGTTGGTAAAAAACGTGAGTTACATGCCGAGCAGTAAAAACCAATGACAAAGGTATCCACAATATTCCTGAAGCATAATTAAAATGTTCTGAAACTAGAACATCGGATTTCAAGTTCTTAATGCACTCTTGCGCCTCAACAACTGCGACATGTTTGCAATTTGTATAGCAAGAAAAATAATTATTTAATTCACTTCTAATTCCACCTACATCAAATTCATTCAGTAAGGTTTCAAAATGAGAAGCCCATAAATTGGCAATGTCGTAATCAGTTAGTTTTGGGGCGATAGGAACTCTTGCATTTGAGCATGCTTTAATATTTTTCCAAAGTTTTATAGCGTTCATGCCCAGAAAACATGTGTAGGCCAATTAACTGACTTTAATTAAAACTTTTAACCCTCAACTCCCCAAGGGACTGTCAGATTTTGGGAGTCCCTAAAAATGCACAAAACGGTATTAAGTGGGTTGAGCAGGCTGTAGTGTCAAAAATGTCATCTGCGCCTACAACAGACTACACTGTCTTACTGTACTAGCTTTTCTTGTTTTATTGTCAATTTCATTCCTATAAAGTAGATTTAAACCTTTGAACACTTAACACACCAATTCATTTCACTCATACTCTATTTCACATTTAAAGTCCATATTAACAATTCATATAAAAACTACATAAAATATACATGACTATATATTAAAAAATCTAGAACAAAAATTGATGAAATTTCAACAAAAACAGATATACGTGTAAAATATATACACATTGGAACAACACGCTTTTTACGTAATCATGTACAAAAGACTGCAGAGGTAAATTTATTGATAGAATAGCAATAATTGAGTCTTTGTAAGGAATGTTCGTGAGCATGTGCACCAGTGTCGCGCATTGTTTTTAGCTAACCAATCAAAGAATGACATACGTCATCTTGTCGAAAATCACCCATTTGCCTGCTGTCGCTGGATGTGAAAACCAACCCTCTCGCCACTCACTACTAAAGTAGGAATGTAATTTTTGTGTAAACTTTAGGTTTAGGTACTTTTAACATTGCAGTGTTTTTTTCTGTAATGTGGAATTTTTATATATAATGTACCACTGTATATTGTTGAAACTGCTTTAGTAGGCGGTTGATATAATTTTGTAATGTATCGTAGTATTGCAAACAATGCTTCATTATGTTTGTAATCATAGACGCAAGCAATACTATGATTAGTATAGTCACGCATTGGGTGGGGCGGTATTTGCGTGTGCCCCACCTTTTTTGCCTTGCTATATTGAATGTACTGTCGTTTTAATAAATGACCTCATTTTATCAACTGATTTCATTCAGGGGCGGAACTAGGGGGAGCGATGGGGGCGCCCCCTCTGTCAAAATTTCGCGCCCCCTGCAAAATCGGACAAATAATTTTTTTGCAGTGAAAATTGCAGTTCGCATGTAATCATTTTCTATATGAATTAGAATTAGGTAAAAAAATGTTTGGTAGTTTCAGTGTGCGTGCAGACAAAACTCAGTGTGCATAGAGGTGCCCATCACAGTGTAGGCCTACAGGGACCACACACAGTCACAGGCTCTACACACAGGCCAACAGTTTTGTGTGCACAGCTATAGGATGCTGGTGTAACAGCGGTACCATGCTGAAATTTGAGACTTTTTGAAAACTTTTCGACTTTTTTGTCCAAGAAGGTATCGTTCCACATTTCATTTTGACATTATTTCCCGCGTATTATTTTCTTAAAACTTGTGTGTGATAAATTTCTGTAAATAACAATTTAGTTAGAGGCGCATTAATAACGTTAGGTTAACTGAGAGTTAATTTTCTCATTATTGCTCTGTCCGCTACGCCGTCCTACACACATGCTAATTACAGGCCTGCATGCAGTATAAAAGGGGTTAAAAATTGGCATAACCATTATTTAACCACATCGGATACCTCGCCCTCCCAGAAAATTTTTGCGCCCCCCCCCCCTGCTTGCCACATCTAGTTCCATCCCTGATTTCATTCTTGGTGCTTATGCAAAAAACCAGCCAGGTTCAGCCAATTTTACCTTTAGGTCAATTTTATGAACATTAGCTTACAATAATAATAATAATAATAATAATAATAATAATAATAATAATAATAATAATAATAATAATAATAATAATAATAATTTATAAACGCATTTACAGGGATACCTCGAAAGACATTATCAACCACATACGTATGTTTGACACTTAATAAATTTTTACGGCTTTAAAAAATGTAATTTTGTATACTCGTTCACTCATTTTTTAGGTAATAAATTTCATTGTGAATGGCAGACAATAATCGGTTCCAGCTGTCGTTCTTTGAACATGTAAAAATTATAAAAATTGTCGTCTAAAAAGTGGTACACATACCAGATGCATTACAATCACACCTCAATTTAAAGAGTTTTCTTCTTACGTTGTTGTAAGCTGATTTAACTAAGATCTGCTATAGCGTAATTAGTCGGCAACGCAATGCAATGCACATTAGTGCAGTCTTTTTTGAAAAGCATAGTTTTGACGTCAATTGAACATGATCCAAATTTTATTTCTTTATTTGACAGACGTTTCTAAATTTTCTGCTTGAAGAATTTACTCCCACGTAAAACAAGTTTGTACGATTTTTATATCAGCATTTTCGGCTTGAATGAACGTAGCAAAAAATGCCTACACTTGCTTTTAGATACATTGAACGTTGTGTTATAATAAACAGCAAAATTGGCAGTTCTTTAGCAACTGTTGTGGCACCTGTACTGATGGAACAATAAGTAGCCTACGCCATCATCAGTTCATATAATATGGAATTAGCATAATATTGCCATCAGCACTTTTTGGGGTTCCCTAAAGAAAACATTTTTGCCAGTTGTGGCATCATCGGGACACTAGAAGAAGAGAAGCAAGTAATTATAAGTTAATATAAATTATGTTACTTATTCATTAGTTTTGCTATTTATTATTTTTTGTTATTATAATTTGTTATTATAATTTTCTGTTGGTTTTTCATTTATTATTTTTACTTTTATGTAATTAACTATTGATTTTTTTATTTGACATTTTACCCACATTCTGCATTTATTGTTATTTACTACTACTTTAATTTTGGAATTATAATTAAGTTGATTAAAGGTACTTTCAGATAATAATAAGTGTGTCATATGGGCTGTACTCAAAACGCCATGTAATGCCTGACATCAAATGTGTCGGTTTTACGGTGGCTACGATTAATACGAAGGTGGACCTTTGTATTAAGTCATTTGATAACAAAAATAATATTAGCAACGGTATTCAACATGTATTATTAGGTATTATTAGTTTTATTTTAAAGTGCTACGTTTAAAGTGTCAGTAATGCCTGACTTCGGAAGTGTAGCTTGAATGGTTTTTTAAGTGGATGTTTGGGTTACGTTATTTGGTAGCAGAAAGAAGGAAAGTTATCAAATGAATCTGCTTTCTTTTTTCTTTTGTTTTCTTGTTTTTTCATATTTTATTTTTTCGTACGTAAAGAGTTAGTTTGAGAGGGTTGTCTTTCGTGATACGTTCAGCTTTCGTTTTGTTGTTCTGGCAAAGCTGTGCATCTGGCAGTACCTGGTAGTGTTTGGAACATTAAGGAAAAACAGCCGAAATGAGAATCCTGATCAGGTTCCTCCTGATGACTCCAGATGTGGCGTAGTTGTGTGCAGTGCGAATAGGGTGTATACTGTGTAGCCTTAACGAGTCCATGTTATTTTAATTACTAGGATATTTACATTATATGCAGAAGAACTGTACAGTATGTAAATTAGAAAAATTCAGAAATTCAAAAGATGGCTTATAGAAAGAATATAACAACAGAATTTGCTGGTAATACAAAGAACCATGCACAAGGGAGCGGCCATGATGTGTACAGCAATGACGGTAAGGTTGACAAAACGTACCCTTGCGAGTACAAGGACCAGACCACTAAACTATCATCCTATAACGATTAAACCCAGCAATGTCCATGAGTATGTGGCATTGAGGGTGATTCTGTGGGTGCGGATGTATTATTTGCTCAAGTATAACAGCAAATGATATTTCAAAAAAATAACATTCTATGCCACATTGCACGTGGTTATATATAATTAGTGAGATATAGTATTTGTTGTGTTTTCGCTTTTCTGGCGAATTTTTGAATTTTTGAGTTTTAAAAATTTTTAATTTTGAATTTTTTAAAGCGTTACTGAAATCAGTGGACTAATAGTCTAGTCTTTTGCTTAACCAAGAAACAGATTTAGTCGTTTGTTTGGGGTCCTTTTTTCATACTACAAATTGCATCAAATTTTGTTTTTGGTGGCCATCTTGAATATTATGCGGCTTAACATGAATAAATCGTTTTTTCTGTGTTAGCACATTGAAATTGTTGCAACAAAGCTGCGAAACTTGGTTTCGTTAAATCCAGCGGAGGGTCAAGGTCAAAGCCCGCCGCCTTTAACTCCCTGATTAGTTGCTTATTCGCAGATCAGAGGATACAGTTAAAATTTTTAACCATTTTGATATTCGTAAATATTAATTTTCTTATGAATCTCGCGAGTATATAGAATTTGTTTGCCCGCCAATGATAATTTCGCTGAAATATGCTATTGTATTACCTCTAATCACAGGGACATAGTGTTATGAGCCTCTTGAAACCATTTAAATTAAACCAAAATTTAAGCATATCATACAATAAATTAAGCTACAAATTCAGTTTCGGGAAAGATGGATTTAGATAGGCCTTTAAGCCTACATGTGATCGGCTAAATGTCGTTTTACTCGTTTACCGCATTTCGCTACATCATTGTCTTTTATTCAATTGGAATCTGTATTTTTTTATTTTTACTCCACTTAATTTTACTGTTTAAATTTGTCGTCAACTGAACGCTCCTTCTTAAAGTGATTGTCTTGCGCATTTGTACAAAGTAAAGGTTGGATATATGTGAAGATATAGGTTGCTAATGCAATCTGCTGCTGCATTTTCGCTAATTGATACTAGTGGACCACAACATAATAGCCACTCTGTCACAAATTTATTAGATCGTGAAAGGGCGGAAACTGATATTAAGCCTTCAGTTTGCTTTTCATTTAGTATTACTAATTGCTTCTGAAAAGGTGCCGGTACAACTTCATACCTAGCTTACAACGCAGAAACCGAGTACACGAATGTCACTTCCAGATCAATTTTTCTTTCAACATTATATGATACTAGTATTAATTTTCCGCCCTTCGCCACCCACCACTAGAACTCACCTCTGTCACGCTACAATTCACCACCTCTAATGCGTTGGTAAACAGCATAATACAAATATGGTCATGAACAGGTGACAGAGTCAACCAGGACGTGTGTATTTAATGGCTTCTTGCTTATAGACGGCATGTTGAATTAACGTAATAACTGTTAATATTAGATACGTCAACATACAAGTTCTACATCTAAGGAAAAGAATTTTGTTATGTTGGTACTATAGATACTGAACGATGATCACGATAGCCGAACCTTACAATTATTTAATTTCGATTGTGACAATGCATTCTATATTTTGTTTTCTAAATGCAGTTGTTTGTCTTATTCTATTGTTTGAAGATGACAGCATGAAGCAATTGAAAATTTGAGTTCTTAACTAAATTTATATGTTAGTAGAACCTATGATGTTTTCGTTATTCGAAGTTTGTTTCGTCTTATATTACCTGAGATAGTCAACTGGACATGGTACTAACAGCATCAGAAAAATTTACGTCTGTTCATCAGAGATTCATATAATTTCCTGTTTCAGCGTAACTATTTACAATCTGTATGAATAAAAAATCTTTGTTTCCATGAAAGTGAAAGAGATACAGTTTTAAAATGCGTGTAGTTTTTAACTCCGACAGTTAGGTACGGTAGATGTACATTAAGTAAGCGCATATTTGCCATAAAGTGGGAGGATCTTCCCACGTAATGAAAATATAAAATTATGGCCAGCTTAATAATACCTGTGGGTGGTGCTTTGCACTGTTCTGAAAGAATTGTAAATTATCACTATCTTGTATTCCACAGGTGTAGCCGGTATAACTTCAGCTAGATAACGTTATTATTAAATTTTGAAAACTTTCCACCATTGGTTGTAAGTGTCAAACAAAGTTTGCAGTTCAGGATTCTATTTGCAATAATGTTATGCTTTGCCTGATCGCTTAAAGTCTGAACCGTCGATCATCAGTCACAAACTAATTAAAGTTTACCGGGAAGGGTGAAAATGACAGCCTACCGTGGTCATCATAGGAGAGTTATACTTAGTAGTCCACCTGCTAAGCTGCAGAATGTTCGGCGAAAGGACAAGTTAATTGCGAAGAAACCTCTAAAATTCACGAAAAAGTATTTCAAGCAGCAGAGAACAAAACAAAATCATTCGACATTGTCAAAGCCAAGTAACATCGGCAATGTTTAAGAATTTTCATTAACATTAATTCCCTACAAGATGCAGTAATGCGTAAATGCAATCTACGCATTTTTGTCCTTATAGAATTCATTTTTAAACAGTTATCAAAAACGGTTGACAATGTTTCTGATATTAGAAACTAACAAGGATTGAAATGACATCTTCACATTGTCCAAAAGTCATAAATTTGCTTTTATTGAATTCGTAATGCTTGGTTACTTAAGAATTCGTTCACTATGAAATGTTAACGTGTAAATTTTTGACAGGTGACCTGTGGGGTCAAAGATCAACCAGCTTCTTGTCAATTTATTTTATGTGTTCGAGATGCGGGACGGAATCCAGGTTCGGTTTGGGCTCAGCCGATCGGGATCGATGTTCGGGACACTAATTGAGTGCGAGGTCAGGTTTTCTGGGGTTCGGGATCAAGTGGTCGGGATCGGAGTTCGAGTCGGACTGCAGTTCCCGACCCGAACTATAAATATAATTATCAGTAAATGGAGATAAAAACTGTAATTTTAGCTACACCCGGTTAATATTGTTGCGAAGGCGGTCAAAAAGTCCAGGGTTCAAATCTGGATTGATGAGAGTTTCAATTGCTAGAAAGCGACTCCAAAAACGAGAAAACAAATCAGAAATTTGAAGGAATAATCAGCTAGAATTTTCCCTTGCTTCTTCCGTACTGGCCGTTCTGTGGAATAAGTGCTTTGGTGGCAGACGCCCACGTTGCTGTTGAATCATGGAACCATTACATGAACCATATTGACAGCTACCGATATGCAATGGCTTCGTAGAGGCAATCCATTGAGATATAGAAGGGGGATACCTGAAAACCTGACATCATTGCACTGACCTCTCTACAAAAAATTGTTCGTCTCAAGCCATCGTGAAGCATACAAGAGGGATAAGAGTCCTGCATAAGAGTTTTACCTCGAACGCGAAATGCTGCCAGAAATCCTAGTGGATCGAATATTATAGCGATTTTCCTCAGTTTATTACGCTTGGTAAATACGAAGTTGTCAATGTCTATAGATTTCGGTTTGAATGCGAAAACAACTTCCTTTGACAGCCACAGTACTCCAAGCAACTTTATACTTGGAAGAAGTCCTTCATCTAAGTTGACTTCTGATGCTCTCTCCTTCTACGGTACCTTAGTTAACACTACATACGAATTTGATATCCGCTTACGACTCACATGTCTGCTTCTAACCCAAAGACTGGATAACTGGCTCTACAGCTTTATGTCTTCCTCATCGTCGATGACAGAGTCCATGCTATCGTCCACATACATCAAATAGAGTCTGGTTTCAGCAAGCATACTGAATACTGGACCCTGTGCACGCCTCTGTGGCACAAACTGTGGAAGAAACATCATGCACATTTCTGCAATGTCCGAAATGCAGCATTTTAAAATGAACGAAGAAGGAATCATATAACGAATAAGTCTCTCTGCAGCTTTGGTCTGGGATTTATGACATCATTCAGCGAGATTCCATATGACGAATCAAACGTCATGCATACTTGCATAGTCTCTTTCTTTGGCTTGACTATTGGAAAATGAGGTAAAAACCATTGCTGATTATCTAATGAAATCACTTGAAGTATGAAGCTCTTCACTACATACTGCTGCATGCTGCCTTCGTCGGATACTTGTGGATTCTTTAGCAGACGTTTTCGGTACTTGTAGTCTTTTCAGTGCCTTCCCATAGCTCATGGTCTACTAAACAACTCAACTGAATTGTCTTTCCATGGTACGTAGAACATTGACATTGTTTATCCGTCATTTTCATGGATTTCTCTACTTTTTCTAGAGCGTTGCATGTTTCAAAATTTCAGTATCTAGAAACAATAACTTGGCAACTTAACAAAATTGTTACAGCATCTCCAGTCGAATTTCGCTAGCCTCAGCCAAAAATACTCTTGAATGAAGTCGGTACACACAGGATAACTGCCGCAATCATTTAGTTATCCAATACTTTAATCTTGCTATTGGGCTCCCCTAGTTTTCCTCAAACATCTCTGTGTGAATAATGCAAATTCCTGTAATCACTGCTAATCAGCATGTTCACTATGAGGTGACGTCC
This sequence comes from Tubiluchus corallicola, assembly GCA_030141605.1. Classification (NCBI taxonomy): domain Eukaryota; kingdom Metazoa; phylum Priapulida; class Priapulimorpha; order Priapulimorphida; family Tubiluchidae; genus Tubiluchus; species Tubiluchus corallicola. The sequence continues at coordinate 122,424 of JAQGDQ010000072.1, read as the reverse complement.
AAGTTTGGGAATTCAGTAGCTTTCATGTATTCATTCAAATTTATTGCAGCAAGTTTCCGGTGACTCTTTCAGTAGTTAATGCATTGAATTTTACACCCAGTGAGCCGTTGACACTCTCTAGATTAAAGGTTACAGGTCTTGATTCTAAAACTTCCGTTCGCTCATTTACAACGCTGTCGTTATGTGCTAAATCTGTACCTGAAGTCCTAACTCTGCTGCTCCTAACTCTGCTGCTAGTTGATGCACGATCCTGTACTGGCATGGTCTAATAACGCTTTCATAGTTAATTTACAATTCCTGTTTTTCACGATTACTGGTATTGTTCGATATTACTATGTCAAGCGGCAGCATCCTTTGTGTATACGTACATCAATAGCATTATTATACTGAGAAGAGACCTGTAATTGAGGAGAAGGAAACACAAGTGCAAAAATGTAGTGTCTACCTTTAGTAGAATAGTTAGTTACAGACATGAATCCGGATTTGGTTATTCGCCCTATATATTTAAATAGGACAACGCCTATTTCGTGAGCTCGAAAATTTCCTGGACAAACGCCAGAATATCAGGTCATAAATTGGCTATTAGAAGTGGCAGATGGAGAAATACACCTAGGTACAGAGGTTTTGCGACTGCCGTACTAACAAACCAAGGCCTGTTCAAGACAAAGAACATATTTTCTGCATTTGACTTGGTCGGGTAGCTACGGCGGTTTCTCTAATATTGATGTGGCATCCCCTAGTTCAGGCAAACTGTTGTGAACTACATTCGTCAGTGCCTTAAATAATAATAACTGTCACTTGTAGTATAATGTAAGATATGTTAATTATATTGTTACGCCCCAGCCATTTTAGCACTTTTACGATTGATAATGTATAAATATTGTGGAGTAAATTTTGGACTAGCGTAATGTGTTGTTTCCAGTGCATTAACCCTGACTAAGTGTAATAATAGTTGTTAGCCAATAAATTACTTACTTACTTCGCAACATGATCCTTTTGACAACTTCGGGATTAGTATAATGTTACTAAGTTACAAAAGTTTAGACTCTACGGACGCTAACAATGAATGCTAGAAGCACGAAACGATGCTCTCAAGTTTTTTGTAGCTCTTTTTATCTCTATTAAAAATCGAGTTTGAAATTTTTAAACTTTGCTTTAACAGCCTTCATATATCAGCACCTATGCACCGATAAGCTGGTTAATGCTGTGTTGCTAAATCCTCCTGCTCAGAAAATTGCAGGTGTAATTCAGATTTTACATTATAATGTCCAGTAGCACGCGTTGTAGGAATATTACTCTTGACTGGTTTCATAGTTGGTGTATCCCATGTTTTCCCGGATGTTCGCCCGCACTCTTCATGTGTTGGTATCCCTCTTGGCCAGTTTTAAAGTTGTGTGTGAATAGTTCATGTCTTTCAAAAAAGTATTAAAATTTCCTTGCTCTAAAGGAAGTGTAAAGGCAAGAAAGAATAAGTGAGAGAGATAGAGAGACAGATATTTTTATTATTATAAGTATTTTATTTACTTCTGTTTATGGGCATTATACATTATACAGTCAACATAATATAATGGATACTATAAATCAACAGTGGGCAGATATGTATCTGTTATACAAGTTTACAAAACAATTTTACAAACTGTGAATTTATACACAACTTTCCTACAAGACATCATTATTCATACGCTAACATTATTACTACATTATCTCATATACTAACTTATTACATGAGCTAAAAACTCAAATTTTTAATAATTACGCTTATTTAGGTGCTAGGTTTCCAATATAAAAGAATCTCGGACTATATTTGTTAACACAGATAACAAATTTCCTTCTCTTTCCATATAAATGCACTGCCGCTCTCGATTTTTTAATTTACGTTTAAACTCGTGTCTAGTCATAACATCTGTAAGAGGGCATTCACATAATAAACGTATCGGTGTTTGTAGTTCCGCCCCGCATGGACAAGGAGCATCTGATGTTTGTTCCGAAATACAGATTCAGCTCGGCCCTTTAACCTATGCACTCAGCGCCTACCAACGACTAGTTAAGTCTGTCTCTTAGTCTAGTACGTAACAACCTAAAAATAAGTTCACCTTTAAAAATTTTAGTCAATAGTGACGTTGTGTAACTAAAGAGGCAATTTGGCTTTTGATAAATATATCATCACATAATTCTACAAACTATTTTAGAATATAATTGTCACTATGACGCTGGTTAATGATTGCTGTCGAAAGATCCCCATTTGCCTTGTCCATAGTAGTAGTATAGCTTATTGACTATAAATACAATGATAATACAAAAACTGGGGTAGCAGAAAATAATAAAATTTACTGCCCATTCATTATTCTTTTCAAGATCACAGGTGGATCACATTAGCATATAAAATAAATTAGTTATACTAACTTTATACCATTGAAAAAGTGGTTATACATTTTAGTTTGATATTTTAAGCGATTAGTAAACATTAATAAAACCACTGTTAGTTTTGAAAAGTTTGTAACACTTGAGAGCAGATTTCAAATGCATGGTTGCTCTCCATAACATTCGACAGTGCAGAAAAGTTACAGTTCGTTAATACATGTTTTTCTGCTTGTATCTCTCCGCATGTGCATAGTCTTTGGTTTCTCTGTTCACCGTCCCATCTACCGGTCTCAATTCTTAAGTGATGTGCTTGTAGCCTTCGTCGAGAGAAAGTCATGCGGTATTTTTCTATAGTATTCTCTATGTTTGGGCTTTTCAAGTTCGGTTAAATTCATACGTTTGGTAGAATTACTATTCAAAACTCTTTCCTTTAGTAAGTTGTGTTGCTGTGCACAGTACACTTTCTCATCGACCGCTGGTAAGTTTCTCAAGCATTTTGCTAAGTCACTGTTAGACTGACTCGCGATTTCATATGCTTCGAACAGTGTATGATGTTTCTCTGGAGAGTTTGTCATCTTCCTCCACGTACGCATTTGCCTGCACTTGGCCCATGTTGAGAAAGTTGGATAGCCGGTTTCCAACAACACTAGATCATTGCATGTTGCATGTTTAACAGACAGTAGAGATTTGATGAGTTCCATATATATATATATATATATATATATATATAACGCTTTTCAAGTCAGTATTCCATGTTTCGGTACTATAGAAGACACCTACTATTAATGCGCTATCCAAAACTTTTTCTTTATCCAGTAAGGATAGTCATTGTTCTTACTGATAAATGTGTGAAATTTTAATGATCTTCTGAGATGCTAATTATCATGTGCACAGCAAAATAAAAGATGCTCCGGAGTTTGGATGTGGCCGCGAAGGCACGACCCGTCCGCGATCGCACAGAGACGGAAAAAAAAGAAACCGTTGCCCTTGAATAAAACTTAATGCTCGAGATTCTAGTTCACTTTTCCTGGCGAAACAACTTTTATATTTGACTAAATCATGCTTACTAAAGGGTATAACCATAGTTGGAAACTCGGGCAGACTAACATGCAGCTCCTCCTTTACAATTTGAATGTATTCTTCAGGTCTCTGCCATATGCTTTGACAAAGTGATTATGAGACTGTGAATAACTTGTGTTTAAAGTTTTCAAAAATTCAATTTCAACCAAACTTCATCCTCACAGGCTAAAGTCTTGCCTATAAATCTAATATTTGCTGCCGTACTTTCAATTACTAATGGCGGCAGACCACACAGAATTTCCAGAATTTCTCTATAAGGCTTAAAAGCTGCGCCTACAGCAGTCTTAAGTAGAATAAATTGTCAAAAGCAGAGCACTTTTTTGTCAACCATGCCACTGAGCCGTACAATATTTCTCGCAATACCAATGCTTTGAACAAATGTATGATCGTGGGAAGCCTCGGCCCTTTGTATCTCCAACAAACAGGTCGGATTTCCATCCATTTGTGCCATGCTGATTTTCTAACATTGCTTATATGACGATGAAATTTTAATTTATGATCGACTGTAACGCTGTGCTACAGTCAACATACTCAGTTTTATGTACACCCAGTCGTAATTTAGGTAAATTTTGAAAATGTATTTAACGTATGATTATTACAGTTACCCAAAACAGCAGCTTCTGTTTTATTTCTGTTACAATTAATTTTGATGCACCACTTTCTGCACCATTCATATAAATAATTGCAACAGCGCTGAGCCGCTTGATGGCATTGATGAAGTGAATCATCTGAAATGTACATCGTGCCACCATCGGCGTATTTAAAAATATCAGCTGTTGTGGTCTTAAACCCATCACCCATCATTTCAGAGAGAGAGAGAGAGAGAGGGAGAGAGGGAGAGAGAGAGAGAGAGAGAGAGAGAGAGAGAGAGAGAGAGAGAGAGAGAGAGAGAGAGAGAGAGAAACACATATTAGGCTACACGTTGGACAACTTTGGCTTAAGTACTTGAACCTTCAGTGAATTAGCAGTCATAGTTTGAGAAAAATAGAAAAAGCATAAGCAACAACATCATCATAGAATATAAGGAGCAGAGAGGTTAATTGAATAATTGAGCTGTCTGAAGAATTGCTTTGGTGATAATGCGTTGAAGAGGGTTGTGATGCCAATGAGTCGAGAAGCCAATGCGCACCATTTTCATGTTCCAAAAATAAAAATTACTTTACTACAGATGTAAGTAAATTATACCAAGCAACATTAACTCTGCTAGTTATAACATTATCGGTCATTTATTACCACATGCATCGATTTTTTTATTACAATATGCGTTAAAGTTTTGGTATTTTAGCATTTGGCGTTTATTATTTTATCAATTCATTTATCACTTTGAACGTTCTAGAAAAATTATAGTTAATACATAGTTGATAAAAAAATCTACAAATTAAATTCAAAATTGCAGTACAAAGTATTTTTAGGTGACAAAGTTTAAACTCTTTATGTCAGTATATGTCCTGTTGATTTAAATGTCTTTATGACTGCAGCAATCAGGAAAAGCAGCACTTTTTTATATTTATTTTAGCTGCAGAAATGTAAATGTAATATAGGCAAAGCGCAAGAAAATATGTGCTGACTTGTTGCTATCTTGTTTGCTTAACAGAAACCCTGTGGCAGTGCAATACGCTATACTTGTCTGTGTTTCTCTGCGCACGCGCAGCATTCAAAATAAAACTCGCTTCATTTGAAAATAGTCTGTGTTGCTTTGAAATGGGCTGGTTTAATTAGAAGCAATTAATTTATTACAAAACTGCTTGTTACGCGTGTTGTTGACGCAAGATGAATAGTCGAGATATCACGCTCAGCCACCCAATATTAGCAATGCCGACCCTGAAGTCTTGACGGGGGTCTCACATGTTGTCCACTGTCCCTTTTCATCTCGTTGAGGAAGTGTGTATACGAGTCAAACAATAACTTTATTAACGAAACAATACAATACGATATACAACATGTGTATAGAGAACCACACGTTACACAAGAGCATCCCAACACTACTTTGTTCAAAACAACAATTTTCACATATTCGTTGTTCTACACGTATCTTTTTCGGCTTATGATATCTACAGATTTAAAACAGTTTTAATAAACGTAGCCCACGAAAGTCTACCACTTTCGCTAATGTATTTAGAAAGAACATAGGCATCTTTTGCGAGGCTATTGTCAGGCTATTGCCTCCAAGAGATATAGCCACAAATTCAGGCAATTTTTGACTGCACTAATAAACAACGGAAATTGACCTAGTTCACCTCTCACAGCATTTCGAACTGTTTTAGAACCAACATTCAACAACAAGCGACATGGTCAGAAACTGAAGATTTTGCAAACAATAGTTATAAACCTCAGCCTTAAAAATGAAGAGACGACAGCTGTTTCTTGAAAGTGCTTATTTTTTTTATTGAAGTCACCTTGCTTGAATACATAGAAAGTGCATTTCATAATAAAACCTCAGCATTTATGTGTTCAATCTGTCACCCAAGGGTCAAAGGTCAACCAATCTTGCCATAACTTATATCATTCAGCTTGTATCGTTGAGACCTTTCATTTGATATGCTACAAGCTACTTTTGGTAGACCCTGGAAGGAATTTGTCTCCTCGACCCCTATTTTGCCCGTAACAGGGTCACAGGTTAACAATTCACAAAGTAACCTACACCATTCGATTCGTCTCATCAAGACATTTCATTTGATATGCTACATGGTACCATTCGTAGACACTCGGTGCACTTCTCTTCACGACCCCCATTTTTCGGTTTTTGTTCCCTAGCGAAAAATTTTGCTGCGCGCGCACGTCCCATATTTTGTGATGCGCAAGGCCACGTCACCACCTAGCAACATACCAAATATTGTGACCCTAGCTCAAAAACTCTGAGAGAAGATTTATCATAAAGAAAATTAAATGAAGACCCGCCCGCTCCGTGACCTTTGACCCGGTAACTCCGGTCACATGTATACATAGATAACTTTGCCCAGAGAGTGTACCCTAGCTCTCGGCATTGTAAAAGGTCACCAACTGGGGGACCCCAAATTTTGCATTTTGGCCCCTCCCTCGGGCGTTTAAAACTTGCCAGCTTTTTAAAACTCCAGGTGTACATCTACCCCACAGTACGCAAATATTTGCGAAAACAAAATGGAAAAAAACCGAAAGCCCTAAGAGCACATGTGACCTAAAGGAAAAACTGGCCGACGATGCCATAGCAAAATCTTAATAATAATAATAATAATAATAATAATAATAATAATAATAATAATAATAATAATAATAATAATAATAATAATAATAATAATAATAATAATAATAATAATAATAATAATAATAATAATAATAATAACAATAACTGAATGAAAAACAGTAAGATTTTGCTATAGCAAAATCTTAATTAGCCTAACCCAGCCCTGAGTACAATATATGATTATGTCATATCTTTAAGCATCAAAAATATATGATCAAGAGATCATTGGGTACGAGTTTCAAAGGTGTCAGGCGGAGGAGCTGCTGTTTTATGCAAATCACTTTTCAGACCAATACTAATCAGATAAGGGCAAAAAACGTTAGTTGAGTTCTCGGAATAGGTTTTAAAATACTCGTCTGAGCAATTTTACATTGTGGTAGTTTACAGGCTTTCAATTTTCAGCAAACTTATGTGGACGGTGTTGAACCTAGGCTTTCAGACCAGGGACGGGACGTTCCAATTAATAAAGATAATTAGTTGTAGTAAGTCTGACGAATGAACAGATCGAGCCATCACAATGTGGCGGTGGAGGTGAAAATAAATAGCACTTCGCCGTGGTAACACTACACAACTGTTGCCAAGGGATAATTCACTTTTACACTTTCACTGAATATTTGCAAAGTTGATTAAGGCAGAATAGTGAATCTACAGAAGGTACGTAACAAACACCAAACAGTACATTAGGCAAATGCTTTAACCTAAAGCTAAACCTAGCTTTAACCTAAACCTAAACCACAGCTGATCATGTATAGAATTATCGAGATAGCATAGCTCACACTTGGGAAGGGAACTGGTTTCGTGAAAATGCTCACTCCACCATGTTGAACTCGGCCTTGATTTAAAATACAGCTAGGAATATACTTAAAACCTGGTACTGACACAGTATGACTGGCTTTTGTTTCTAACAAGCAAACAATGACAAAACATAAAACAAGTTACAACGTTATCTTTTTCACATTTGTCTCGTAGACCGTTAATATTCCAAACTAACAAATGCAAGTTAAAATAATTAGAAGAAGAACTCGGCGTGGACCGCCATCCAATAGTTCGAAAAGCCAGAATAGTCACATTAGTTTTAGAAATAACAACAACATTTCGAGTTTCTGTTCTATCTTTATGGTAGCACTGAATGAAGATTTTCTTTATGTCTTCCCCACTACTGCCTAACTTACTGGTTTATTGCATGATTTGTTGATATTTGTCTGCAGACTGTATACTCGTCTGAGGGGACATTTCACCTAGTCTGACAGATCTAAGGGTGGAATCATTAATGCCTAGAATGTCTTGAAAAATCATAGCACGTTTTTCGTCATCTATGTGCTTACCTTGTAAGTTCGTGTATTCAATTAAACCTCTTACAATTACGATGCTCCAACATCTCTCTCTGTCTAATACTGCTTATGATACTTTTGTTGTTTACTGACAACCTGGGTAAGTTTTTTTCACCTCTGGCTTTAGTTTCGCAGTTTCGCTACATAAAAAATGTGATGTCTCTCGAGTCCACTGAGACAGGACTTATTAGAGAACAGTCTTACAAAGTCGTCCTCTCTGCGAAGCTTCTGTTACTAAATTGGACCAACTTGCAGACCGAGTAACTGGTTGGCTTTCCGTACTAGTGTTCACTGATATTTAATAAGAAAATCCGTTACTAATTTGTTATTAATCTATTTAGTACACATAAAACTACAACAGCCAGAAACTTTCGCAAATCACAGTAAAACTGCAGTACCTTCCGCTTCATGTATAACGTATAGGGAGTTTTAACGAAATACACGTATTGCAAGTATCTAAGAAAAAGTGTCGTTGATTTTGTGCTTTGTTATTCTAATATTGTAGATTAAGTAGACTATGTGCGCTAGTGACCTCACAATCTTTTCCGACAAGTCAATGTCATTTAACCTACTTATAATAGTATTGTCATTAATAATGATGATATGACGCCCCAATTACAAACGCCCGTAAGTTTCAAATGGCGTCCGGAATAAAAAGAAAATTTTAAATTTCCTTTACAAAGCTCATTGCTTGAAAAGCCTAATATTATAGCTCACATTATTAATTCTAGCATCAATAATACTGATGTCAATCTTGATTTAATAACTAGCAGCAGTCGTTACCTCTCAAAAGAGTTTTTCGCCTTAAAAATTAACTCATAAAAAGTAGGGCGACAAGGAGTGTAGAACGAATTACAGAACACTCTGCAAACTGGATCGAGAGCTTTCTTAAAGAACTCAACATCTACTGTCTCCACTACACATACCACACCACAAATTGTGTAAAACTTACTGCAACCTCTTCAAACGCAAACGAAAAAAGCTACAGAAATAAACTGTTAAATTTAATGGAAAATACTAATTCAGAAAATCAAAAATTATTTTGGGAGCTACTGGATCAACTGAAATAACTCTTCTCAACCGAAAATTAATATAACTGCCAATGAGTTTTACAATTACTTTTCTCATTTAGCGAGTAAAAATCGCAAATACAGTGACTTCGAAAATGACACTCGCCGAAAAAGCATTGAGCAGTACGATGCTAATACTATACCATGAAATTTCACGCAGCTCGAGTATGGCATCTCGGAAAGTGAAGTATCTGAAGCCATTTGACCATTAAAGAACTGCAAAGCTGCTTGAAGTAATGAGATAGTCAACGAAATGTTAAAATCTGGAAATATTATTTTAACACCAGTCTTACGGCTTACTTTAGCTCATTATATTCATTTAGAAATTCCCAAAATCTCTGGCTGACTACGTGATTACACCGATTTACAAAAAAGGTGACCAAACCGATTCTGCGAATCACAAGGGTATCTCTATTAGCAACTGCCTAGGTAAACTATGTGAGAAAATTTTATGCACTAACATACAATGTCAAAACATAATTAACGAGGATATAAATTGGTTTTAAAAAGGCGTCCGAAACGTCCGAACACATACTAACACTTAAAACAATAATTGACAAATACATTCGATATGCCCAAAAAGTAAGTTTAGTAGTGTGTTATGTTTCTGTAAAACACCAAAATTTAAGGTAAAAGGGATAATGATTTTGGAGGTATAACGTAACAAACGAAGCAGTCAGGAATAATGACGTACCTATAAACTACGCACTTGTTGCAAGTTTAAATCAAAATTTAAGCAAGAAAATTATTTACATTTTACTAACAATAAAAATGAAAAAAATCACATTCAGAAGCTGCGAATAAGTGCGCATACATATAGAACCTACATATAGAAAAGGCCGACACCGACAACTTAAATCTCTCTGAACATCAAAATCTGCCAGTATTCTGACAGCCAACAAGCCGGAGACGAAATACATTTTTTTTTGTTTTATCGCTCCTACTGTTCGTCTTAACGACTGGTTAGTTAATAACGGAAACTAAAATTCGCAATAGAAATAGCGACAGCGACATAACAAAATTAGTCGCCTATTACATTTTTAAGTGTTTTAAAAACCGAAATAAATACTACCAACACGTAAATATTAATGTGTGTGATTATTTATTACTATTTCATGATATGCTAATCATATTTTTACTAAAATTATCATAAATTATTTTTCGCTACTATACTATAATGTAATGGCTTTGTTTTGAAAAACATGTTTATTGGACGTAGACGATCGTTTCGACTGTATCGATTGTTATACACGAAACGATCGTCTACGCTCAATAAACATGTTGATTCCTAGAGACTGGCTCTTTCGTGTATTTGTTTTGTAAATGTTTGCACTTTGTTGTTACTTTGCTGTTAGTCTACGTATATATATATTGTAATGTAAATTATGTAATGTGTATACCAACAAAATACTAGTAATACGACACTTTTGAGTTTAACCATTGCGATAACTGTTGATTTTCATTTTACGTTTTTGGGTTGAAATGCAATTTATCGCTGTAAAAATCTTTGAAATTATAATGCTCAGCTGTGTCGTTTTAGATTTTTTTCACACAAATTCGCAGGTAGATTTTTAAAAGCCTGTTACCATTAATTACCTAGTCTAATTACTGCTCGCATAAATGTGTAATTAGAATCCCTAATCTCCGGCTGCGTCAGAAATTTATAAATGTTAAGTTTACTTTAGAGAAGAAGATGAGAATCGAGTTTCAAAAGTCAACATTAAATCACGCACGATCAGTAATTGGCATCACTAGGTAGATAAACTAGCGGAACCGTAAAGGGTGTTGAAGAACAGAAAACAGAAGCTATTTATTTAATAGGTTAGAATGAAGTGAAAAAATTAGAACACAAGTATTGTGGATATGTTAAAAAATAACAACATTCTGTCATTCGATGTTAATTAATACCCCTTCCAGAGTTAATACAGGTGTTGCGTGCTATCATCTCTTCTGGGTAGATGTAATCACCAAATTATCCGCCCAAAACGATATATACATGCATGCGATAATTACAATAATTTCCATCAGGATTGTAGTAGAGCTTTTACTTTATTAGACGCAAGCGTGATAATAAATTCGGCAGCTCTTCTATAAGTAACAACGATAAGGTGCCCTGAAAGCTTGTTTCTCTCGGCGTAATTACTTTGCCGGAATTCTCTCACGCATAAGACTTTATTGCATTAAGCAGCTCGTAACGCGACGAGAATGCGCTCATAGATATTTAATTCCGCATAAAAGTCAGGAATAATTCTTCTCTGCAGGCTTTGCAGGCAAAACTTATCAACGATTTTAATCCTCTAAATCTTTTTTTGCAGAAATATGAACAAAAGCGTCACAGCGGTGTTAGTGATTGGATTCTGTACGCTTCTTTTAGTAGCCACATTCGCGCACAGCAGGAATCTCCCACATATGTCAGGTAAGAAGACAGGTGAACTCCTCATCATGTTAAATGTTATTATTGCCTACTTAGTGCAGCTCGTGATAAAAAACGGCATTGGTCCATCTAAGTCTCAGCGTGTCTTTCCAAGACGTAAAAGTTAGCTGGATAGTAACTGATGACGATTGTCAGTTGATTCTTAAATACACAAGTGAATTTATCACTGGCAGTCGGTGATGACTGTCATCTTCGGTTAAATCTTATCTGAATCAGAAATATTGAAGCACTTTTAGTGCTTTTGTTGATAATCGATTACTGATGGATGGCCAGAAATTTCTTGTACTTCATTCAAGTCTTACAGAAGTGACTGTTTCAAAAAATATTGCGCTGTTTCGTTAAACTGTTATAAAGACCACTGCGGTATATATATCGCAATATCGTGAATGTTAAACCACAGTAACTTTTGCGGTATAGCTGTTACAGCACTCATACAACCAAAAATAGGACTACGCTGACACGAGCGATAACTAACTCATTTTAAGCAAAAAACACGTTTAACGAAGTGCAATTTAACGAAGTTAGAAGAAAATAGGGTCAGCTGTAATTAAGGAAAGCAAATATGTGTTTAAAAAGTGCTTTCAGTTACTAGAAACACCCCACGCCCAACTACTGCCGCACTCTCAGTAACCACTAATGCGGAATACAACATAGCCTGAGAAAAATAAACCGGTTATCAGTTAAACACATTTTAGCGTATTCTGAGATGGGACAGTTTTTATGGTAGTGCGCCCTGATGGACTCATTAATGGTGGAGGCTACTGTACGTGGTGTAGGAGAAATTTCATTTTCACTAATAGAAAAGATTCTAGATGATCAAACAATACTGAAATAATTAGTGGCAATAAATTCATCCTTAGCTGCGGTAGCTCAAGACCTTGATTTGGATAGTTCACTGTGTGCTAATGATGAGCTGGAGAACTTCAGGCACTTCAATGTTACAGTCATCAACACACTAAGTCTAGTCCTGTATCAGCGAACTCAGTCACCTTTTATGTCCAGTCAAAACCATAGTGCGAATTTCCATAAAAAATACATCTTTGTTACAATTATCACAATTTTTATTACAACAAACGATTAGATAGTATACCTACCATAAATGCAAACGAAGTAAATGATACTATAAAAAAGCCTAAATTACAAAAATCTGCTGGCTCTGACGGCTTATGACCGAGCTCTTCTTATACTCATCGCGCTGTTTGCCTGTATTATTAAGTATTGCCTTTTCCTCATGTATTATCCCTGCTTACTTACCTCAAAGTTTAATGCGCATTGTGATCGTGCCTTTAGTTAACGACAAAAACGGTGACATGACAGATGTAAATAACTAAATAACTATTGCCCGATTGCTCTATCAGCAGTTGTGAATAAACTTTTGGAACACATTATTGTTATGCAATACGATAATTATCTAGTAACCACACCCACCGGATTGGTTACAAATCCAAACGTGGCACTGAGCTGTGCATTTTCACTGTGAAAGAAATTATTAACTTTTACCTAGAGAAAAGTAGCTGTGCTCATAGATGCGTCTAAAACTTTCGATAGATACTGTAAACTGTTTCTAAAGTTGCTTGACATCCACTGTCCTCTCGTTATTGTAAGATTATTGTATACATGGTACACTAGACAACATAAGTGCGTAAGATGAAGTGAAACTATGTCTGCTAATTTTGCAGTTTCTAACGGCCTGAGACAAGGCAGTCTCTTATTTCCAAAACTGTACAAAACGTATATGTATAATGCCAGCAATAATCTAACTAACCCCCATCTATGTTGCTTCCTGACGAGTGCTTGTAAAAATCACTTGATTTACGTGGATAATACTTGCTTAATCGCCTCTACGATCACGGGTTTGCAACAGCTCACTGATAAATACATGAATTGCATGAACAAATTAGAAGTCACTATTAACATTAAGAAAACTAAACTTCTTTTTTGTAACCTACCGTACGGTAACTAACGTACCCAGTAGAGGGATGTGGTTGTCTAATAACTATATATGTACTGCTACTAAAGAGAAATATCTAAGACAGTAGTCGTGAATAAATTTATGAATCGGTAATTTGGTGATAAATTAATGGAATTATCAACTGAATTAGATTCAGTTGATAAAACGGATACCTCCCTGATTTGATAAGATAAATTTATTGATTGATAATAAGAACTCACCCAGCTAGTAAGGCACGGGATTTAATGCGATGCCAAATTATTCCACAGGTGTGTTTTGTTTCGTTTACTGAAGGTAAACAGGTGTTCATTAAGTGAGGACGCAATCTTGCTTTATAGCCTTATGCAAGCGTAGGTAAACGTTCTTTATAACCTTATGCAGAGTTACACGTAATTAACAAGAAAGTCGCAATAGGCAAATTTCTTTGGAAGAGAAGTTTATGGCCGACGTCAAGCTTGCGAGAAGACATTGAGGGGAAGAAATTCTGAAGACAGACCTGGCGTGTAGAGCCTTTCCCACGCAGAAGAGGAATTCTTAAGCCACCTGGTTGATCGTAAACTTCTTGGCAGGGGATGCCAGGGTAAGCCAGGGATGTCACATTTCACCATACTGCACCATATTGCGTTTGGGCGCGAATTGCGCAAGGCCAGGATCTTGGAAATATAAGCTCGAGTTGGGAACACGAGGCGTTAGTTAGTCGGGCGTGAGTCAGTGAGCGGACATCGAGGGAGTCAGGAGCCAGAGAGAGGCGATAGAGAATCTGACAGAGTGTGGAGACATCGTTTGAAACCAGCGTGGAGCAGTTCTACGTCCTCAGCAAATCGTCTGGGCACTGGATCAACGAATAGTCTCACAATATCATTGGAGTTGACCAAGTGTACTAGAGTTGCATTGTGGTCATTCCACCGAGTTAAGTAATCTTAACGCATTAGTAACTGAGAGTAACTCTGCATAAAGGTAGTTCACATTGTATTAAGCACCTTAAGTGCAGCATACGGATTGGTTGTTAAGTGTGTAGTTCACATTGAATTAAGCACCTTAAGTGCAGCATACTGAAAATTGCTAAGTGAATTGCTTGAGTATCTCTTGGAGCTATACATTAGTTGTGAACGCCTACAAGCGTGTAAGGCCAAATCTTGTACAGCTACCTAGATAGAAGTAAACTTGTAAACCAATAAAGTTGATTCACCTTGACGTAATTTATGAGTTCATGTATGCTTTAAAGTGTTTGAAGTTAAGCAACACTAAATTCGATATACGATCCTGTAGATTCGCATTGCATTAATTATTAATTAATTTTATAAAGCTCAATTGCGGGAGCTAGGCTAGATAGCTTTAGGGTCAAAGACTTTACTCACAACGCGAAGTTGAAGTGTCGGTCTTGAGGGACAAGATTGTCGCCCGATAGACTCATCTAAAGCCCTAGGAGCCGGGTGATAAATCACCTTGTAGCAATTAATTATATAGGAAGCGAATCGATTAAATTATTATACAAATCACTTGAATACTATACGATCACAAGATACAAGAAAAGGAAAGTGATACATCTACTAACCAGTGATGGTAGAGACGATAAAGACATGGCGCAGCAACGCCACCTTTTTGCATCAGAAGCAACATTTTAATACGAAACTTTTCATTCTGTAGCTACCTTATCAAAAAAGCATCAGTCATTCCACCTCTGTCAACTGGTCACCACTTTGGCACAAGTATTACATGTACAGTCTTAAAAATTTGAAAGTCTCATATAACAAAGGTATTCGTATGCTACTTAGCCAACTATATGATTTCTCTGCTAGAAGTATGTGTGTGAATCCTTACATACCATATTTTGAAATTATGTTATATAACTATATAAAACTGTAACTATATAACTATAAATAACTATATCAAAACTATATAACAAATGGTTAAATCTTCTATTTGTAAATTTTATGTAAATAGTAATTATGTTATTGCAATTTTTTGTAATTATTGTATTGTATACTAACTGTTATTGTATTGCATTATATTGCATTCTACACTAGCTATTGTTATATGAGCGATGCTTGCAATAAAAGTTTTACTTACTTATTTACTTACTTACGTAACCAAGGAAATTAAAGAAATGAAAGTTGAAATCAACGTTATCAAGTCTGAGGGAACATCGGTGTTAAATTGCCTGACAAGCAACGAGGAAGAGATAGTAAGATTGTCCGAACAAAATGCAAAACTAAAGTCAGAAGTGAATGCGTGCAGGGAAGCCAGGGTAGTGGTAATAAAACTTGTTTTGTACATAGTCTTACGGCCAGCAAGCATAGATAGTTTTATGCACTAGCTGGCAATAATAATTTGAGCCAGAAAAGAATCAGCCTGTAGTATAGTGATTATAGTGTTGTACAGAAATTGATGATGTTCACTTTGCATGTTTGAAACATTTGTTTTGAGCAGCGTATGCTCACTTCTTAACTTATTGAAGTTTTGATTTGCTCTTTCTAAACATTAATGTCCGTTTTGTTTTTCTACTGGTCTAGTTAAGAAAACGACTGGTCTAGTTATTGACTGAACAGTGCTGTTAGTTTTTGAACTTACCTTTGACAACATTGAAGTCATTTTTCCTAGTATTTGTTTTTCACACTTACATAGTATTTGCGTTATCGTGGCTAGTAAACTTTTTACAGCTGAAGAGTTGCGTAAAATGCACAAGGGTGAAGTATTTGACATAGCAGGTGACATAGGTTTAACTATAGACCAAAAAGCCAGATAAGAAAACATTGTACAAATGATTCTTGAAACACAACAGATTCAATTTCAGATCCACTTGATTTTGCACTGTCAAACATGCAATCATTATTAAATTTAGCAAAGCCAGCAAATGCAGTGACAGGTATTGCAGATCAAACAGAATTTAATGGTGCTGATGTTGCAAGTCCTACTCCTAAAACGGCCCCAAGTAAAGGTGTAGAATTCAAGGCTTTTAACTCGCCTACTGCATCAACTGCACTCCCTACTTTGCCTGAATTTGATCCATTTGCAATTCAAGAACTTGTTCAAATGCCCGTGCATGCACTTGTGCAGCCTGACATTAAATTATCAGAGCAGGAACTAAAAATTAAACAGCTGATTTTGGAAACAAAAAATTGAGCTGGAAAAGCTAAAGTTGTAAATTCAATCAACGTCTAATGTAATAAATAATTTGCAAACAACAGTAAATGCTACACAAGACAAAAGTATAATAATCAAATTCAGAAATTTTGATGAAAAAACAGAAGACCTCTTGTCGTTTTTAGATCAGTTCGATCTCTGTATGCGAGTCATCAAAGTCCCAATTGCGCAGTATGTTCCTAACTTGGCTGAAGTTGTATCGGGTCGTGCAACCTTAGCTTTGCAAGATGTTGATCAGTCTCAAATATTCAATTATGATGTTGCCAAGGTGCAAATTTTAAATGCATATAAATTGTAGAAAAATGCATATCGCACTGCGTTCAGAAATGTATTTAAATTGAAAAAGAAACACACAGAAGTTACTTTAACAGAGTGCGTAAGGTGGGCATACAATGGCTTAAAGCAGCGAACGCAGAACCAGAGAGCAGATTGGAGACCTCTTCTTCCTTGAGCAAGCACTGTCAAAGCTCCCAGAAGACATAGCTTCTTACCTTCGTAGGCTACCTCAAATGTCATATGTAATGATTCACAATGAATCATTGAACCGTGTTTTAACTTGCAGACACCAGCTTTTCTTTACTTATGTTCCATAAGTGTAAATTGTTTCTAGATCGTTGTAATCGACTACATACTATTTGTTAGTTTAGGAAATGTTCGTCCCACCTGGGTTTGGTTAAACGTTTAACTGTACCTTATTGCATTTAATCGGATTGAAGCCAAACACATAGATTTCTGTACGTTCGTGATACAGATTTCATCGACAGGGGATATGCAACTTGACTTTGATTGGTTAAACTGCGTTTTTACATTTTACCTGATTTTCCATTAACTGACGTTTGAAAAGCTAATGATCTATCTGTGGTGGAAGATGTCCACTCATTGGTTTAAGTGGTTTTGCTGATCTTACCATGCCGAGAAGATGTCGTTTCGGAACATGTCAGAGCACTGTCGTGAAGTTGGAGAGGTGCCCAGCTCGATAGTCCATCGCATGGGACGGAGAAGTCGTCACTGCTCGGGTAGGAACTTTATACCAGTAAACCAGAAAGCAAAGGTACCTGTTTATTTAAGTTATCGTTAATTGGCGCCAGAGGGAGAACTTATTTTTGATGTGTATGTCCGAATGCACGTGTGCCTACTGCTCCGTTCACACGTCACCCTTTTGATAGACTTACGTTGAAACGTTTAACGAACGGACTACGTTTCTCTCAGACTTTTTGCGTCGTTACTGTGGGGGTCGCGAACCCATTAGACGAAGTCTGAACCATACTTTAGTCGTTCTAAAGGACTATGACCACAAACTACACCTGTCTGGAGAAGATATTAAGCTAGCATATCTGTTTTGGGGTGGCTGGTAGAGTAAGTAGGAATCCTTTAAAGCAGTCGAGGACACTGTATGATTTTTGTATGTTTTTGTCTTTGCATTTAAAGTATTACAGTATTTACAGCATTCATTCCATGCTGTTTAGTTAAATTTTCAGATTCACTTTTGCTTATTACTATTTTCTATTGTTAGCAAATACCTAAATTTCACGACTGTTTGATATTTTTATTGTGTCATTAAACTTAATAACTTGTTACTTATTTGACTGGTTGCAGTTTGATTTTGGAGGTATGGATAAGTCTGTTTTTATCAATCACACGACAAAAGAATCCATGCTATTTAGGTAGAGCCGAGTTTGCCTACGCTCAGCTACTGTCTGTTTCCTTTAGTGGGCAGTCGGTTAGTACTCCTAGCGCGGCCAAGGAACTGATCGAACTTAGCAGCGACTATCATTAATTGGCCCCAATGGCCCGCCCCTATATACACATTACATCATACTTGGAAATAGCGGAGCAGGCATACAACTATTGGAGCTCATTTAATGATGCAGGAGTTTTACAGAAAAATGAGTCATCTAAAAGGAGAAATAACCAGATAAGTGGCAATGATTCGGATCACGAATCACAGGGCAATTCTCGCCCTAAATGTTACAAGTGGGGAAAAACAGAGCATATGAAGTCCGACTGCCCAGTGAGAAAGCAAGAGTCCGTACAAACTTTTCAAAATGACTCAAGCAAGAAGCAAAAACCTAGAGGTGATTTCAAGAAACAATGCTACTGTGAAAACGAAAATGAGGGAACCATTACTCCAAATTTCACACTTTCAAACTCTCAAGATGAAGCATTACAAGAAAATCACGAGTTTGAGGTTATGATCAACAGTCGAATAGTAGTAGTCTTACGGGGTACTGGCTCAGACAATAGCCTTTTACGTCCTGAATTCGTAAAAATGAACAGTATCTTGGAGAAACTGTTGGATTCCGCTGTTGTCATGGCGATCTTCGTCGTATTCCTCCAGCTAGGGTCCCTGTTTGTAGTCAGAAATTGAACAGTTGGCTTCTAGTAGCAGTTATTAAAGGACTCTTTTGCGACTTTCGTTTTGGTAATAATTACCTGACAGCCACCATTTGATTATGTGAAGAGTGCTTCTCAACGTGCACAAGTTGCTCCCAAGGAACATCATACGAATGTTACTAGTATAAACGAACTTCTCGTGTACCTTCTTTTGTTAAGTTTGACAAAGATGTACAGAAACTAAGTAGAATTGCCTTGATTGATTATAAAAATCCAGCACTAAATAACAGAAATCAGAAAGAAAAGTCATTGGTTGTAACACGAGCACAAACAGCTGAGCTTAAAAAGCAACTGAGCAAAGAAACTAGTAGTGAAAACTCAGAAACTGAATTTTCTTCCGAAGTTAAACAACATGCAACATGCAACATGAAAACTACATATTTGCCATAGTGTCTCGAAACCAGCTGATAGAAGAAACCTTCACATAAAGACGTAACCATAAACAATTTCTTTTACCATGTGGTGAGTGAAGACACAGCAATACAAGATGGCAAAGGATATTTTCAAAGGCAAGGCATGCTTTATCGGGCTAATAAGCGAAAAATGGGAAAACAGTACACCAGTTGCTTGTTGTTCCCCAGGGTAGGAGGCAGCAGACCCTACAACCAGCCCATGATTCAAAGACTGGAACGCATCTAGGCGTCAAGAAAACAAGGGACAGGATATTGTTCGAATATACTTGGTCAGGAATACACACTACCATTAAGAAGTATATACAATCCTGCCCAATATGTCAAAAGACAGCTAGAGTCATGAAAGGAGACAGAGCCAAGCTCAAACCTTTTCCAGTAGTGGAGAAAAGTTTTTAGTCCCTCCAAATTGACTTTATTGGACCACTGGCTAGAACCAAGAATGGCAATAAGTGGGCACTAGTAGTTGAGGATCAAGATACCTGATACCCTGATGCTTTCTCCATCCAAAATACTGAGTCAGAGACTATAGCCAAGTGCTTGCAATTTATTAGTGACATGGATGCCCAGAGTCAATCCAGTCAGACCAAGGCACCCAATCTCATATAGCGACTAGAAGAAGCTTTCCACATCAAAATGATTACATCTACTCCATATAATCCTCAATCTGAAAGCTTATGTGAGCGATTCAATGGGAGCCTAAAAAGAAAAAGATCCATTAAACAATTACCATGAGTGACAAAACCGTTGAGTGGGATGATCTGATAACATTTGTTTTATTTGTGTACCGTGAGGTACCACAAGAATCCCTGTGATACAGCCCATTTGAGTTGGTTTATGGACACCAAGTAACTGGTCCAAATGGTTCTTTTTTGGAAACTTTGGTTTTGTGACCAAACTACTAGTCCCCAAGACATTATGTTGCCAATATCATTGATAAGTTAGAAACAGTAACTCAGGAGGCACACGAAGCTTTGCGAAAAATCTCAGAACATGTGTACTCCATTGTCATTGGAAGTAAAAGCAGACAGGTCAAGCAATTCCCATATCAATCTGCTCAAAGCTTGGACACCGCATGAAGAAAGAAAAGCCCTTTACACGCAAACAATTCCCACATTCGACATGTTTACTTGTCAAGATGATTTGGAATTAGATCCTGAGCATGAAAGTGTGTCACCAATGCAACGGTCACAAATGGAAGACCACTGTTTTGCACCTACCTCTATTACACCTACACAAACTCTGATAGATGTAGTAATCCCAGGTTACTTAACAAATAAGCAGAAGAATGAACTACGAACTGCTCTGGAGAAGTTTACACTAACCTTTTCTGACATAACTAGCAGGACAAATG
This sequence comes from Tubiluchus corallicola, assembly GCA_030141605.1. NCBI lineage: Eukaryota > Metazoa > Priapulida > Priapulimorpha > Priapulimorphida > Tubiluchidae > Tubiluchus > Tubiluchus corallicola. Next base: position 101,675 of record JAQGDQ010000072.1, on the reverse strand, counting down.
TCGTGATCAATCGCTTCGATTTTGTGTTGATTTTAGGAAAATTAATTCAATTACAGTTTTTAATCCTTATCCTACCCCCAGGATAGATGAAACAATTGATCAGTTGCATGGCGCAATGTTCATTACTTGCCTGGATATGACAAAGTATTACTAGCAGGTTAATATTGAGGAAAATTCCAGGCCAATTGCGGCATTTGTAACAGAGTTTGGCAAGCATGAATTTCAGGTTATGCCCCTTGGGTTGTGTAATTCTATTTCAACGGCCAGAAGAAATTCTAGGGACTGATGGCTGAATATTTTCTAATAAACGTATGCTATTTTCGCTGCGTTGCGACCATGTTCAATAGCAGGTAAAATAGTCAAAATGTACAATTGTTCGCGCGTAGCTCTGGGTGAATTAACTGACATACGTCGAAAGTTGTTTAGTTTTAAATTCACTTTGTCTACAATTTTTGAGACATGATAGTTCCAGTTCAGATCAAATGTAAGATGGATACCTAAGTGTTTGTGAGCATTTACTATTTTCAGTGGAGTATTAGATAAATATAGAATAGGATATGGAGGAACATTGGATTTACTGGAGAAAAGCATGCTTTCGGTTTAATTTGGTTTGAAGGTAACCAACCAATTTTTGGCCCAGCTTTTAATTATTCTAAGATCTGCTTTTAAGTGATTTGCCGATATATGTGGATCACCCTTAAACGAATGTATTAAAATCGTATCGTCTGCAAAAGGGCGAATATCAGATTGAATGTCTTCTGTAATATCGTTAGCATACACTAAAAATAGAAGTGGACCTAAGATAGAACCTTGGAAGACTCAAGATAAAAGTCGCTTCACGCCAGATGTATTATCCTTTAGCGTTACTCTTTATGATCTGTTACGAAGGTACGACGATAGCCAAAACAGTTGGCCGCTCACTCCATACTGCTTTAATTTGAATATCAAGCAAGCCTCATGCCACGCTTATCAAAAGCTTTACTGATGTCCAGAAAAACGCCACAAATTTCAACACGGACATCTAGATTTGTATACGGTGTGTGAACGATTGAAACGAGCTGGCTGATGGTACTCTATCGTCTGATTTAAACCCGAGTTCTTTCCCGACAAAAAGTTATTATCCATAGAAAAGTAGTTAATCTGGTTAAAGACAACCGTGTGTTTTATTCCACATTATAATAGAAAGCTTGATATTCTAAGAATTTCTAGTGGCAATTTACGACCTGTGAAAATGTCAAGGATTCACAACTGGCATTCGTTGAATCTAGAATTCTACACCTAACTGTTGAACAGAAACAACAAAAACGCTATACATATAATAAAACCCGGTGGCACCACACTTATCATTAGTCATAAGTACATCATGCAACTGTAGCTAACAGTAAGTAGAGGAGAAGTTCTACGATTACCTAACAATTTTGCCTCATCTTAATTACTGCACCACTGATTAGCTGTCAAGTGTATCCTAACAAATTTAATGACTTGTTATCATATGCTCATTAATCAAGCAATACGATTCTCATAAAAACGCACACCTAAACTTGAAGCGTCAATGCGCGTACAGAATATTTATAACTAAAGAACACAAAGAAACAGCTACGTGATTATGATTTTGATGTCAATGGTTTAGAAACGAAAGCAAACACTAACAACCAGCAAGTGGTTGTCGCAAATTGTATAATGCTTTTGGTAGGAGACATATTGCAAAATCAGAATTTTCTTTTTGTGAATTTTTATCAGAATTTAATTAGCAAAATTTTGGCTTTATTTTTCTGCCTCTAGCTTTCACTGTCCATTCGTCAATGTTCCAGGGTCCTGTTGGAAATCTGTGACATGTGATCCTGTTGGAAATCTGTGACATACTGCATAAAATCTCGTGTCCAGCAAAAAGTAACCAAGAGTGAAGTGAAATAATGAATTCGTTTAATGTTATATAAGATTAAAGCAGCAATATTTCTTCCTAACAATCAGATTGCTTCTGAAAAACTTTATCCAACTAGAACGAATTGAAAGATTAGTTATCCTGGTAGATTATTATCGATTACTATATCTTAGATTACAATAGATTAGTATTGCAGCGCACGCGCAAATTGCTCTTGTAATCCTACTTTCAATCCAACGGTAGAATAACGATAAACTGCTATAAATTATTTTAAAAACGGGTTATGAAATTAATAACATTATACCATAAAGTTAACAACAATTTTAACTGTTTTATGCTTATAATGAAACTTTTGATATTTCGTATCTAGATACTGTTATAATAGGAAGCTTCTAAACTGCTTATAAAATGTTCATAACTGCTTATTGGAAGACACCATTTGAAAACTTGAGAGTTATGAATAAGTTGATCGCCATGCCAAATTTATCATTTAAAAACCACCAATCTTTATTCAATAAGGTATAAAGAATATGTTTGCAAAGTTTCATTGATGTACTCAACGTGAGTACTTCTAGAACCGCCTCCTACTTTGGGCACCAATTTGAAAACTTAAGATTGAACACTGACCAGTAACTAATCTCCAGTAAACTGCCAAAAGATCACAGCACTCAAACCTTTTATACGCGAGATGTAATACAACTCTCTGTCAGCTCCTAGACTATAATAAAATAATAATGTTGCAGTGAGTACGGGGAGATAAATGCCACAACGCTCTTAAAGAGGAAGGAAAGGGATTTTAAAGTATATCCCACAGAACTTCCCAATGCTAAGTTAAATTACGCTTGCTGTTTGAAAGGCTTGTGTATTGGTGATACCGTGAAAGCCTAACCAGTACAGAGTTGTACTAGAGTTGCTGGATTGAAGTAGTGAAGTTTCTCGCTGACTAACTGATGGATCAACTACAGAAACACACTCGTGGTGATAACAGGAACTTTTCCCTTTCCTTACGATCATAACGAACAGGGAGTAAAATGATACCAAACAGGAGTAATTACAGTGCGATATTTACGATTTTTCATATCTTTATTTACGATGCATTTATGGTCATTAGATTACGAATATAGCTAATCACTGATCAAACTTATAAAATCATTTAAATCGCCTTTAGCCTTGAATTATTGTAGTTTTTGAATAAGAATTTTGTTATATTTTGTTATAAGAAGTTCAAGACGGCTGACATTATTAATTACAAATTCTGATGTGTAAAATACAAAAATTAATGAGCATTAGCTCATATCCATATTTATACATAGAATATATAAATCTGAAAAAGGTCATCAAGGCTAGAGACTTTTCATGGGGAAAATCAGTAGTTAAATGTTAAGTGTGCATTTGGCTGTAGTTTCAACTCCGGTGTATAGTTGAACCTTACACCTATAGTTTGAACCTTGAACCTATGGTTACACAAAAATGCTTCAGAGTAAATTTTTATCCCTAAGTGAAATTCTGCCGTGTGAAAAGGCACGTAGACTACCTAACCTATAGCGTGATGATACGGATAGCTACTATAGTTGGCTTTGTATAATGTGGTGCATTATTATATGTATTAATGTATTATTCGAAAAAACTAAACGGCCAGGGTTCAAGTAGTAATTATTTGTACTGTTAATACTCCAGTAATATTACCTTGTATGGACAGTTCGCAGAATCAGGGCATTCTAATGCTATCTTGACTTGTGAAATGTCTGATGATAAAAAATGAAAGACATTATAGACATCTTTATTGTATTAGTTTGACAAAAGTTAATATAAAACGTGAAATATTTTGTATTTTTTGTTTAAAATTTTATTTCTATTACAGTACATTGATAGGTGATTTTATATCATGACATTTTATAATTAACATGATTGATGATGAGTGAATTAATTTGTTGAGCGATGATAGTAACCTTATTCGAAAAAATCATAATATCTTGCTTGATGATTTAAAGATCACGTGAGAGGAACTATAAAAGAACATCTTGATTTTTATTACTGGTACATTAATTATATTAATTAGTGCTTTATGATGACAAATGAAACATCATTTCGGCCGATGATAAATGATCACGTGTTATTTTAGTTGATGATAATAAATAGCCCGCCCAAAACGATTGCTAAGAATAGTGAATGTTCTTACGCAACAGTACTTGAAAAAGTGCTATGCATTTTTAAATTTTGTATTGATTAAAGATGATATGACAATAACGTTGTATTAACTACATTAATGATAAATGATTAATTAATGTCGCGTTGGTTATTAATTTGGCTACTGATACAGAACATAATTATGACATCAAGTTGAAATACGAGGACGTCTTATAGACATTAGCCCACAAGACAATGTTTATTAAGTTTTTTCGTGTGTGTATTGTATTCAATATTAATTTAAACCTTCAGGTAATTTTCATTTTTTCTCCAAACTTATAGTAATTAACATGAGTATTTACACAACATTTTGATTTTGCCAAAACTTGTTACGCGCTCGCATGATTTGTGCATATCTATAGATCTGCATCAATTACGAACCGAATGTGGTGCAGTTGTATTGATAGGTACTTGCATGCGAGAGTGGCCTGAGTTTTGCAAAGAGTTGAATTGTTATAATGTATGTATCTTAATTTTTTTGATAAACGTAGTTTTTTAGCCAAGAGACTTTCTCGTGCACCAGCTTAGCACATATCTATGGGTATTTCTTCAGAAGGAAAATAGCTAATCTGTAGCTATGTGCGCACATGCAGCGGCGCGGTAATACAAGACATCGATTATAAATATTAATGAAACAACGTACAAAATTGAAGGCGAGTTATGACTTTTCAATTACTTAATGTGATTAAATTATTTACGACATTAGACTACTATTTCATGGTCTCCATTATCTCACAAACATTCATTTCTTGTCCATATTTTTTTGTCATTTTTGTGTATATCCTATCATCATATCACATCATTGTTATCATCATTAATCATGGTCATATCTGCATGTACATATCGCACCAGGAACGTGAGAATAAATCAAAAGAGTCTTTTTTGTGGACACTGTCAAAATTATTCGCATTTATTGTAATTGTAATTGTAATTGTAATTTATTATCACTTCAGCATGCATTTTTACATTACAATTTGCATTATTATCTTTAACTATTATGCCCTATAACTAGAAAATGAAATATAGTTACAATAATTGTAACAGAACTACATTAGTATACTATAGCATGATATAGTTAGGGAAAAAATTCCAAATATAATTACAAAAATTTAACCAAGTGTACAAACATAGTTACTAAACTACATAATAGTTTGTCAACAAGAAATAGATGCTGCATGGTGGTCAAGAAGCAAAGCTTGTAAGACCACCATGAAAGTGAAAAAACGACTTAATTTACAAGAGAGAAAATTATAGAAAACAGGGAGTAGTTAAGATAAAATAATAGACAGAGATAGAGAAAAAGAGAAAAGAAATGAATTAGAAAGAAGTTCAGCAGAGACGCGATGCAAAAGTATGAAAATGTAAACTGCAAAGTAACCAGTCGCGGAATTTACTGTGACTATCGGCAAAACCCAAAAATGCATTATAAGTAAGATTTCAGCAGAAGAGATTTCATATATCTTTTAAAGCCAAATAATTGATATGATGTGACATAAATTGATATTTTATTCCATAGATTTGGAGCGGTAAATTTTCAAAAGTGTCTGGCAACATTGGTCCTGCAAAACGGAATATAATATTCATTAAATCTAGTGAAGTGATGTTGGTGATTACGTACGACGGGATTTATGAAACGCGGGGGTAATAAACTGTGGTGTGTTTTGCACAGGTAGATAGCAAGGTGGTAAGAAACTGTCATCTAAATTTAAAATTCCAGAGTTATAAAAAAAGTATAGGTTCAATTGGGGCTTGTTTAGCTAAATTATAAGTGATTCTTAAAAACTTACGCTGGTGTCTGGCTAAGTAATTTAAGTTTGTTGGATATGTTTTCCCCCATAGAATACAACAGTAAGTTAAATAGGGTAATATTAGGCAGTTATATAGTGTTATTAAGTGAAATTTGTGTAATTTATTTTTAATAATTGAGATAATGCCAACATTTTTTGCAATTTTTGAACTTATATAATTAATATGTGGCCTCCAATCAAGATTTTCATGAAGCATAATACCTAAAAATTTTATAGTTTTGACTCTTTCAATAACTACACCATCAATATATAGGGTACAATTATCAGACAATTTTTTGGAATGGAAAGTAACACATTTTGTTTTTGTAGGATTTAATGATAGTTTATTTGCCTTGAACCAATCAGCAATTAATTTTAAGAGTTCATTCATTTCTGCAACAGAGTGATAACACAAGTCAAAAAACAGAGTAGTGTCATCAGCAAATTGAAATAGATTATTTCTATTTAGTAACTTGCTTAGATCATTTATATAAATTAAAAATAATAACGGTCCTAATATGGATCCTTGAGGTACACTGCATGTTATAGTTTGTGATTTAGAAAGATAGTTATTACATCTGACTACTTGGATTCTGATAGACAGATAATTTTCAAACCAGTTATAGGCCAAACCTCGAATACCATAATATGAGAGTTTATGACAAAGAACTGAATGGTCCATAGTGTCAAATGCTTTCGATAAGTCACAAAATATACCCGCAGCTATAGAATTTTTTCCTATTATGTTTACAATTTGTTCACATACTTTAATTAGTGCTAACTCAGTAGAATAACATTTTCGAAAGCCAAATTGATTATCATTAAAAATATTATGATAAAATATTTGTATAACTGATTGTGAATACATCTCTCCAGAATTTTAGAAAAGAATGGCAATAATGAAACAGGCTGATAATTATTTAAGCTAGTATTTTCTCCACTTTTATACAAGGGTATAACCACAGATTCCTTCATTTTATCAGGTACCTTGCCAAGACTGAGAGATAAATTAATAATGTGGCACATGGGAATCGCAATATAAGGAATAATATCTGAAATAATCTTACCTGATAAGCTGTCAATGCCTGAACTTTTGTTGGGATTGAGTGTTTTGCAAATGTAGATAACATCAGAAGGTATTACTGGTTCAAAAAAGAAAGAATTTGGGTAATTATCAGTCAAATACGTAGCAAAGTGTGCATTAGGTTTGTTAATCTTTTCAGCTAAATTTGGCCCAACATTAATAAAGTGTTGGTTAAAAGTTGTTTGTCAATTACAATTTTGTTGCCAATTTTAAGTTTACTCGTGTTTCCAGTTTTACCATTATTCATTATCTCTTTCATTGTAATCCAGATTTTTTTATATTATTTTTGTAAGTTTCCAATTTATTTCCATAATAATTATTTTTAGCTGTTCTAATAAGATTATTTAAAGAGTTCCGATACTGTTTATAATGATTTGTAAGTGTACGGCTGTGGGTTTTCAATATTTCTTTATACATTTTATTTTTATTTCGTATAGACTGCAAAAGACCGTGAGAAATCCAAGGTTTTTTAATTTTCTTAGAATTAACAGTTATTTGCTTTTCTTTAATATGAGCACTGTAAACATTATTAAACTTCTGGTAAAACTGTTTGGTTGCTTGATTAACTTCGTTCATGCTAGTAGTATTAGATAATTAGTAGTAGATAAATGGCGAATTAACGCATTTTTAATATTATTATTATAAGGTGTTATTTTGAAGTCAGATGTTTTTTGAATTGACAGACTTAAGTCCGTAATCAGAAATACAGGTAGATGGTCAGTTATAGCAGTTAGCAAATTACCTGCTTTTTAATTATACTGGATTATGTTTGTAAAAATATTATCAATTAATGTAGCTGTAATGTTAGTTATTCTAGTCGGACGTGTAATAGTTGGAAAGACATAGTTGGCCAACATCACATCAAGAAAGTTTTTAATATCATTATGAGTTTCGTGGTTTAATAAATTGATGTTAAAATCGCCAGTTATGAATAAATGTTTTGACTGATTGTTTACCTTACTTAGAATATCCGATATTTTGTCAGTAAATTGGAGTGGATGTTCTCCCGGAGGGCGATATACAGAGCCAACAACTATATTCTTATCGTTATTACAAGTAATTTCAATAAAAATGGCTTCGATATCTTCCTCGGAGAGAGTTAAATCATTACGAAGTAGATGTGTTAAATCTTTTCTGATAAACAATGCCACTCCCTCACCGCCTTTATTAATTTTCCTATTAATAAAAACAGCATTGTAACCTGGTAAATGAATTGTAGAATCTATATCATCACAAAGCCAAGTTTCAGTTAATGCTATAATAGAATAATTTAAATTAAGATACGCAGAAAAGTGGTCGAGATTAGCATCTACACTGCAGATATTCAAGTGTATGATTGAAAATGAATTGTCATTTATAGTATGATTATTAGTCAACATGCTATTAAATTGACCTATGTCATAATATTTACTATGGGGAAGGGCGTTTGTATTGTTAAAAAATTAATATCGGGGTCAGCATTATGTAAATTTATGTTATCATTAAGTAATGATTCTGCATCATCTATTAAATCCAAATTAAGAGAATTATTATTCATTATAGCACCAGCACTAATATATCGAGTATTTAAACAAAAATCTTCGTCGTCAATAATATTGTTAAAAGGAAATATGTCACCTAAACACATATGACAAAACCAAAGCTGAGGATCATTCGGCAGATTTTCATAATCAGTAAGTGTTAAAGGGCAGCATTTTAGGTGAAGCCACGACTGACAACAGTCACAGTAAATACCGCGCTGATTACACTTTACCTGTCTAGAACAATGTGAACATGGATGCTGAACCATTGAGAAAAACAGAGAAGAAAAGAAAAAGTAAAAGACAAAAAAGTAAAAAAGACCGAAGAGCTTTGCGACAAGGACGAGATGAAAAAGCGAAAGATTGCAGAGTCGCATACAGGCCATACCGATATGATGGACAAAATTAGATATTTAACTTGTTGACAAATTTCGCAGTAGCTAGTAACAAACAGATTCCATTGTTGAATTTTAATAAAATATAAGCCAAAGCCCAGTAATCCATCGTGCACACTGCACGACTGCCCAACATGAGTGCACATACTCGTAGCTATGAATAGCGTGCAAAATTTTAATCGCACATTCATATCATCGAGTTCTTCCGCACGCACGTGTGTGCGTGTGTGAAGCGTACACATTATGCACCAGAACTACGGTATTAGACGAAACGAAGAACAAAAATAAAATAAATGTGAATACAAGACCGAATGTGCAACTAATGTTCTTAGAAGTCTCACAGTCATAATATTAGTGTTTATAGAATTGTTATAACAATTTACTTATGACAATAATAACGCAAACATAATCAACACTTTGTTATTTTGTGATTCATGTGTATGAATCTTACTTTAACATAGGTTACAATTCATACAATAGAGTCGCAGTAATCAGTCTTTTTTTGACAATAAAGGAGTAAATTAAGCGGTATTATCTGCGATATATTCGTATGTTTACTCATGACGTTAAGCCAAGTGTCCCCAATATTGTGTAGAATAAAAAGAACAGTAAATTCACTGCAAAAACGAAATTTTGCAAATTCACAGAGAAAGAAAAAACGTCTTCATCTTTATAGACAAAAGCGTCCTTGCTATTCCCGCGAAATTGCAAATACTCTTCATATTTTTACCTATGCAGTTGCTAAATGTGGTAATATTTAATAAGAGGAGTAAATCCGGCGGTATTATTAGCACTATCGTTGGAAATACAACGTCTGAGCAAAATGGCTTCAAGTTTTAGCTATGTCTAGTCGCCTGGTCAAGGACACATTTACAAAGAGTCAGACCAACTCATGCTTGTTAACGTTTATACTTCGGGCTGTATTAAAAATATTGATATACCATCCGAATACAACCAATTGTAAAATGTAGTAAGAACCGTGTATATAAGTGCGGTAACTAATCAGGCCAATCAGGCCTACCGTTTAAACATAACACATCAATTTTGTATCAAAAATTTGACATACTGATATCACTACGTCACAAAATTCACCTAAAAATCCCTAATATCTGCAGCCAAGTACGAGAAATAGCACTTATTACTTATCAGCATTTAAGCCCGTATAATTTCTTCAACTAAATCTTAAATATCTACTATTTACTGAAATTAAATTACTTCACTTGGTTTAAACATAAACGCATTACTCTAAACCCATGAAGGTAAAAGTGACCTTGCGTACTGTTAGGCCTGACTAATCATTTGTAAACTAAAAAAAATTTTAAAAATTACATGACTGCATCAGTAATAATATCTAGTTAGCATTTCTTTTATATGAGGGAGAAGTTTTAAGCAAGATAGATTATAGGATGACATGACCAAAATAAGCTCAAGGAACTAAAATTTGTATCCAAAATTAAATAAGCATTTTCTTTTTTTTACTTAAATACTTACTGTTTAAACCTCGATGATAAAAGTGAACAATTATTAACCCCAATATACAGTAAACAGTTAGAAAAGAGAATAACTCTTAAACCAGAGAATATGACATTTTTATGAGCAAACTGCTCAATATTGCACGTAATTGGTAAATGAAGAACTTTTGATACCATCCAGTAATTATAGTTAACTTAAACAAAATAAAAGGAAAAAAATAGATAATGGTACAATGTTAACTGGCACAATGTTAATGATAAAACATATCAGGTTGAGGTTAATTTTAATGTGCGTGTAATCACAATTTACAAAATACTTCAAAGTTTAAATCAAAGTTCAAAGTTTAAGTACAGTCAAAATCATTTTACCTCAGGGCGTATTATCACTGGCTGGTTGATGATTTCACTGTTGCCATTGACATCCAAGTTAGCTTTTTCATCCGTACACATATCATTGGTGGATAGCTGAAACACCATTGCTATCAGAGACCTCCTGGTTTCCTCTTTTCTTCATTCATCGTACTGCTGGCTAGTTAAAGATCACCGTTGTCGTTGCCATCCTCGTTACTTCTATTGTATATTTTGCCGTTAATGTACAGCTTCCCCGAAGCTCCACTAAACCAAACTTTCTTAACCGCTTTATAAGCTTCTTGCATAACTGGTCTTAGCTTTTTTTTTTCAAAGTAGTCAAATTTTGTTAAGTCGTCAACTAGATACACTTTGTTTAGAAGATTAGTCTTAGATTTAGACTTACGAATAATATTCGATTTCGTAATCCGACTGTAGCACCTGACGACTATTGGCCTAGGACTTGTTCTCGACTTCAGCCTGTGAGCTATTTCAATTACTGATTCCGGATTCTCAATTTTTAAGTCCTTCTCAAGAAAATTCAAGACTAATTGCATGGTGTTTTCACCGCTACTTTCAGGCAAGCCATGTATTCTAAAGTTAAACTGTCTACTACGGCGTTCAAGCTGTATCAACGTTGTATTCAACGTGTTAGTTTTTTCCAATAATTCAGCTCTTACCTGCGCCATGTTTTCATTTGAACTCTGGCATTTTATTAGACGATCTTCTAAGTTATTTACTCTCAAAGTGATCTTTTCCAGGTCCTCTTTAGTCGCCATAGTTGTCATAGCCTGACACGTCATCTAGCTTCGCCATAATCATTTCTAAAGTTATTGGTGTACCAGTGGAACTTCTAAGTCGGTCTTTAAGTGAGCCTTCAATATTACCGTGAGACATAACTAAACACGATAAAATCAAGAAAATATTCCTTCAGTAAATCAACATACTAAATTCCGTACATTAATCATCATAATAGGCATGAAAGCTGCATACACAACTCCGCTATACTTTCGCGTTTTACATAAACGCAGAGCGAACAAAAATACGTCTGCTCTCGACCGTTGTCTGTATACTGTCGCATATTTAAAATGTACAGGACTTACAATTGATCACTATCATAATATAACTTCAAATAATGATGGCTGGCTGTGTCCACCGTGTCTGCAGTCCATATTTCCTTTCAACAATATTTCAATTGACAGTGAATTTTTACATCAAGTCCAATGTACTAATTTCAGCTTTATTTTTAATGAAAAATACTCACTCGAATTAATTCTTCATTCTTTTGGATATGATTCAGAGGCTACAAATAGTATTCATCCAGACAATTGATTTTTGCGCACAATATTATTTTAACGGATAGTAAATACTATAGAGAAGATCAATTCCACTCTCTCTTTTTCAATAGAATGTTAGAAGTTTAAAAGCTATTACGAATACCTAGCAGCATTTCTTAACCTAATCGAAGAAAAATTTTCTGTAACAGCACTGATTGAAACATGGTTAACTGATGAATGGACCCTGAAATTTCACTTACCTGGGTATAATTTTCTTGATCTTACTTGGAAGCATAAATCTGGCAGTAGGGTTGGATCTCCAATTAAGAAACGACATTGTGTATACAGTTCGTAAAGACTAGCTTCAAATGTAACTAGTGAAAATATTTAAATGCTTTTTATCGAGATTACTGTGTCGAACGGGAAAAATATAGTTATTGATTGGTTCCGTATGTAGACCACCAGGTAAAAGTCCTATTCCATTCCTAGATATGCTCTTCAATAGGCCTACCATTAATGTTGTGTTTTGTTTCTCTCGGAAGGCTCGTAGAAAAAACCAGAAAACACGTCGTCAAATTAAACTAGTTTATTATAAGAGAATTCTACAACACAAAAGTATGAAGGAACGCGAAATGTTTACAGTAAATGTGATAATCTGGAAAAGTGAAAGCGAGAAAGCTTATCTCAGAATACGAGGATACAAGAGATCTCCACAACAATTACCAAACCAAATGTTACAAACAAACAAATTTTCATTTTAGGTGGCACAAATATAAATCTTTTAAACTTTGCAGAACACAAAGATACAAATGATTTTTAGACACCTTATTTACTAAGTTTTAATTCCAACAATAACTCGACCTACTAAGATAACAAGTTGTTCTGCAACCCTAACGGATAACATTTTTACCAATGTAATTCAAGATTCGTGTAAAGCAGGATGTTTTCAAATGACGTTACTGATCACTTACCTGTTTTTCTTATGATAGATCATTTAAAAACATTTGCTAGTAACATCTGCCGAAATCAAGTTATATACAATTCCACAATAAAAGAGTCGCTTTTAAATGAATTATCAACTGCTAACTTTACCTTTTCCTTTACCTTTTACAGCTTTTCCTTTAACACACAATAAATTCTTCAGTGATCACTGGAATAGTGCCGAGTAAGCTTAAGCATTCGATTGTTACACCACTATTGGTAACAAGCGAACCAATTAATCCGAATAATTATCGACTTTCACTTTTACCAATATTTTCTATATTGTATTTTCTACTTGTATTTTCCTTCCACTTTTAGTTGTCATTATTCAATCCAAATCTAATTTTCTTGATCTTATTATCTATGATTATAGAGTATACATTATATTACACATTACATATTACACATAGGTTACACGAAATAATACATGTTAAATTAGATTTTACTTCTAAAATTGTTTTATATCTAAAATCGCAAGTTACACCATATAATAAAACTACATCTAAAATTTCATATTATACTAAAATGTTATCAAGTACTTTTTAAAATTGTTCACTAATGCGCTCGTAACTTATTTTAAACATACTAATAGTTTTACTTTCTTTCATTTCTTTATCTAGGTCATTCCATAGCTTAATAACAAAAACTGATACACACATCGATTTCTTTCTTGTTCTTACTAGGGGTATTTTAAAGTTATCGTTCTGGTGTGGTACAACGTTCGTATGATTCACTTTTGTAAACAATTTTTACACATTTTCTGGTACTTCAGCTTTGTACATTACCAATGCAGTTTTGAGATTTATCAAATCTATTAGCTTTAGAGCTTTCAATTTACAAAACAAAGGACTAGTATGGTCGTAATAACCAACTTTGCTAGCAATTCTTATAGCTTTCTTATGTAATATGTATACTAGTTTTACATTTGTAATGAACGTATTGCCCCACATTTCAGAACAATAATACAGATATGGCACAACTAATGAAGAATAAAGAGTATACAATGATTCTTGCTTTAAAATGTGGGGATCGGGGATCCGTCTCAAGATGTATAGAGTGGCATGCAAGTTATGAAGTACTACAGCAGACGAGAAAAGTAAAAAGAATACAAAATAAACTTTAATGCACAACCAGTAGCTCCATGACATGTGAACGGCCTTTGGTATAAAAATCAGCAAACCTACAGCATGCACCTTTAGAGACAGAAAGGCCAGGTTGGAATCGTCAAATTACGACGTGCATTCTGTTTTATACAGGTACATTTGCATTACTGGACTTCTCAACCATACCCATTACTAAGATTAGGGGGCTGGTCAAAATCTGCCTTGTAACACTACCCCCTCCTCAATATCAATTTGTCCAAAAATGAGTTACAGCAAATGCAAATGCAATTAAATTTTACTCTAGTTGAACCCAACAAAATTCATTCAAAGCTGAGCAAATCAGTTTAACAAATTGAAAAATGCAGAATGGTACCTGATAAAATGTGAGATGTCAGTTTGTAACCATTACTATAACAAAAATAATCAAAATTGTAAACAGCACTAGTACAAATAGGTGAAATCCCGGCATTAGCAAATCTATCCAGGTTTGTAACAGCATAAAACTGAAAACGGTGAGTTGATTATAAATCCTTTTTCCAGTGGAAACAGATCAATGATCCACTTCTTGTGAGTGCAGTGTAGCGCCATCTATCGAGACTGTCCCAAAAAACAGTACAGTCAGTCTTTAAACAGAAACCAGTCTGTGCACATCACGCCATCGGCAAAACAGGCCTTGAAACGAAAAAGCATTCTACTAGTTACTTCCGAGGCACTGAGACATCTATGATGTGATACATTGAACAGTCTATAGAAGTTCTCCTGGGGCGTCGGTAGGGATTCGAACCATCTATCTGCCAGGTGAAATAAAGTAGTTGCGATACTTGCGAAGGTGTAGGGTACATCCAATCATCCGCTACAACAACGGTATTGTACTCCTAGCCATAAACCATTTCTTTGACGGTACTGCATAATAGACTCGTGTAGCAATCGAAGTTTCGAACTTGGCTTCCCTGAGTGGGCGAGATAGGCATACTGACAAGCTTACTGCAACAGACTCGGCACATAAAGAGGAATAAAGACGAAACAAATTTACAGACAAGGTCTGTACAGCAACAACAGCAAAGTAGAGAAAAACTTGATTAAACTTTTAAATTGCTTCAACATTCTGGCTTTGACAAAAGCTACTGAAAACCGGTTCAACTCTGACCAGTGACGTGCAGTTAACAAGACGAGCATCAAGTGTTCACAACTGCATAATCTTAGCTAACTGAACACAACAGAGCCCTATGTTGAAAAGCGTGTTCTGGCATCTCTAGTCATTACGGAACACTAAACTACCATTTAAAAACAGTGCTCGGGCATCCTAGCCATTACGGAACACTAAACTACGGTGACTCGCTATACATTCAAAGTCACAACGTCGCCTATTCCCAAATACGCTATCATCGCCTCATTGGGAACTCGATAAAAACTTAGAACTGTTTAAGCTAAGGCCGATGCTGCCTGTCGCACAAAGGCCGTTCAATTGCCTTCTACATAAAAAAGGTAAAAATACGAAACTGTCTACAAAAAACACAAAAACACGCCGAGTAGTACAGATAAGATGTCTGCCTCTAAAACGAAATGCAGCACTCACCAAACCCAATAATGTCGATCCATTCCAGGCGGCAATTTCGGATCCCACTTATGTGCACCAGTGTAATGGATCCGGGTTCCTTTCCATGCGGCAATTTCGGATCCCACTTATGTCACCAGTGTAACGGATCCGGGTTCCTTTGCGCCGATCCGTCTCCTCAGAATGTATAAAGCGGCATACAAGTTATGAAGTACTACAGCAGACGAGAAAAGTGAAAAGCATACGAATGTAAAATAAACTTTAATGCACAACCAGTAGCTCCATGACATGTGAACAGACTTTGGTATAAAAATCAGCAAACCTACAGCATTCACCTTTACAGAAAGGCCAGGTTGGAATCGTCAAATTACGGCGTGCATTCTGTTTTATACAGGTACATTTGCATTACTGCACTTCTCAACCATACCCATTACTAACATTAGGGGGTTGGTCAAAATCTGCCTTCGTAACAATATGTTTAACTTTACAAAGTATTGCTATGCTTTTAGACAATTTCGATTTAACAATTTTTATACGTTCTTTCCATGTCAGCTTGTGGTCAACTTGTACTCCAAGAAATTTAGTAACATATACTCTTTTGATACCCATTCCATTGATATTAATATTAAAAACCGTTTCATTACTTTTCCTGTTGCTAAATATCACAAATTTTGTTTTGGTTAAATTTAACGATAATTTGTTTATTGCGAACCATTTACCAGAAGAATATATTGTAGTGTTATCAGCAAATAATATAAACTTTAACAATTTTGATACGTTACACATATCATTCATTGAAAACAAAAATATACTAGCTGATATCTTCTGTGACTTATCAGAAGCTTTCTGGGGGCAAGGAAATAGGGGGAGAGCAAGCACCGAATTAAAGTTTGCACACAATTATTAAGCCTGTTAGCTTTTACAATCAAAGAATCAAACAACTCAATCATTAACAAGTTTCGAAGAATTATATTATAATAACTATACTAGCAGGTACAATCACAGAATCAAATAACATAATTATTATCAATACTAAAATACCACTATACTAAAACACAGCGGAACAATTAGCCTGGCTAGCCCACCGGTCTAAATGTTCAAGGTAGACCTGTCTTACATAGCTTAAATACAGAAAACTAGAACACTATTAATGTAAAAGACGTAATGTAATGATATGATAATATAATGTAAGATTTTTACATTTTTACATGCTTTTCCATTTGTGCCATTTTTACCGTGCTACTTTTTCCTGTGGCATTTTTACCTACTTTACCATTTATGACATTTTTTCCTATACCATTTTTACCTTGTACTTGTTGTTGTACTTTGACTTGTACTTAGGGATTTACAATATTTACACCTTCAAGGAGAAGACAATTAAAAGTGACAATTAATGGCGTAAATTAATGCTTTTGTTACATTATGGGATAAAATGAAGCCTACATTGCAGTAATTTAATTACTTATTACATATTACTTATTTCTTATTATATCAAGAAATTGCTACCGTATATATAAAGCAAATATTAACGACTAGAAATTATAATAATTAATCAATGCGGGGTTGGCGCAATAAGCGAAAACTTGAAATAGAAAACAGTGTATGAAGAGAATATCAGTAATTTTGATATTTTATTATGTACTGTGGACTTTTTCCGGCAAACTTGCGCTTTTTTAAAAGATCTTTTCGCTGCTTTAGAAATATGCCCTTGATTACCAACTTCAGACGGTATAAATTTTACAAAAAATTCATGATTTTGCAAATCTGTAACCAGAGCTGCGCATCTCAGCACTTACATTTCTCAAGCCCTCTACATATTATCTGGAATAACAAAAGATTTCGTTAATTCAAACACAATCACTGTTTTAGTTTCCGGAAAGAAACAGTCAGACTTGGCATCTGTGATCTGGTTAATCATTCAGGTAATGTAGTCCCATTATGGTTTAGTCTATTTGTTTTAGCTTTAAATGGTGTATGCTCACGCTCTGACCGAAAAACTCATGGGATTTGTCAAGCGCAATCCCCCTAAATGATATGCCATATTGTTTACACGTCGCCTCTAATCATACCAGTACTACCATGAAAGGTCGGGATTTTATAATTAGAATTATCTTTGTGTATTTCCCACGTTTGCGAAAACTTACTGTCTAGGAATAGTTCATGATTTCACTTGTATTATATTCTATTTTTCTAAAAGCGATCTCCTAATTACAATTCATCGATAAAAATATTATACAATTATAATATTTAAAATATCCACACCAAATGTGCAAAGGTAAACAAAGAAATTACAATAAAAAAGGATCACTGCAACAATTGGAATTGGTCATAAGTTTTAAAGCAAAATGTTCGCTGATAATGGACGTATCGTCAATCTCTGTGTCTTTCGTCAGCGAATGTACTATTAAAAGAAATTTAAAATGAAGCAAAAATAACAAGATTACAATTTGAATACTAAAAATAACAGCAATATAATGAATATACCAATGAACGGTCAACATGATCCAATAGAAATAATTGCGCTTTCAAGAAATTTCAATAGAAATAAAAATATATAAGAGTTTTTTGAAACTAGATTAAATACTTAAGTAACTAGCCCGGAATGCGATGCATTGGTTATTTGCTTACTGAGTTCTTTCCTGCGATTCGCATCGGCTTCGAAATATTAAGTATTACCATGATAAAGCATGTTGTACCAAGTTTCAGCTTCCAGCAGCTCTACGAGCCGCTTACAGCTGTTTTCAAAACTAGCAGTTTTAAAAATCTAGCTATGGTCGCGTTCGCGCGTATGTTGTTCTGGAACGAAAAAAAATCATGTAAAACGTACAAACTTAAGTAACAGGCTATGTTTCGGATGGCGCGCTTCCGGCATTTCGTTTAAATTTTAAACCGTTCACGAATTTTCCTGCAACAGTACTCTATTGTGAGTGTTTGATTGGTTAGGTGGATGAATAGTTTGGTGCTTTGTTGGTTGATTGGTTTGCTTGTTGGCTGGTTGGTTAGTTGAGTGGTTGGTTGATTGGTTTTGTTGGTTGTTTGGTTAGTTGGTGGATTGGCTGGTTGATTGGTTCATTCGTTCGTTCGTTCGTTCGCTCATTCATTACCAACACAAGTGAAAATCACATAGTTTCACGTATATTTATATACATTTACACACACACACACACACACACACACACACACACACACACACACACACACACATATATATATATATATATGTTTATCATTTTACATACACATTTATATATATGTTTTTAAATGTATGCAAGGATTTGATCCATGCTAAAATCTCCTCTGACTAATTTATATCATTGGATCAAATCCTTGCATACATTTAAAAACAATATAAGAGAAAATTTCTAAAAACAAATATAATTTACTCGACATTTTGCCAAAGGTGCCAATAGCTTTTCACTTGAAAATTATATTAAAGAAAAACGGAATTTATTCTTCCATGCCATTATTTTCTCCGCGATACGAAAGGTAACTGTCATGTTTAATAGCCTATAAAAGAATTAGTCAAGCTCAATTCTGCTAGAAGCAAAATATGCATATAAGTTATTAATATTATCTTTCGCGCCGACGTCCAAAACCGAATTTACGATCGAATACACACCAAGACTGGGAAATGCATAACTGCATTTTAGAAATTTATCGAATGTATTAGGCTTGACAGTACCATTCCGTTAGGCAGATTAAGGCTTCCTACATCAATGTTTTTTTTCGAAAAAGTGACGTATATTGTGATTTAACCTATCAAGTTTGCCAATGAAGTTATTTACATACGGCAAAACTAAAAACGGTAACTGCTGTTATTTTTAAAAATCTAGTTACGGTGAGCTAGATTTCCTAGGTTTAATGCTATAATTTAAATGCATAGGTTAAGACTTTAAATACACTATAACAGATCTAAGCAAAATAATTAAGATACTATTAGTTCCATCGTATCATATCTAGTGTAGACAGTGATTTTCCATATTCAGTAAATAACGTCGACATACAGTTCCCTAAAAAAATCATTGATTAATCTAATGATTATACAGTAGTAATGACGTAGATATTGTTAACCAGTTAGATGTAACTTTAAAAGTTTTTCTTAATGATAAACCAATTAATGTTAGTAAAAATATCTGGCGAACATATTATCTGATGATTATTGTGATGACGTAGATACTGTTAACCAGTTAAGATTATTCTACGCAAGAGATCATACACTATGTAATAAATTTTATTATTGTTCATAGGAAGTAAAAAGTATCTTGTTCAAATCGTACTGCAGTGGAGTTTATTGTAGCAGCATATGGATATTCTATGGGAGATGTAATATTGCGAAACTCAGATTGCGGTATAATGTTGCTCTTAGTAAATTTTTTTAAATATTACGAATTAGGTACGAGAACGTTTTATATAAGAGCACACAATAATGTTCCACACTTTAAAGTAGTAATGAGAAAGAGCTGCTATAGCTCAAGAAATCGCGTACTTGCAAGTAAAAATGACATTCTCGTTTGTGGCTGTATAAATTTTGATGTTTTGTTTGAGTCTCTATTTTTTAAAAATTGGCGAAACATATTATGTGATGAATTTAAGATGTAATTTTTTTTGCGAAAGCGCATTTTTGATTTTTAGTTATTAATTTTAGAAATCAGTTTTATCAGGATATGTTTCGCTCTGTCACGGTTGAATGGATAGTTTGTTGTTTACAGCTCTGCATATTCGGCAATTCCAGTTTGAAACACAAAATGATATTGTCTCATTGTGTTACTGTGGTGTTTATAAATGTGTTGTGCATCTATACATATCCTAACCATTATGTTGGACACCAGAGAGAGACAACCGATAAAGATCTCTCTGCTACACTGTTAACTACACTAATCGTCTACGCTTCGACTAAGTTTCCACCAAAATCGTACTGCGTCTTTTATCAAATCCAATGGGCTTGTGAACACTGCTTTCAAGAAAACTTTTATAAAGGGAAAAAACGTTTGTATGGAATATGATACTGTTTTACATGAATAATCTCTGATACAAATAAATAGAAAAAGATCATGTCATTTCATGTGGAAGATCCAGTTTTACCTGGAAGATCCAGTTGGCTCAGTATCTCACGATTTGATCAACTTCACACTTCAAAGAAATTGTTTTCCTCCAGAAATACAAATCTATGTCAAAACTCTGTACATTAACCTGACTAACCTGTACACACGAACAATTGGACGACAGAAACTTTTCATTTCTCTAAAGGCATCTTCCAGGATGATACCTTCTCTTCTATTGTCTTCATTTTATGCTTCAACTCATTGATCAATACAGAAATTACGCATCGTTATACTTTAAATGATTCCCATTGTATCACACTACCATTTGCAGATGACTTTTTCTAACCACACGGAACAAGTAAACCCACCAATGAATCATAGAAAAGATTCAAAAATATTCTAGCTACTTGGGTCTAAAGGTCAAAACCAAGTAAATACAGATCTCTGTCCATAACAAAAGGGTCACCTGTTGAAATTAACCTTTCTGTAGCAGATACCAATATACCTTCACTGTTTGAGAATGACCACAAGTTTTTTGGCTCCGCAATAATAATCAAAAACAGTAAAGCAGACTACTTCAAGATTATTCATTCGAAAATAGAGACGAGTTTACAGAATATTGATTCATGCAACATGCGAAGTATATATAATATCAAAATTGACGATGGATATTTTCTGCCTTCTCTAATATTTACCCTAACTGCCAGTGATATATGCTCATCTCGATGAACTCGATCCTCTAGCTAATAGGTTTCTGTACGGCTGGTAATACGAAACCTGTAATGCCAGCGTTCTTGCATCTTGCTGAAGGCCTAACTTGACGCAGCCTAGTCATATTTATAAAGAAATGTGCCATAGCATATATATATATATATTAGAAAGAAAAAATGATGACGAACTAGTTCAATCAGTTTTAGTTAATAAATTATCCAGAGAAGGCTCATGGTCACGTAATAAATCAATTTCAGTGTACTGCGACAATATTTTCACTGATCTCAACCCGACAGAACAAACCACTACTAAGCTCAAAAAAGAAACAAAGGCTAAAGTTCAATCTCTTATCCAGTCTGACTGGCAAGACAAAATCGAAACTCTGTTGATGCAAGGCCATTTTAGAATTGCACTGACTGGAAAAGTATGGTTTATAATCTTCCAAAGGGCGTTTTTAAATTCATGTATAATGCCGAGCTCGATGAGCCGCCAATTAATGACAATCTTTCTGTCTGGGGCAAGAAAACCACGGCAAAGTGCTCAAACTGCAACTCCACTGAATCATTGTTTCACATCTTCAATTTTTGTCAAAATTTTCTTCCAACGAGGTAGATACACTTGGCGCCACAATAACATAGTTCATTTTTGGTGTAAGCAAATTCTTCAGCGTCTGCCAACTGGCTTAATAGTTCATATTGATTTACCTGGTTTTAACAATAATAGAATTAGCACTATACCACTTGAATGTACACAAATTACGTCCATGCCCTGACATATGAGTATTTGATAAACTGCAAAAGAAGCTATTCATATTCGAGCTGACAGTCTCTTTTGACCTGAAAATTGAAAAAAACCACCTGTTTAAAGAGAATAAATATGCAAGCTTGGAGGCAGACATTGAGGAAAACGATTTTAAAGTACAATATTCTGCAAGCGAGATTGGATGTAACAGGTTTATTTCGAAAACCAATGAAAAGAGATTAGAAAGTTTCCATAAACTTCTCGTATCACAGCCGAACCACAACATAGATATATTGCAGTTTGCAGTTTGAAATCTTTGAACTTCATTTATACATTATTATTATATGTATATACGTATAATAATATAAATACATATATATATATATATATATATATACGTATAAATGCAAGTTCAAAGATTTCAAACAGAAAACTGCGAAATTTGCCATCGTGTCATCTTTATTCCTAAATCCAAAAACGAACCTACGTAAGTAGCTCCAACATTTTTAGTTCCGTAAAAG
The DNA here is from genome assembly GCA_030141605.1 of Tubiluchus corallicola. Taxonomy (NCBI): domain Eukaryota; kingdom Metazoa; phylum Priapulida; class Priapulimorpha; order Priapulimorphida; family Tubiluchidae; genus Tubiluchus; species Tubiluchus corallicola. The sequence continues at coordinate 79,069 of JAQGDQ010000072.1, read as the reverse complement.
TTTTTAGTCTTGTTTCTCAAATTAATTTTTATTGTATTATCATTGCAATAATTCTAGACAATACACAACTTTTTATAATATTGAAATCAACTTATAGCAATATATTGAATTATTTAATCATGAAATTTTGTATCAATTCTGTACTCTTTAATCTATACTGCACCAGCCGTTAAGACTAATATACATCTTCTGCGCATATTCTTCTGTATAGTGCTTGTCAAATTACGTTTTGCCTGATTGTTACTGTGTATATTTGTTTTTGTGTGTGTAATTCCTGCTTTTGGGCTAAAAGTCCAGTGACTGGCATATATGAATTTCTTTTAGTTATAACAAATAAAATGATTTTACGCTACATTTTATTTATTTTTTATGTGTATTGTAAATATAGCTAATATAGTACTATATGCACTGAATTAAATAAAGATAAAAATAAATTAAATTTTACTATAGGATAGTGTTAATGTACGAATTTTATGTTTTTGATCGCAAACAACCAACAAATTCAAATTGAGTGGTTTTAAAACTATACATTCAAGAGTTGTGGTGATATCGCAGTAAATATGTCGATTATTTATTTGTATCAAGTAACAAGTACTAAAACTAAGCGGGAGAACCAGTTTGAATCCTACAGGTAAGCGGCCATTAAGGTGTAATTACTCTAAGTCTAAGGTCTAAAGCAGTAAGCACGTCGAGCAAAATATTTCACATATAGACCTTTAAATTGCTTCCAGAAAAAGCCTCCAGATGGCACGACAGACAAAAGTCTGCATATGAACGAGGAGGACGAGAACTTCCGATATACTTCATTAGACAGAAAACGGCACCATTTTTGGCAGAAGCAATACAGCTAATACAGAAGAAAAATACGTTTGGAGCATTTAAATTGCAGTAAAATTATTGCATAGAGAGATAATACTGCCACGAAAACCTTAACGAATGTGACACAAAAGTTGCAAAAACAGAACAAAAAGGAACAGATTTAGCTAAGAAAACGAATAGGTCTAATGTGTTATATAACGAAATAGTGAAGTCTACTTTCTCTCAAAGTATAGGTTTTTCCAAACCTAAGCAGCTTAACAGTAAAATCTCTACACAAGTTCAGTATGTCACAGAACGAACAGTAATCATTGACAATGACAAAGACAAACCTTTAGTAAACACTAGTACAAACGTAAAGAAAAACTTAGGCAACTATTATCCCAGAACCAAATTCGACATGGCATTCAGAACGGCTAACGTGAAAGTTCAGTTGCAATTAAGGAACAAAGCTTCAGCTAATGAGTTCATAGCAAACTAGAAGCCAAATTATTTAAAGTCAAACACAAAAGCCAGGAAACCTAATACTTAGTATGTTGGTCTTTTAAGAAATTGCGATGTGACGCTGACAGATAAAGTTTTAGCGGTAAAGGAAAATATAATGATGGTGTGAAATTTGAATGCTTCAAGCGTAAAGTTGGCTACATACCTTTAGGAAAACTAACATTTCGTTCTAGTGATGAATTGGAAGAGGTTTTAGATCAGGTTATTCTTATAGGTTAGTTGATGCGTAATGAGCAGGAGTTTATGATGAAACATGCTGCTACAAGTGCAAACCTTTTAACCGTGTCGCTAAGTGGTGTAACAAAAATGCCAAGTGTGGAAAATGTGCGGATAGTTACGACACAGAATCGAGTGAACACAACTACATGTAAACGTAACTTGTGAGGAGAATCATTGTGAGAAGAAACAAAAACTAACAATAAAAATTCAAGCCAATAATTAATAACAGTACACTAAATTTAAGAAGCATTAGAACGAACAACCAATATGGAAAATTCCAATGCCAAATGAGCAAAACAAAAAGGTTTTTAATTCTTTAAAACAAGAATAAAATTTGATTAATAAACAACCCAGTAATTTTAGTCATTTTATTTATACAATAGCATTCGTCAACAGGAAATATATAAAGAGTGATTTAAAATTAGGAATAAAACAAAAAATATATAGCAAAACTTCATGTATCTATGAAAACAATGATTGAACTCATCATCTTATTTATCGTTCGAGAGCTTTTCCAGTCAAAATCTGATTTTGAGTCGTATTGCTAATTAGTTTTCTGACTTAATTTTCTGACTGTTTTTTCTATTAATTTCACAGATGAAACGAGGTCAAGTCCAGCCAAAGAAGTCAATTCGGTTTTTTTTCGCGTATGTCACCCGCATAAGTATTGCACAACATATACTAGATGACTCGACGCACTACTCTATACACTACTGGAAAAGTCTAGTGATACTTGGAGAAATAAGCATTAGCCTATTAGGTACCAAATTTTAGCATGCGTTCGCTAACTGCGGAGTGTTTTTGTAACACGTATGGAGGTCGGTTAATTACTGTGAATCGATCCGTGCCCGCGCAGTTGATGCGATTAAAATACGATTTGTTGCTAACCACTCGTATTGCACGATTAAGAAGAGCGATTGTCACAGGGCAATTAGAAGACGAAACGATTGTTTGGACTGATCAGTTACCCTGGTCTGATTAGCGTCTCAAGTTTTCACAGCGATGTCTTAGCTTAATTACGGGTGTGATGTGGAATTCGCGATGAGAGACAATAGTTTTACTTTGAGAAAAGAAGCGACTCAGCAGGTTGATTGGTACATAATATCGACAAATAGACAGAATATATTTACCAATATTAAAAGATGCATGTACAAGAGTACATCGTGCGTAGCAATTATAAATAACGCTACAGATGAAAACAGCACATCATGGCGCACGGTAAAATGGCACAGGTAAAAATTTCACGGTAAAAATGGTACAGGAAAAAACGGTACGGGGAAAACTGACACAAATAGAAAAAACGAAAAAATGGCACACTTATAAAATATTTTTCTAGTGTTAGAGTTACTGTGGAAGATAATAATTTTAGTTACATTTACCTCTGCGAAGTAAGTCATGCTTCAACCCTGCGTGTTTAATTGTGCTCCAATACCTGTCAACAATGGATCTCGTGTTGTACACTGATTAACAATCTCCTTCTACGCATGCGAGACATTACATCTATGGCATTAATCTTTTCTTGTAGTCTTTTAGTGTGACTGCTAGTTTAGCCTGTAGTAAAAAAATAATACAGGCTATACATGGCGCTTTTGAAACCAATAGAGTCTACAGAAGATGCTATAGGCTATGGTAGAAAATGACAAATACCTTTTACGTCCATGCCTTGGCCCAATGTCGCAGTAGACTACACTGTTTTTAAGCTACTATTCAAGATTTTGTTATGCGATTCGTGCCAGAAATAATAAACGTATTATTTCTTGGTATAACATAATGTGGACAATTGAGAAAATATGTTCATAAGTTTCAAGGAAGCATTGCAAGTACAAAAGGGCATTACTAATGATCCATCATTGCAACGGATGCAAGAAAACATCTTAGGTTGCATAGTTGTTTATTCTAAACAAAAAAACAAATAAAGAAATAATAAGAAACAAATTACAGAGAAAATTTAAAGCAAATGTGCTATTGTCTGACATATTGCAACTTATAATATAAAAATGAAGCTGCCGTAATGGAAAATACAATATTAAAAAGTACAGAAAGTAATATATACTGCCAATATTCTGTAGCATAAATCAACAGAAACCTTTTCTAGACTAATTACATATTTACCACACATTCTAATTACGTTTCAAGTTACTAAACATCAAGTTCAAATTACTTAACTAAATATAATTATTACTTTAGTAACTAAAGTAGAAAATCAAATGAGTAGCAAAAAAACCAATGTAAATACATTCACACACTACTGACAACCAAAACGTTCCCGTATACTCAAACTGTCAATAATACCTATTGTTTAAAACCCATTGAGCCAGTGGACCAAGACAAATGCCGCGAAATCTGAAGGCGCGAAAATCGTTGGCAAACGATACGCAATCTGAAGTCGCGAAATTGTTTTACGTTTTTATATGGTGCATGTACATTAAGGCAATATTCGACATTATTAATCAGAATATTAACTTGTGTATCTATTTTATCAGTCATATATATGGAGGTCCAGTTCATTTTTGCTAAGTCGATTAAGTATGAATGTTTGTTGTATTGGGCGTAGTCTCTCATTAAATGCCAGACTGAATTTTGGTTATTGTTATGCTCTGGGGTCATTTTATCTACTAATATTGTGATCTGAATAATTACACGGGAAAGTATCATATGCTTCGAAATTATTGTTACTATTCGAAATGAAATGGTCGATTACTGTGGCTGATGTTTTAGAAATTCGAGTAGGTTTATTGTTATTAAGTATGTGGACATTATATTCTTTTAAGAGCTCTGTGTATGTTTTGTATGCCAGTGTGTTTGTAGCTAAAATATCAAGGTTGAAATCGCCCATTATAAGAACTTTTTCATTTTCGAAAACACTGCGTTCTAGTTCTTCACTAAAGTATTTGAAAAATGTTTTGTGTTTGAGATTGGGTGGTCTGTATATGGTTCCTATTACATAGTTCTCAATGCTGCACCAAACAGATTAAATCTTGCCGGTTCTGATGCCTTTCATTTTTTGTGGTCTCAGGTGTGAAGGTATATACATCGCAACCCCTCCACCTTTCTTATTTTTACATCTGTCTCTTCTTATTATTGTGTGATTAGGTAATTCTATAGTGTTGCTAAGTATTTGTTTATGTAGCCAAGTTTCTGTTATGCCTACAATCAGATTTTCGGTGGCTAGGATCAATGCTGACTGACGTATCAACGGGGAAAAAACCCTCACAGTCAGCGACTCCAACAGGTTAGAAATAAATTAGTATGACCACGATGAATCAGTGAACAGATAATGACAAAGCATGAAAAGATACTAGCGAAAACATACAACAACCGGGAGTAGCACGTAATCAAACAAGCGATCAAAATTAGAAGCCAGCATAAACAACAAAAAAGCCAGCAAGAAAGTAGGCGCCTTTTGCCTATGCGCGGGCGCAGCTCATTCTCCATCATTAAAATTCGTTATTCTACAATTTGACCTTGAAATGACCTTAAAAGTTACTTGAAGGTCATAATACTGACTTTTCTGAATTCATCATGCTTGATTACCCAGGAATTACGTTTAATTAGAATGAAATCAAACCTTACAGTTTTATATCTGTCAGGTGTCTTTTAGTCTCGGGTCAACCTATATCACTTAATTTGTCTCACTGGGGACTTTCATTTGATATATTACACACTAGAGTTACTCAACCCTAAAGACTGTTCACTATATCCTCCCATTTTCGGTTTTTGGGCCCTTAGCTAAAAAATTTTCCATACGCACGTGACTCAGCCACTACAACTCAAGAAACACACCTTGCTTAGAAACACACCGAAAATTGTGGACCAAGCTAAAGACTGTACTAAAAAAGGGAGAATACTGCTTAAAGCAAAAAGAGAATGTTATATAATGTAAGGCAGGCAGGCTGACAGACAGATTTAGCCAAACAGATATATATTTCTCGTTAAAAATGCAAAAAGGATCTATAAAATCAGAAAATATGTGCCAGTGAGCAAAATTAATGAGCTTTTAGTAATGTATTAAAAAAGCAACTAAAGTGACAAGTACAACTTGCACAATATATTAATACAGCGCAATATAAAATGCAAAAATTACAAAACCACATACATGTAATAAAATCTTGATTTGGTAGATCTATAAAACCCACTAAGTAATTAAACTAATCTTATGTAAGTCTGTTTAAATGTGTTGCTTTGAGTTCCTTACCGACTTAGTAGTACATACTTAGAGTTTCTGCGTGTATAAGTTTGTTTCAAGCAGTGTATTCCAATTTCTAGTCTTCTTAAGAGGCATACGTATAATCTTCTTTTTATCTTGCTTTTTCCTTGCAGGACTTAATTTGCAATTGTGACTTAATTATTTGATATCTGCTTATTTATGAGTCTGAACGAGCAACGCTGCATCTGTCTACTGTCTGTCATTTTATCTTTACCATGAATCTTCACTTAGATAATGCATTACTTGTGAAATGCATAAAACCATTTCATGCTCATGCGATCCACAGATCCTATTAATTTAACCGAATTGTTGCACATTATTATTTCAAAATGCAAATTTCTGTATATTTCGGATCATCATCGAGACATCTGCCTGTAAATGTATTGGCTATCGAGTGAGTGTTCTGGTGAATACAGTAACAAGCGTGCCGAATAGATTTTTTTCTGGCTTCGCTAGAATGGCTTTGTAGAATTGTAGTGAAAATGAAAAAAATAACTAAAACATGCAACAAGTGAAATTTAAAAAAACTACTTGTTTACAAAATGTCACTTTCTATTGCATTTTTAACAAAACGATTTTCTAATGACTTGTAGTTAAATCATGTTAATCGGGTTTAAATGTTGCGGACAAAATACATGTGTATCAAGGAAAACAGCACCGAAATTTAGACCATGCCACAAAGTGAACTAAGATGTAAAATAGCTAAAGAAAAATATACATACTGAGATTAACTCATGTGAAAAAATATTAACGGGGAAGCCTAATTTCGTTAATTTTTCCTCGACATCTATTACTTAAACATCATAACTGTATTTTAACGGGTGTCAATTATTTTTTCGAGTGCATCCTTCTGTTGTTTATCTACTGATGATTATTTGCACCCGGTAACTGATTGAAATTAATTTTACCTCGTTTTAAATAAATGCCGAAAATATCCATGTTACCGATTTAATTCCTGACCATTATCTCGGCTAACAATTGACGTTATTTCTACATCTCCTTGTACCCCCTCGTCATGTACCGTAGTATCATGTACCAACTCACCATGTACTGCGATGCAATAGACCGCAAAACGGTATATGACAAAGTACTGCATAATGAGCCGACACATTACATTGCGGTATACGGCGAGGCTTTACAAGGTGAGGGGGTGTATAGGGATGTCGAAGAGGTGAAAGCATCCTATGTAGTGTTTCATTCTCATTCTTGCAACTCAGTGTCGTGTTTCAATTTTCGCTAAAAAACAATGACGTATAACAAACAACAGACAAACAAACAAACGGACAAAAAACAAATAAAAACAAATGCAACAATGTGAATCTCTCTAATTTTTCGAGTCGGTTATATAAAAGATATTTTCATATGATCCAACTTTCCTTGTACCAAACTTTCTCTACATCAAATTTTCCTAGCACAAAACTTTTCCACTACTAAACTGGATTTACTTGACAAAACTTCACCAGTACTGTATTTACCACTACCTTTTTCCCGGTACCAAAAATTCCTTGTAACAAATTTACCTGTACCAAACTTAATGTTAAGTCAAGGCCCTAGAAAGAGTTACTAATCTAGACGAAGTCCAAAGTAAGCTCTAAGCGTGGTGCAATGACAATTTGCATGCTGGTTAACACTTAGGTACAAACCAACGTATAAGTTCTTCCTAACTCCCATTTGGCTATAGCAGTGGTTCCCAAACTTTCTCGGACCGTTACCCAAATCGGGAAACCCGGTCGTTTCCATTACCCCCCACCTAGTACTACTTCTCCAACTCAAAAATTAAACACACGTATATGCCACAAGCAAGCAAAATTATTTATGTTTGCTCGTGACATAAATAAATTTCCAGGTGTTGTTGTTCTATTGTTGCCAAAACAAGAATTACAATTACTGAACCTGCTAATTATTACTCGAACAAACGAATGATGGACCCCATGACACAGTGTTGCCTGCCGGAGGCAGTCTCTTCAAGAAGAAAACTACATAAAATGCATTCCGAGCGAAGTTTTAAAAATTTTCAGAGGGGTGCCCATTACCCCCCAAAAAAACATATTACCCCCAGGGGGTAATTTAACCCTACTTTGGGAACCACTGGGCTATAGCAATAAACCACTCGGTAGAAAGTTTCAACCGAGACACTTGAGTGCTTGCAGATTTGTCATTATAGCTAAAGACCTGTTAACATCCGACTTTTAAAGCAGCTTGTTTTAATTTTACCTGCTTAAATCTTTCCAGTTTGTGCGACAAATAATCCTTCTCCTTTACATGAGATCAGGTAGTGCGTGTGTGTGTGCGTGTGGGTGAGTGTGTGTGTGTGTGTGTGCGTGTGCGTGTGCGTGTACGTGTGCGTGTACGTGTGCGTGTGCGAGTGCGAGTGCGTGCGTGTTCTAACTTCTAAGTAAATTAAAATACAATCCCTTAAAACAAAGAATAAACTATCATAAATTAATTATGATGTACTAATCCTTGTTTGGCTTAGCACCTGAATACAAGAAAAACTCATTACACTTTGTCTCTGAAACTAGCGTTAGAAATACTGGTTCTAGCATTTTTAACAGTATCGTTATTATTAAAATTCTGCACATAGTACAAAACTTTATGGGTTTTCAGACGTTTATATTCTTTATTATTTTCCTGTAACAACAATGAACAACTTCAAAACCATGGTAACTAGAGTCACCAAACATGCAGGTTAGACACCTAGGGTAGGGGCTGAGGCAACGGTAAAGTGACCTTTAACCTCGTTATTGTTGTTAACGCAACGAATGTTTATAGTATCATATTATTTTATTGGCAGTCTACTATACTGAAATACTGAATTAGTCTATGCTGCCTTTTCCAGACATTTTTTGACTAAAACTGTAAAATGACTGTCACAAATGAATCTATCTAATGCTTTTCCCTTTATTCTTATAGATGTTTAATAACATGTGTAATAAGATTATTTAATTTCAGGCTCTAATTCTCTTTTTTATCAAATAGAATTTATTTATTAAGATAAGATAAGATAACATAAGATAAGGTAAGATAAAATAAGAATTTATTATGCCTTTCGGTAATCACGTATATCAATTTCATGTGGCTCATTAAAAAAATCTCACTAAAATAGTTAAAAACGTACGAAGGTGCCCAAGATCAAAACAACCAAAAATGAGCTAATCATAAATGTCGCCTCATATCCATGTAGAGTAAAATTAGAGTAAAATTAGTAGATCATAAAACTTATAAAACCAGTAGAGTAAAATTAATTGATCATCACAGAAACTAGGGAACTGGTTATCGCTTGAAGTTATAATTGAATTGTATTACAGCACTTGGAATGAAAGAGTTCAGAAATCTATTTATTTTACAAATAGGGCTTTTATACCTGCCAGAATTCAGTTTTTCAAAATTTGATGCAAGAGGGTTAGTTGGGTCATTTATAATACAGTATGATTTTTGCTCTTCCAGTATAGGACTGAAGTACCACACAAACCTTACCAGCAAATATAAGTAAATTAATTTAAAACATATTCATCATCATTAGTAAGATTCTGGTTTCACACAACGCAGCAGTACATGATAAGAGATTGCACAATACATGTGTAAAATACAATCATCGTCCTTGATTCAACTTTACTTTCTTTGAGTTTTCTAAGATAATAAATTCTACACATACATTTTTATGTAAATGGCTAATGTTTGTTTTCCCATGACTACCTAAACACTTAGATATTTAAACTCACCAACAATCTCAGCACTTTTGCTGTCGATTATAACTTGTCTCATTTCTGGAGTATTTTTACGCCCAAAGTTAATAACTACTTCTTTTGTGTTCCCTGCATTTAGAAGCAAATTATGCTTTTTACACCAGATTTCAAGGTCATGTATTTCACGTCTTAATTTATATCTTCCTTCGCTACTATACCCGTAATTGCAGTAATCAGCATATTTTGTAATATATCTACCCAGTATTTGCAACAAGTGGTTTTGAAAAGTGATTATTTACTTTGACGTACTGAAGCTTACATGTAAGAAAACTGAACACCCATTTGCACAATATTTCAGGTGCATTAAAATTCTTTAATTTAGTTATCAATACATCAGGTAATATGGCGTAAAATGCTGAACTGAAATCGATAAATAAGGATTTGGCATAGGTATTAGGTCTGTCCAAATGTTGACTCAACATATGTATCAATGTCAGAGTGGCAGCATCATCGATGGAATGCCTTTCTTGGTAGGCAAACAGCAGGTATCAATATATGAGGTTTTGGATATGCTCTAATCGTACAACGAATTATTATTTCCAGACATTTAAAAGCTACCCGGCCACGGGTGAGGGCCACGGGCCTGTAGTTATTTAAAACAGATGGGCTGGTTGTTTTTATGCACTGATCCCATTGCTTTCGATGTGTTTAGCTTCCGAAAAATCTTAGCAATTTGTTGAATTTCGATTTTAAAATCATCAATGCCTATTTCAGTGGTGGCCCCGGTTGGATAATCAGAAACCCTTTTATCAAATCTAGAGTAGAACTCATTTAATTCGTCTGGCAGATTCTGATCTTGTTCGTCATCTACTTTAATACAAGACTTAGAGAGGCTTACTTCTTATCTCATGCTACCTTACTGTTATATATATATATATATATATATATATATATATATATATATATATATATATATATATATATATAGTGTTACGAAGGCGAAATGCCCTTTATTTTCGACCCTCCCCTCTACATTGTGATGGTTTCATCCATTACGAAGCGATTGCATATCAGCGTTGCATGGCAGCTATAAGTAGGCTGTAATGGTTCAGTGGGCTGACGGGCAGGTGCGTCTTCCACCTCAGCACCTGTTCCGCAATGACAACTGGCATGGAGCACGATGGGGTAGACGTCTGGCGTGTTACTTAATTCAGTAATTTTACTCTTACTACTATTGTTTTACGTTTTCTTCTCAATTATGTGTCAATTGGCGTATCAGCACCATCTGCTCATCGTTACATTGGTGGCCAGTACGGGGGGCAGTAGTCCTAAGCTGCCCCCAGCAGATTCGAACTTGCAACCTTAAATCGGCAAAAGAACAGCACCAAAACGCCGCTATGATGTGGAACCGCCGGTATGACGGTGTGTGCAGTATGACGGTTTTCTTTCATCGTCGCCAGTAGCTGTGAATTTGTATGGGTTCTCAACACATCTTAGTTGGTTCTTCAAAAACTGGAGTTTTCAGTCCTCATTAGCAGGCTATGCGCCTTTTTACAGTGGCCTCGTGATTTACTTACGAGGATACAGTTCTAGTATGTTGTGGATAGATGTTGTATAGTACAAAGGGTAGTCTGTACTTGCTGTAGCTGCACCTGGACAGTTGTTTTTAAATTAATGGTTGAATCTTGGAAACAGTTACGTCGATGTGTAGACGTATCGTGAGGACCAGTTCCGCAGTCACCGAGTGCCTCGTCACATGCTGAACTCGCTTGGTTTGACGATGATGTCGGCAGTATGGACGCTATAGCCAGTCTAACAATTCGCCGGGTTCGTACATTTGGGAGTAGTTACGTGAAGGGACGCAAAGAGCTTCCCGATCTACTATCGTCTCAAAGAAGAGAAATAGTAGTGTTACGAAAGCAAAATGCCCTTTATTTTCCACCCTCCCCCTCTACATTGTGATAATTTCATCCATTACGAAGCCATTGCATATCAGCGTTGCATAGCAGCTATAAGTAGCTGGTATGGAATGGCCTCGTCGGTTCAGTGCGCTGACAGGCAGGTGCGTCTTCCACCTCAGCACCTGTTCTGCAATGACAACTGGCATGGAGCGCGATGGGGTAGACGTCTGGCGTGTTACTTAATTCTGTAATTTTACTCTTACTACTGTTGTTTTACATTTTCTTCTCAATTAATGTAACCTCCACGAGGCGCGATCTGGTAACTGCCCCATTGCAGGAGCAGGCTAATCAGCTATTCAGCAGGGGATCTCGGAGCATTATGGAGCCCCAGAAGTGCAGTGCTGAAAGGCACTCACCATTCCATATGGGTTAAATAACCCATAACCCATCACCCAACTATGGGTTAACTAGAATAATATCTTTCAGTGCAGGCTGGTAGATGGGGCTCCTTAGCCTTGGCCAGCAATCCATCTAGGTGAAGGAAAGCACCGATCGCAAACCTCCACTGCCTTGTGGCTTTACCCTCTGTGGCGACGGAGGAGTGGCGATCCAGCAAGTGCGGATTACACTCAAGCTGCAGTCACAAACCTACACACAGGCGGCTCAGGGCATGTGGTCGCTCTCAACTGACTGAGGCAGCAGCGGAGTTCGGCAGCCTCCTGGGCGACCGAGCAGCCCTCTTCAGGAACGCTCTGCTCACCCCCGTAGCATGGGGAGCGGACTAGAAAAGGCGTCCCAAGCATAGCCTGCCTCAACACTTTCCTGGTCCAACAAGCTGTGGCTGGCAGGAAATCCCATCTGTGCGGTCAAAGCAACACTAACACTGGGTGCCTGGAATGTCAGGACACTACTCGACAATGGCAACACCAACAGACCTGAAAGAAGAACTGCGCTTGTAGCAAAAGAATTACAAAGATACAAAATTGACATAGCTGCCCTCAGTGAAACATGCCTTGCAGAGAAAGGACAACTCTCTGAAGCTGGCGGCGGATACACTTTCTTTTGGAGTGGGAAACCATCAGGTGAGAAAAGAAGGCAGGAGTTGGATTTGCAGTCAGTTTTATTAACAGATAGATGCTACCATTGCAAATGTTCCAACATCAGACAAGCTCATACTAGTTGGGGATTTCAATGCTAGAGTGTGTACAGATCACCAATCATGGGAAGGAGTTATTGGCACACAAGGAGTGGGAAAATGTAACAGCAATGGGATCCTGCTATTAAAGACATGTGCAACCCATGAACTCATCATCCCAAACACACTATTCTGTCTTTCCAAGCGCAATAAAACAACCTGGATGCATCCAAGATCAAAACATTGGCACCTGATAGACTACATCATTGTCAGGAAGAAAGATTGGCAAGACGTGAGGGTGACCAAAGGAATGAGAGGTGCAGAGTGCTGGACAGATCATCATCTCCTCATATCCAAACCTGAAAGGCGGCCACAAGGCAAAAAGACCATGAAGAAACTGGATGTTGGGAAACTTCAAAATAAGGAAACTGCTAGCAGCTTCTCCCAAAGTCTTGACAAAAAGATCCCGGAGTCATCTCAAGACGCCACTACTGTTGACCAGAAATGGGAGCACTTCAGAGACCTAGTCTACTCAACAGCCCGTAAACATCTAGGGGTTGCTACGAAAAAACATCAAGACTGGTTTGATGAAAACGATCCTGAAATTATTACTTTGATAGCATCCAAACACCATCTGCTTAGAGCACACAAAAATGACCCCACATCAGAAGCGAAGAGGGCAGCATTCATACATAAATGCAATGAGGTGCAAAGGAAACTCCGTGAAATGCAAGACACTTGGCTGTCAAGGAAAGCAAAAGAAATACAACACTACGCTGACACCAACAACTCAAAAAAGTTCTATGATGCCCTCAAGTCAATCTACGGTCCACAACCATCTGGGACTTCACCACTCCTCAACGCAGATGGAACACAGTTGCTCACTGACAAATCTGACATCCTAGAAAGATGGGCAGAACATTTCAACACTGTTCTAAACCGACCATCATCCATAAATGCAGAAGCAATAGACCGACTACCCCAAATGGAAATAAATGAATACCTAGATCAACCACCAACACTAGAGGAGATCGACAAAGCCATTGAACAAACCTCTCATGGCAAAGCACCAGGTGCTGATGGAATACCAGCCGAAATTTACAAGACAGGGGGGCAGCAATGTTACAAGATCTTACCGACCTATTCCAGCTGATGTGGGAAGAAAGCAAACTTGCTCAAGACCTCCGAGATGCTACAGTTGTTCACATTTACAAACGAAAAGGGAATAGGCAGTCATGTGACAACCACAGAGGCATATCTCGGCTGCCCATAATGGTAAGATCCTGGCGCGTGTCCTACTAAATCGACTGTTGTTGCACCTGGAAAAAGACCTTCTCCCAGAGAGCCAGTGTGGCTTTAGAGCAGGCAGAGGAATGGTGGATATGATCTTTGCTGCAAGACAACTTCAAGAGAAGTGCCAAGAATAGAACGTCAGCCTATTCACAACATTCATAGACCTCACCAAGGCTTTTAATACTGTCATAAGAAATGGCCTCTGGAAGATCATGGAAAAATATGGATGCCCAAAGAAGTTTATTGATATTGTGCGGCAGTTTCATGAAGGCGTGATGGTCAGAGTCCTACATGATCGAGACGTGTCTGAAGCCTTTAAAGTAACAAATGGGGTAAAAAAGGGCTGTGTACTCGCTCCAACACTCTTCCGCATGATGTTCTCTGCCATGTTACATGATGCTTTTGAAAACACCCAGGATGGCATTAAGATAAAATACAGAACGGATGGCAGCCGCTTCAACTCCAGGCGCTTGCAAGCTACCATCAAGGCCCATGTAACCACAGTCAAAGACTTTCTCTTTGCTGATGACTGCACGTTCAGTCCCAGTTCCCAAGAACAAATGCAAAAATAGATGGATCACTTTGCATCAGCCTGCAAGAACTACGGCCTAACAATCATTTCAAAGAAAACCCAACCCCAGACGCCCCACAGGTTCAGCCAAAGATCTTAGTGAATGGTCAAGAACTTATCTCTGTTGACAGCTTCACATACCTGGGGAGCACTCTTACCACAGCTGCTCACATCGATACAGAAATCAACAACAGAATTGCCAAGGCTAGTGCTTCATTTGGAAGACTCTGCTCCAACGTATGGGACAGGAAAGGTTTCAGAACCACCACAAAATTGAAGGTGTATAGAGCTGTCGTCATCACCACTCTCCTCTATGCCAGCAAATCCTGGACATTATATAGGAGACACGCAAAACGGCTTAACCACTTTCACATGGGCTGTCTGAGGAAAATCCTGCACATCAAGTGGCAGGACAAGATGCCAGACACAGAGGTTCTTAAAAGAGCTGACCTCCCCAGCATCCATACACTCGTCCTCAAAACAAAGTTCGGTGGGCAGGACATGTGATTCACATGCCAGACAACTGCATAATAAAGGAGAAGCTCTATGGAGAACTTGTGTCTAGAAAGAAAAAGGTTGGACAACCAAAGAAACGCTTCAAAGGCAGCCTGAAGGCCTCACTCAAGGAGCTCAGCATGGATATCCGCTCAATGGAAACCCTTGCACAAGATCACTCAGCATGGCGGAGTACCATCACCACAGGGGCTAAGACAGCAGAGGCAAAAAGAATTGAGGAGGCAGTGGAGAAGCGCAGGAGACGCAAGGCATGTGACACTGCCCATCAACAGGTCAAAACACCCAGCCTCATCTGTGCCAAATGCCAAAGAAGTTTCCAAGCCAGAATTGGCCTAGTCAGTCACCTTCGAGCCCATCAAAGGAATGACAACCCCCCCAAACTGACCCTTCATCCCTGTCACTATGGTCATCTTCGATTCGAAGTACGAACATCAGTCTCAGTTAAGCGACAATCGAGGCTACAGCTCCGATGATGGCACCATTTTTGACATCTATACGTCAAATAAAAAGTCTTCACCCTTAGGTTCGCACCTGGGGGTTTATTTTTCGAATGGGCCCACTAGGTCCATTTTTGCCCGTTTTTTGCAAAACTTATACCTCTTATTTCTACAGATCCGGAATGGGCCGCGGGTGGTGCTTGTAATAGTTGAATAGCCCATTCAGCGGTGGGTGTAATAGTTATATTTAGATTTCGCGGGGGGGGGGTCACTAATGCGCGCTACGGGTGTTTTCCCCGGACCAAACCACGCAAATTTTGCGGAAAATTGCTCAAACAGCCGCTAGAAAAACTCAATTTGCGCAACTGTCTGGGTAGGCTTGGAAAAAAATAAGCACACCAGCAGAAAGAAGACGAAACGGTCTATAAGGTGTGGTTGGCTTCACTAGGAGAGATGTATACTGGACGAAATGGGAGGAATGTATTTCGAAGTTCTTTTTCTACCCCCTGTACTGCACGCTATTTGGAACATCCATTGTCTTAGAATTTGAGAAGTCACGTGGCTGTTCCATGCATTGTCTTCACCCGTCGTCCTTGAGTGTTATAGATTTTACATGTAGGTTCTGTTAGCCTATTATCATCTGAGAAGCAGCAAACGTAATTAGTGTATAATGTCCGCACATTATTGATTATTGGTAGATGCGCCTAAAAGTGTTATAGCACACAATTTTGAATGGTTTTGTTGTGCTGTTGGTGTTGGTGCTGTAGGTGTCGTCATTGTTGTCGTCATCATTATCGTCGTCATCAATATCGTGATCACCGTGTGATGTGGTGGAATTGAAGTGGTGGGTGTGATGTGGCGAGTGTGTTGTGGGTGTTGTGCTGTGAATGGTGTGGTTTGCGAGGTTGATGTGGTAAAGTGTGGTCTGGGTGGTTGTGTGGTGTAGTGTGGTGCGGGTTTTTGTGAATTTATGTGCAAAATTCTTTTTACGGCGTTTGGCTAGTTGTTTGCAATCTTGAAACGAATTAAGTTTTCACTTATCTTGGTTCTTAACCTGGGTTTTTGCACCGTTGCTTAACTTTAATTTAGCACTCAGAAATTTCATGGGCTCGCAAAATGCGCACAGCATGCGTCTATTTAAACGTAATACGTTCGTTGACACATATTAAATGCATTACTAAACGCAGCTCTTCCCTTCCACGTAGTATTATTCCTTACTGAAATTCGTGATTAGGTCTATATTGAGCATTTCATCATCACAGTTATACTTTTATTTTCAATGCCTCAATTCGTCGCGTCTGCCCGTGGGGAGATAACTTCTAATGGATGTACATTGTCAGATTACATAAACCACACAGTTAAATACACCTTCACGTCTTCCCTAAGGAAATGAATACAATTTAACCGTATAATGCGCCTATTATAAGTCTTTTCATTAGCTCACCTGAAGGGTACTGGGAACAGCTTTATGCAAATGGTAAACGAAAATCATCGCTGCTGCAGTTTGAAAGAAGAATTCCAAAAGGAATTGATACTACTTAGTTTGGACATCCTTGTTGACAATTCCGTCAGGTTATATCACTGCTCTTCAGTTGATTGCCACTAAATTCTGCTACAGGTTACGGACGTTATTCACGCCAAAGAAAAAACTCATAAAAACATATCAAACACTTAGGTCGTAAATATTTTTCCGAGCAATATATATAAGCTTTGACAATAAAAGTTAGTGTGTTTTTGAAAAGTTATTTCAGGAGAAGATACTGGACTGAATTCGACTCAGGCGGTCAAACTCCAAAATGGCATGACGGTCTTGATATTGCGCATCATGAAGATCCATTTTACTATCGTAGTGTAACTGATTACTTAAATACAAACGTTAATTTTAATCACAAATGTTACGCTAATTAACTAAGTTAGTATCTGTAAACTAATACCATATACCTGTTATAGCATATCATTTATCTCTCATAAAACAAAATACACAAAAATTACACTGTACGGAGTTCATTATCAGCAATAATAAAAATAGGGAACAAAATACACACGCACAAGAAAATAAGTAACTAACTCAGTAACAGCACTACGCCCGAGGAGCACCTGTGTCAGAAATCCACGCTGTAGTGACCTCTACGCGCTTTTATACTGGTATTCCAGGTCAGCTGGCTTCTCACACCACGTGTAGGCCCAAACAAGACGTCTGGACCTACAAGAAATGGGTGAGTCGCTGCTGACGTGGAAGCAGGGCGTGTAGAGACCTAACCCGACACATCGGAGGTATAAGGTGCATCGGAGAAATCTATAGCACTTTTACTTTTGCGCCAGCAGAAGTGGAAGGAGGTTGCCAAATTCCTGCACAAAACCACACACTCGATGGTGCCTGTGCTAAATTTGACGGTATATAACTCCAAAGCGAAATGAAATAAGAGTCAAAAATTCAAACTCTAGAATGTGTAGCTAATATTAAAACTTGGATGCTATGCAACAAATTTGTCCTTAATAGCGGCAAGACTGAAATCGTATATTTTACACAATCAAAATCTGATATTGTCATTTGTCTCTGAAACGGCAACAGCGACGTTTCAGCTAGCACTTCTGTACGAAGCGTTGGCGCATTTTTTGATGAAAAAATGGAAATGAAAGCTCATGTTAAAAACATATGTAAGTCTGCGTCCTTTGCTATGGGGAAATAGGCCGCATACGTCACCTCTTGGATAAAAATACTGGTGAAAAACTAGTTCACGCATTTGTAACATAAAAACTCGATTATTGCAGTAGTTTGCCTTTCGGTCTTCCACAAACAACAATTCAAAAATTAGAACTAGATCAAAACTATGCTGCTCGTATTACTTGTCGTGCTAAAAATAGATCACATTACCCCAGTTTTGTATGAACTACACTGGCTATAGAACAGAGAATCAAATTTAAGATTTTGCTAATTACTTTTAAAGCGCTTAATGGAAAGGCACCGTCGTCCTTATTAGATCTACTGCAGTATAGGAAAAATACTGTTCAGCGCACGGCTCCGTTTGATGCTGGGCTGGATTAACTTATAAGCAAACTAAGCACGTGCTTAGAGCACCAAGGCTGAAGCTGGCAAAAATTGAAAAACAGACAAAATTTAATTATATTATGTTAAATACCATGAGCTTTTTATGCATATAGGGTATGAGGTAGAGGTTTATGCGAGAATACGGCACCTTGGCTTGGTTGTTTTTCATATCATTGCATAACATCATATCAACAACTTCATATGTATTAGCAAGGTATTGATATTTTTGTTTTTGGTGTATATTACAGTGTTACTGAACATGTCGTCGCTATTATCGAGGAACGGGGGGGGTCAAGAACTTCCAAAAATGGCCCTTTTGCGTGTTTTTCCCATTTTTGGAAAATTCTCACTTGAAAAACTGCTGACGCATTGCATTGTATTCTGTCTTATAATGTTGCTTCAATGAAAGCTGCTGGCTGTTATTGCTGTAAGGAGTAGAGTGGCGTTTGCCTGGCATCCGGAATGCGTACGCGTTATGCAGATGCGGAATAGATAAAATCGGTTTATATTGTCTTCAATGCACCCATTTATCATACCTGCGTTATGGTTTTTTTTGTGGCTATATACATGTTCTGCAGGTGGATAATGCATAACGCAATCCTGGTGCCAGGTAAACGCCACTTTAACATGGTTAAAATAATAGTTTGTAAAGACTATGTAAAATGTTCGTGCATTAATAATCATCAGTGGATGGGCTAAGAGCATTTGTAATTTCACACAGTTTCAACTATGTGAATCCTACATAAAGCAATGGAGTTTGTTTTATATATAATGTCGCACAAGTTGTATCACATCTGCTTTGAGCCGTGAAAAAATTATATACAATAAATAGACATATTTAGAAACACCATATTACAAAAGTACATTAAATTTTACATGACATATTTTACACAATATATACATGTGACATGACACAATTAACAGAAACATGCTTTACATCACATAAATTTCACTCATTACATTTACACTATTTATACATTTGACATTAAAAAACTAACATAACACGTATTACATTACATAATTTTTTTAAAATTTTACATTCTTAATCGTTTTATGGAGTCAGGGGCGGCGATAGATAAAAGTTGAGTCTGTGTATTAGTATCAGATGCATAATCTGCAAATTGAAACCTGTTATATTGATAGTCTTTTAATTTCTTTTTAAAGTGGTGGAGAGATACAGAGAGAGTTTTTATTTTACTGGGTAGTAACTTCCATAAATGTATGACTTGTTTTGGTGTTTTGGTATAGAGTTATTTCCAAATTTATTGTTTACTGTAATTTGCTTTAAATTGTGTGTTCTATTGTTTAAAGTGGTATCAGGAATGAATGATAAAGGATTGTTTATAAACGGAATGCTCAGTTTATTGATATATTTATAAGGAAATATCAGTATTTTGTAATCTCGATAGGCTTCTAATATTGGCATTTTTGTGGTATAATAAGATCCTAAGCTTGTTGCAGAAGCAGCATGTTGTTTGGTCTTTTTGTTAGAGTAGCCATGAATTAATCTAAGCGCGTAGTTATTGTATTTAGCTTTCTAAAGTTTTTATTTTTAACGTTTGAAGTAAAGTGCAACCATACAGATAATGTGGTAATATTAGATTTTTGTAGATGAGAATTTTTGTTTTCTTGGTTAAATGGCCTCTGGCTTGGCGGAAGAATGCCGTGCTTAATGCCATCTTGTTGTGTATTTGATGAAACTGTTCATCCCAAGTGAGTTTATTATCGACAGTAATGCCTAAAAATTTTACATTTTTGCTTGTTCTATGGAACAGTCACCTACTTTTAGTGTTGCATTGGAAAATGTAATGTCATTTGCTTTGGGTGATATTACCATAAATTCTGTCTTATCATCATTCATTTTTAAACCAAAATAGTTAAATGCTGCATTTATATTTGTTATGTCTTTTTCTAGATTATTTTCCGATGTTAGAAAGTCTGCTTGAGCTGTATAGATAGTTGTATCATCTGCTCTGATATTATGTTAAGTTTAAATTATGTAGAACTAAATGAATTTTATTAACATATAAACAAAAGAGTAAAGGACCTAATATCGTACCTTGTGGGATGCCTCTCTGTGGTGTGTCCCATGTTGAAAAAGTGTTTTTGTTCAGCTTGACTCTTTGTTTTCTATTGTGTATGTAATTATTAATTAGTTTGAGATAAGTATAATGGAATCCTAGTTGGCAGAAGCTGTCTAGTAGTAAATTGTGATCGAGGCTGTCAAAAGCTTTACTTAGATCTAAAAATGCTGCTGTTATATATTTATTTTTATTTAAGTTGTAACGCCACTTTTCAGTGGCATCAATTATTGCGTCTATTGTAGAATGTAGTTTTCTAAAACCGAATTGATGATTTGACAGTAACTTATTGTTTTCAATGTAATGGTTTATTCGGTTGTAGATAGCTCTTTCAAATACTTTGCGTGTACATGCTCTACTGAAATTGGTCTTCAGTTTTTAGCGTCATCTTTAGCATCTTTCTTGTGTATTGGTGTTATGTTTGCTTGTCTACACACTGCTGGAAATTCTGAGCGCATTAAGTCTTGGTTTGTCATATATGTTAGATGAGGAGTAATAGTCCTGGCACAGTCTTTTAAGATTTTTATTGGCATGTCTGACGGTCCACTTCCTTTATTTATATTTAAACTGTTTAATATTCTAAAGATGTCGTATTTGGTGACGCTAGTAAATGAGAAAGTGGATTGTGTTTGTGTTACTGATTGGTTGTTGTATATATTGTGTATATCTGCATTATGTTGGCGTGGCAAGTTGTCAAATTTTCCGAGATTGATAAATGTGGAATTTAATTTGTTAGCAATGTCAACTGGATCAGATATCATACTGTCATTTTCTCGTAAACTGTTTATTTATAATTGATCTTTTCTCTATCTGTTAAGTACGTCATTGATTAAACGCCGTTTTTGTTTAGATGTAGTTGCATCATTGCATTTATTAGTATAATATTTATTTTTGAGTTTCCTATTCTAGTTATTAAATTTATTTTGCGCCTTTTTGTAATTATTGTAATTGCTTTTACCTTTTAAATATAAATATGTTCTATATAATTCATTTTTATTGTGTCTTAGTCTTGCGAGTTCTGTATCCGTCCAAGGGCAAGCAGATTTTGCATTAGATTGGTTTAGTGATTCTTGTGGGTTTATTACTTGCGTTTAGTATTTGCGAGTTATATATTGAACTAAGACGTCTTTATACTTTTTGTACTGAGCAGTATTTGTTGCATTAATATCGATATTAAAATCTACCATTAACTAAACTAGTTGATTTTCAAGTACAACACGTTCAAGTTCAATTTCAAAATGTTTTAGAAAAGTTTTATATTTTTGATTTGGTGGCTTATAAATGACACCTACACTGTAGTTTTCGATATTACACCAAATTGATTCTATTTTGTTAGTTTTGATTCCTTTACCTTCGTTAAATGACATGTGTTTTGGGATGTACATTGCAACCCCTCCACCACGTTATGAACGAACTGTGTCTTTAAGCAATGCATGTTTTTTTGTCAGACTTCGTATATTGATACATACAAATTTCAAATTCTTTTTATGTTTCTGTATAAAATCTGCCAGCTCTAGATCAATGTGGTTTTGCGTGGGGGTTTGATTTAAGGGACCTGGATTAGTTTCAGTACAACCAATTATAAGCAACATTTTTAGTACTGTTAGAAAATAATCATGGTTACAATTATTTTTAATATAGTTTAATAAAGTAGGGGAGTACTGAAACTTGTATAAATCTCTAGTATCTGAAAGTGTGCACTTATCACAGATGAATACTATAAAATAGAAGCAGAATAGCAAAAATTTACGCACGAGTTATTTTCGATCCGATTTTGAGATATTATAACGCAACAAGACGTGCATACACCTTTCAATGTGCCAGAGATTGGCACTGGACACATCTGTCTTGAGTTTGTACATTCTTTACACAATATGCGTTTATTTTGAGTAGAACTTAAATTTTTCGTTTAAAATTCATGATTAAAATATTGTTGGCATCCTTCTGTCTCGAAAGACAATGGATTGTGCGCCAAGAGAGTCAGTTATTAATCAAATTGATGGACCTGCAGCGTCGACTGTGACTGAACAGTCCAATCCTTGAGCGGCAGTTCCGGCTGCAGGTTACACATTTGAAGGCTGTTTCATCCGGATGAGGTAGGGCATCTTTCTGATGCCTGCGAGTCCTTTTATCCTCTTGTTTTTTCTCCCTCGTTTTCTCCGCTCTGTTTATGGCTGTCCTAACAGCAGATTTCCAGTTGCTTCGATCTGCCGCAAGCGCCTCGTAATTTGCTGGTGTAATGCCGCCTGCCTTGAGGTCCCGTTTACATACATCTTTGTAGCGGAGCAGTGGCCTCCCGGTGGGTCGGGAGCCAGTAGCAAGCTCACCGTACAGAATGTTCTTGGGCAATCTGCCGTCCTGCATGCGGGAAACATGGCCTAGCCAGCGCAGACGTCTGTTGGTGAGTATGGCATACATGCTAGGGATTCCAGCTCTTGCTAGCACATCCTTGTTGGTTATGTGCTGCTGCCATGAGATGCCCAGGATTCTTCTGAGGCAGCGTTGGTGGAAAGAATTGAGCCTGCGTTCTTGATGGCTATACAGAGTACAACTCTCGCTCCCGTACAACAGTGTGCTCAGTACACAGGCTTGGTACACCTGGGACTTTGTCCTGATAGTCAGCATGTTGTTTTCCCACACCCTCTTTGTTAAGCGAGCCATCGTTGATGAGGCCTTGCCTATTCTGGAGTTCAGTTCTCTGGCCAAGCTAAGATTGCTGGAAATAACAGAACCAAGATAGGTGATATCTTCCACCACGTCAAGGCAGCAGTCATCGATGGAGATGTGAGGGGCTGGGGAAACATTTTGGCCTAAAACCTTGGCCTTTTGGATGCTGATTGTGAGGCCAAACTCACTGCAGGCATGGGCAAAGTTGTCAATAAGGCCTTGGAGGCCGGCTTCAGTGTGAGCTGTCAGTGCGGCATCATCTGCAAACAGCATTTCGCGAATGAGAACTTTGCGAACCCGTGACTTTGCTCGGAGACGAGAGAGGTTGAACAGGCTGCCGTCGCTTCGTGTGTGTAAATAGACTCCGAATTAAAATATACATATATAATATATCACGCTTATTACAGTTATTTACAGTTTAGTTCATTCGTGTCGTTTTAAATAAGCTGTCTAATTGTTTTTCAATTTTATACAAACTTAGAAATGAATTCTTTTACTAATCCGGTAAACAGATTTTCAATTTTTGATTTTAATGCTTTTTTTGAATGGGCTTAGTACCAGCTGAAGCTTTATCAGAGTCATTTGAATAATTTACAGAAGTTGCTAATAATGGTAATCTTTTAACTACATTTGCGTAACTAGCTGGTTTATAATTATATTGACTTTGTGTAAAGCCACGAGTAACTGTATCTTTGTTTTGATTAGTCTTAACCCTATACCATCGATTTGGGTCATTAAACAAACATAGTTTAATGCATTCTCGCAACTTTTGTACACCTAATCTACTCAGGTGTAATCCGTCTCTCGCAATTAAATTATCATCTTCAAAATGACATTGCAAATTGCCAAAATTGTATTAGTTTTAGTGGTTAGAGTTTCGAGTTCACTGTTAAATAATCGTAACACTCTGTTCACCGAACTTATATTCATGGGTTTAGCAGTTGGATGTTTGTTTGTCTTTACAAATGGGATATTGCACACGAAAACATTACAAGGGTTAAACTTATTTTTTACACTTACAATGCATTGTTCCATTTGTCTTGTTATTGACTTGAGTATTTCGTCTAGGTGAGCGTTCTAAACGTTTTCTCGATTCTGTTAAATATGTTGTTTTACGTCATTGATTCCACACGTTATGATAACGTTTTCTAATTTCTTCTCAGGGTATTGGTCTGGTACGAAGGCTGTCATTTCGTTCAGGTTTATCCCTCTATAGAAATGCACCTGTAGAATTTTTGGCTATTTCTTGAGGATTCAAGTAAGCGGTTCGGGAATCACCCAAGATTAATGTTTCAGTTGATGTGTTAATTTTTTGCACGTTCGCGGCTTTGGTTTTTCCGCCCGCATTGTCGGTTTTGGTGTTCTGCAATCAGTTTCGTGTCACTAAGCTAACACCCTGTTATATTATTGTTTGATGTGGAGGCAACTGCGTTTGTGTTTACGTTACTTGGTTCATCATTACACACGTTCTTTGCATTCACTGTCACATTCATTGTTTCAGAAGCTGGTCTGTCTGCTTTTTCTTTTGCGTGTAGTGAAAAGCGGTAACCGTCTTTAATTGCTTTACTCATTATTTTAATATCAAATGCTCATTTCACTAATATCAATATAGTCATTTTGCAGTTCGTTTTTAATTGCTGATGGAAAATTTCGCTTAATTTTTCTGCAGATCACTTATTGTTCCAAATTATGTAAAACCAATATAGTTTAATAGTTGCTTTATAACAGTGGGCTAGCTGTGTATTCCTAGGTTAGGCTGATTAAGAGAG
The DNA here is from genome assembly GCA_030141605.1 of Tubiluchus corallicola. Taxonomy (NCBI): domain Eukaryota; kingdom Metazoa; phylum Priapulida; class Priapulimorpha; order Priapulimorphida; family Tubiluchidae; genus Tubiluchus; species Tubiluchus corallicola. Next base: position 54,218 of record JAQGDQ010000072.1, on the reverse strand, counting down.
TCTCGTGGTACGTGGTACTGTGTATTAAGACACCGATTTTCCCAGGTAGAGTTAGTGCCATACTGTGTCTAACAGAGTACATTAGAAAGGTGCAAGGACTGTACCCTAAGCAACAAGGCAGGCAAGAAAAGTTTCCTGAACTAACAAAAACTAAGGAAATTCTCCCCCAGGTACTTGTTAGATAGGTAGATAAATAGATAGATGGATAGATAGATAGAGAGAAATTTATTCTTTTGCATGGATACAAAGTTAAGAGACTATTTTAAAATTACAAGTTACAGTGGTGTACGTTAGAAAAATTAAAATAAATTATGATTAAAATTAACAGTTCGAAAATTTTTCAGTTAAAACAGAAAATAATTTAAATATGACTTGAAACACATTGGCAGTATAGATCAGTTTATTTCCTACACATATAAAATGTGCATAGCAATTAAATGTCCCTTAAAAAGGTCTATATTGTTTGAATGGGAGAACAAGCACTATATTGTTACAATGGATTATTTCTCGAAACACACTGAAGTAGATCAATTAAAGGATATGACTAGCTCGTATGACGGTGTGAATATTATTTGGAAAATATGTCAGGATTAATCTCGCTAAATCTCAGTTAAAAAATAAAGCTCAGTTCACACCTGTCGAATATCCGTTCAACAATGTTGGCCTAAGCAAATGGGTTCGGTGCGTGAAAACTTCTAAACGGCGAATGTTTGCAACAACGCTTCTAAATCAAATCTTTTGTAAGTATTTGGAAGAACAAACAACGAAAACAAAAAACAATGAAAGAAAAAACAATATCTTATTTGCTAATAATAATAACAAATGTATTGTCCAGAATAAACGGCACTGCTCAATTACACAAGAGTTAAGAGACCGGTCAAAATACTCAACTTAGTTAAGCTCGTTGGGCGCCTCTACCATGGACCATCACCACATCCAGCTCCATCCGTCAAATCGTCTGATATCCAATGCGTGCTATGTCAACCATCATGGAGTTTTCCCGGTTCCCTACCACGTCCGCATCAAACAAAGCCAGCCAACTCGTTGTAACGACCACCACGTCTCCTCAACCACTTAAATGTCGAACACGTTGCTTGGACCTCTGTGCCTGTACCACTTCAGGTCTTTTAGGGCTATACGACAATGACCGTCCATTGTTCAAATCCAGGCTACGTTCTATCTTTTTCACAATTCCTGTTTTATAAAGTTTGGTTTCAAAGTTCAATTAGCTGTGGTTTTGTATCATCATAGTGGTCTGTTTTTTATACAATTCGCAACAGTGCACGTTGAAATCGCACTTAATTTGGATGTTCGTGGCTGAACGGAGTCTGACTCATCATCTTTCTTGTTCTGACTAATCTTCCATTATCAAGATTATGTCTTCAAGATAAACCGCTGAACCGGCAGAGGTTTCTTAGCCAGTTCCGGCATTCTTGACCTACGAAATAAACAACCAGCATCAGTATGTCCAATGAAACCTCCCAGAGTAGATGTGGCCATAGGTAACTTCAGCCTTGCAAAGTACAATGATATGACCACTCAGCTATGCAAGACGCTTCAAAAATTGCTTATAATGAAATCACCCCACCCTTTTACTTGAAATCGCTAAAGTGTAGTAAATGTAGATTTGTTTTTGTAATCATTCATTTGTTATTTATATGTGTTTACTTATTTATTTTGTTTCAGATGCAGAGTTAGAAGATTTGATTAACCAAGCAGCTGATATAATGAAAGCTTACAAGAGGGGAACGCCATTTCGGTAGAAATTTACACACATATTTTTGCTGTAATTTTGTGATTGGCATGCTGTTAGTTCAAATGACAGAACAAGAACGATTATGGCACGTAATAACCTGTAATAACAGACCCGTGGCGCTACTTTCATGTATGTTTAAGATTCTAGAACGCGTTGTTTTTAATCAGATGTATAACTCCTTTGCTATTGATAATAACTTTTTGACGGAAAAGAACTCGGGGTTTAAATCAAACGATAGCACCATCAACCAGCTAGTTTCAATCGTTCACAATTTGTATACAAGTTTAGACGACGGTGATGAAATCTGTAGCGTTTTTCTGGACATCAGTAAAGCTTTTGATAAGGTGGGGCATGTAGGCTTGATATTCAAATTAAAGCAGTATGGAGTAAGTGGCCAACTTCTGTCTTGGCTGTCATCGTACCTTCGAAACCGATCACAAAGAGTAACGCTAAACGGTAATACAGCTGATGCGAAGTCACTTTTATCTGGCGTCCCCCAAGGTTCTATCTTAGGTCCCCTTCTATTTTTAACGTATGATATTACAGAAGACATTCAATCAATCTAACATGCGCCTTTTTGCAGATGATACGGTTTTAATAGATTCGTGTAAGGATGATCCACATACATCAACATAGATCTCAGAAAAATTGAAACTGGGCGAAATATTGGTTGGTTAAATTTAATACAAATAAGACCGAAGTCATGCTTTTCTCCCATAAATCCAATGTTCCTCAATATCCTACTCTGTATTTATCTAATACTCCACTGAAAACAGTAAATGGTCACAAACACTTAGGCATCCATCTTACATCTGATCTGAATGGAACTATCACGTCTCAAAAATGGTAGACAAAGCAAATTTAAAGCTAAACAACTTTCGACGCATGTCAGTTAATATCTCCAGAGCTACGCGGGAATTATTCATTACGACTATTCTCCCTGCCATTGAATATAGTAACGTAGTATGGTCAGGATGCAGTGAAAACAGTATACGTTTATTAGAAAATATTCAGCTAACTGCTGCTAGAATCTGTTCTGGCGCTATGTTTCGATCTTCCCTTGCAAGTATCTTGTCTGATAGCGGCTTCACCAATAAGTGACGCGCTCCATTATTATCGCCTATGTCTTCTTTTCAAAATAATCAATAACTTAGCGAAATGCAAGACTGAACTATTAGCATTGGGTCCTCATACTCCACTGGTTACGCATTATTCTTTAGCTCTTGTTCGTGTTGAGCACAGTAAAATAAGTTTGCGATGAAATGTGTAATATTAAGACCAGCGCAATTATTGCTATTTCACAGAGGTCTAATTAGAAAGTTTTAAAAATAAAATGATCGTACATATAATTTCAAGTGAGTGGCACATTAAAGCGCCAGTAACAACAACACCAGTAAAATTGGCATTGAATGAGGCACCAAAACCTGCTAAATGTCTTCCAAAAAAAACCAACAAATCAATTGATCTTGGATATCAATCAAAGATTTACAACAGGGCGAGATCAAAAGGCGTTGAAAACTTTAGCTGCAGACAGGAATCACAGGAGTACTTTAATACGGTAATACTGTAATACTGTAATACGAGATGAAGGTTCAATGTCTACAACGGATGTTTAGAACAACAGAAGAAGAAGCAATTGTTACTGCATTATTAATAGCAACTGAATTTGTGTTTGTTAAAGCAGTTATATCATAATAAATATTGTTGTTATTATTTTTATATTAGATTAAAAGTGATTTGTTCTTTGTTCTGTTTAAGATATCATTTATTATTTGCCACTTTTGTTTAGATGTTTTTGCATTAAGACATTTGTCTTTGTAATAACTGTTTATAGGTTAGAGTTTTTTGGTATCAAACTTATTTATAGCTTTTTTGAATTTCCTATGATCAGTTGGATTTTTTGTGGCTAGAAAGCATTTGTACTTATTTTTTTCCTTCTTGTAGCTCAGTTAATTCTGTTGTCCACTGTAACATCCTGTGACAACAAAACACGTTTGCAAATTATTTTTGCTTTTATAGATAAGTGTCAGGATTATTATTTCAATTTACAGAGCAAACATTGTACAGGACATTACAAAAACAGTCTTTCAGCAAACAACATTAACAAAATAGTAGTTTACCAAGGCGAGGTCTTCTCCAGTACTTGGGTAGGACCGGTCCTTCCTCACGCACGTTGTAGTAATGCAGCAGAATTCGGTCTCCAGTGGAAGTTGGCTAAGTTAGCGTCTCTTTCAGTCTGCTTCGTGGGCAGCAGGTAGCCTTTTCTAGGAAGTCTCCACAGCTTTCCATCAACCTGGCAGGACACAGAATAGGATCTCTTGAGATCGGATAATAAGAAGATCATCTCCTCCGGGTTCCCACGCAGAACGTCAGCGATTTAAACCATCGAACGTGAAGTCACAGGTGACAGTATTTTCATCCAACGTAAAGGTAATTAGGCTGTGTAATGAATGCCTAATTTAACAAATGTCTCTCAGCAATTGTGTAACTGACGAGGTTTCACCAGCAAAAGAAGAACATCGTTCACCAACGAATAACAAGAACATAGTAATGAACAACCATCCATTTTTCATTCAATCATCGTATGAAAGAAACCATGATTTAGTTATATCCAACCTGTTTTCAACACCTGCTACGTAGGCCAATACGACTAATATCCAGGCCTCGAAAGCTAGCCGACCAATCAGAAACGGGTTCTGGATGAAGTCACTTCAATAGTACAGCGACGAAGCTTTCACATTTGTTCAAACTTGGACATAATATTGTCGTGGAAAAAAATTGTTGCTAAACATATTTTTTTTGAAAAATAAAAGTCATGTTGAGACGAAACGAATTTCATCTTCTTCTGCCTAATTACATATTTAAGGTAGCTTAACAGAAAATGGCTTCATTTAATAAGTAACTAATGCTACTCTTGACTAAAGGTGGCAACACAAGCTTGGAACATTAAATCAATACATCAATATTCTCAGTCATTAGGTAAACAATTCGTGATACCGTTTAGGTTAATACTTAAAGTGAAAAATAATTAGTAGCAGTAATCTGCTAGATGGGGGACCATCACATCCACCATTCCGAATTTGTAGTTTATTTTTGTTAGTATTCTTTCGTTTACTTTTTTGTATTGGCGTATGCATATTTAAGCAGTATTTGAGGTTATATAATAATATTTCTATATTCTATTCGATATTTGTAGTTTCGTATGTTGGATACCATGGCATTGTGTTTAAATCACTTAAGAATATCTTTAGTCGTGTTTTCAGTATCTCGGCTGTGTATCCATTTTACTTGGGCTTTTGATTTGGGGGTTAATATTTATATAGCTAATGCAGTGGCTTGGAATGAATTTCTGCACAATAAAATGGTTTTCATTAGTATATGGTCTATTAAGGAAGATGTAGTTTTAGTCATTCTTGTCGCTTTGTTTTCATTTAGTAATTCTAGATTATGTTTATTTATACTGAATCTTATAATCTCTCTATATTGAATGTAACTTGAGGAAGAAGTTTAAGGTGCGTCAGTATAAATGTCTCCATTCACTATAATATGTTTTTACATCGCTAGCTCTTGCTAATACTTCGTCTAGAACATTTAAAAAGCACAAGGATTCTATTTTTGCAAGTTTATATGCTACGCAAATTACGTAGTTCACGACGTCGAGCCATAATGTTTCTATTTTGTTCGTCTTTATTCTTTTTATTTCAGAGTAATTACAATGCAGTGGGACATAAAGGCAACCCCATCTTTAATTTTTTCTCCATCTTGCCTGAAAGGTCTATAACCTTTTAGGGCAACTGATTGTGTTGCAATTGATTTAGCCAGCATTAGCTAACTGCTATTACAGTATTTTCTATTTCCCAAGTGATATCTTCTAAGTTAATATGATTATTACTAATTTCCTTATATTAAGATGTAACAATTTTAAGTGTCTAGAGTATGTACCTAGAATAGTTTTTTATGTTATCATCAATATTGCTAAGTGGTTCGGGGTTGGTTTCGATGCAGCCGATTAGGACCAGCATATGCTTAGTAGATATTAAAAAACTTGAATTATTTGTCTGTACATAGGTATTTAATATGAAACATTTGGTATATTACAAGTGCTTGCTTGCAAGGATTACGTCGTGTTACACTTAATAGTTTTTGAAAGAACCTACTTTGTGTAGAACTATTGCTGTATTTGTAGTTACGACTTTGCTCGTGGGTTAATGGAGACGCTAGTTTATTTACAATTTCATCAACTAACGTTAGTATTGGCTTACTGTTGACGTCAATCTTAATAGCTGTATCATCTATTGGTTGTCTTATCTGGCAGTCTTTGAAAACGTAAACTCTGCTTCCAACTGTTTAATTTTGGGTTCCTGGTTAGCGTTGTTTAATTTTAGTCTGTTATAACAGAGTCTTTGTTGTATATTTGAGTTCTCATGTGACTTTGCACACGCGTCTCATTGCTAGCTCTCTGATTTCATTAGAACAACTACACACAAGTTTATCCCCTGCCCGGGTTTCAAACATACGACCCATTTTCTATTCTAACGATTGCAGACAATTGTTTTGGTCTATTACTACATTCACTAATTCAGAGGGTTGATGTGGCGAAGACTATATAAGTTTATTAAGTTTTGTAATCCGAAGGTTAAATTACATTACATTATTTAAAATACATTGAGGTTCAAAATACAATTAAATTATATTGCATTAAAAAGAATATATTGCGATAAGATTAACCTTGGTGTCACAATTTATACACTAGTAATAAACTTATTGATAATTAAAACGTGCTTATAGTATAAAACCATAAAGCTAACAAAAGACTAGAAGACTGTCTATTCAATACAACATAAATTACAAGTTGACACGATTTTTTATCCACATTTTAGGTGGGGACGAGGGACGCCGTTTCGTTGGGGACGAAGTGATCCATCCATCTCCAGATATTCATACGAAGATGCAGAAGTTTCATCATGAAAACCTGTTCACATAAACTTTGGCAGCCATTTTGTACAACTAACGGTGTCAATCAAATAAAATATCAATTTGGTCGAGAAATGCAAAAAAATTAACATTTATGTAATAAAAAATAAACATACTACTGCCGTTTCAAACTATTTTGTTTCAAAAAATATTTGTTGCCTAAACAATTGGATTTCATTAATGCAAAGAAACAATAGAGTCGATTTTGTTTTTAATTGTTTTGTTGAAAAATTGGCTTGTATTTTTTATCTGAACTTACATTTTTGGTTTGCTATATTTACCACATAATGTGATGCCCCAGATTTAGGCACAAATGCGACATGTACACATTAAGTCCTGTTTACAAGGTGCGATCTTTGCTTACGTTTGTCCCAAGAGTCAGACGGGTACGTCTAAAACTCACCGTGTAAACTGTTACACGAATTAATGAGTCATGTGATAGAAACATGCACAAGATTATGCACAAGAAGATCATGCACAGCATGATAGATATCATGCACAAGATGCATGAAATCTAATTTCTTTAGAACGACATTGAAAGTACCACCAAAATCTGACCAATTAGATATATGAGACTAGGTCACGTGCTTACTGTACTGCACTTGAGGAAAGGAACAGTGTTAACACATTGTATCCTGTGTGGCCTTGCCACATTGAAACTGATTAAATAGTATCGGACTGTGGGACTTGCTGTTATTAATTGTTGAAGTCTTGTCTTTTTTTATGAATCATTCAGAAGGTTGAAAGAGTTGGAAAATAAGCATCACGTTGATTTAAACTCGTCATTCAAATTGCTTGCTATATAAATTAACGATTCATTTTTAAATGGTGGTTTGTAATGATGCGAATTTTCATTTGGGTAAGACCAATTTACATTCAGAAAATTGTTCATTCAGAAATTGAAGATTTCTATGTTATGAAAGGACATGTAGCTTTGCCAAAACAGTTTTGTTTTGATTTCTCGTAAAATCTGTACTAGTAACACTGCTTTGCTAGTATATCTGTAAACGTTACTCACATCGTATGAAATATTCATGCCAGCTTCTATCGGGTATTGGACAGGTGAAGAATAATCAAAGCAAATCTAAATTTCACAGGAACCGCGCGCTGCAACATTATAACAAAAATAGTTTTTATCTTAATAATATATATATATGTATATATATATATATATATTGTGTATTTAATCATGACTTTCTCCAACTCTATCATTCAAATAAAGATAAGGCGGCCTAATGCTAAGAACTGAAGTATCAGATATAACGACCTGGAGTAGAATTATTATTCTTATTATTTGATGGAGATTGAATCTTGATGTGACCTTTTCAAAGAGTACAAGAAAAACACTATGGCAGCTTTCTTAGCCATTCTACTTGTGGACACCGTGGCAGCCTGCTGTAGAATGAGTCAGTCACCAGACTTTCTGTAAACAGATTAACCCTTGCGTCCAAGACGGATGCGAAAATCTAGGACACTCGAGCTTAGACGTATGTCTAGGTCGCATCGTGTAAATAGGCCTTGTGAGAGAGGAGACATTTGTATTTTCTAGGATCTGGAGGGAACGGATCAAATATAGGCTATATGGTCAAAATACTTCTCTTCTTCCACATTTTTTAGAATTGTATTATTTAAATATACGTCACCAGTTCCTAGGTGCTTCCTACAAGCTGGCTTTATGGATAAGTCCTTGTTTCCTCCAAGCTAACAATAATTTCATGTTTATTTGCAAAATAGTATGAACATCGATATGCTAATGAAGTGCTGAAGTGGTCAGAGCCAGCAAGTATCGTCTGCGTAAGACGGGTGGTTGCAGAGTGTGCATTTTAGAACAAGTTAAATTTGCACTCAATTCATAAAATAGCTTTTGAAAATCTGGGGGGGGGGGAGAATACTCCCTTGCCTGAGCCCATTTGATACTGTAAAAAATGGTGAGATAAAAGTTTGCCCAATCTCATAGCTATGCGCTGTTTCATATACCAATTAACTAATACCCTTACAATAATGACAGGCACTTGAGTTCGGAGGAGTTTATCAAATAATTAGCAAAAAAGTACTCAGTCGAATACCTTGGAGGCATCTATAAAACAAATGTATGTACACAGCTGTCCTTAAATTTATATAGGTTCACTATTTCTTTAAGAATGTATATGCACATATCTGTGCCATGATTTTTAATAGCTAAACTGTGAGTTATGGCTGGGTAAGAAGAACTTTTCATAGTATTACAGCAAAGCCATTTCTAAAAGCTTACTCGATTGAGTTGAGAGAGCACATGCAACGGGTCGTATTCATTAGCTTGGTAATTTTAGTAATTTTTATCTTTTAATAAAGGAACAAGACGATTTTGAATGATGCCGCAAGGCGGGAAAGTGTGGTTGACGGAAGCCGTGAATAAAAGACTAAGTAACATAACTAGCATAATAAATAATGTTCTGCAAACAAGCGTCTGATCCTGCAGACTTAAACCAGGTAAAGATTAAATGCTTGTTTGGACCTCAAAAGCTCTTAATATTATTACACTAACATTCGTGCTATGTTAGTGTAATGATATTCGTGAAAAGTGTCTTCTGAGTTTTTCCACTGATGAAGAGTGTCATCACTGTTTAGCAATGATCTATAACGCAGCAGTTGTAACCACATATTACAAATCTTACGTTGATTAGTTGCGTTATTCATTTTTGTGGTAAGTAGAACTACGTTTAACTTTGGAGTTACGTTGTTTTTTAACACTGTACAAAGAAAACCAAGTCCTTTGTACCGAATGCACTTCAATTGTTTGACGTGGACTTTACATAATTATCCATTAGTCTGTGCGTAGAATGGTTTACTAGCAGGATCTAGTAGGAACAAGAAAAATGAACTAGGTAAGGTTCTAGTTAGCTATTACAACAGTATGGGCTGCAGGGCGTTGTCAAGTGTACAAAAATGCCGTTGTCTGGTACACTTAACCTTTGTCCTTTTCACGATCATCATCAATCGCTGGAACAGTGAAAAGGCTTATTGGCCCTTGTCCGTCGCACTCATGAGGCAAACACATCCATGTCTAGATCTTCCACTATTGACCCACAGATGAAAGATATGTTTCGGTATCTTGCCGGCGATTTGGTTTGGGTGAGTATGTCGTGTACCTTTCATGGGGATTGGTGGAACTGCAACCAAGTTAATGTTTGGACTTTCCATAGCCAAAGTATTTGGCTTTAGGGCTGTGAATGATGATGTCGCCACCTATTGCTGAAAGTCAGAGTAAAGATTAGTTTTACAAGTAACTGTGATTGTGTTGCCTTATTTCAAAGTGGTTAAGCGCTTTAAATATTAATTAATTTGTTAAATTAACCAATGCCCCTAGACACAGGGTTGTATTCTCTCTCTAACCACTAGGCGCTGTTGAACTTGACGAAAAACATGTATAGGTTCCGCAAAATGCAAGGCAGCCAACATGCTAACAATCCCACTTGATGGAGCTACAGGTAAATTGATTTAATAATACTATATGGTATTCCAAGAGAGAAAAAAATAAAAGAGAGATCAACAGCGATTTTAAATTATGATTTCATTTATAATAAAACTATAGCATCTATTTTTCACCCCAATTATTTAAGATTATTACAACATGCTTTCTTAACGTTTTCTCATAATAACTAAAACTAATATTTTTAAAATTTTCCTTAAGTAGTATCATACTTTATTCGTCCGTTAAGAAGAATATGTTAGTTGGCCGTTACAATCGATAACTTGTGATAAAATGTATCGCAATACAGTATTTACAACTATTTTGAATGCGTTTATTATATATCATTCTGCGCACATCCAAAATGGTGTAAGGCATAGGCTTTCTGATATAATTATCTATTTTATTCATTTCTCTGAATGGTCGTCCCCACTCTGAATATAGAAGCGAATGCAGAAAATATGTCAGTTACATGGTAATACTTACGCAGAGTTAGTCATCTGGTTTTAGTCTCATCCACCTGCGGAATAGCTGCATGTAAAAAATCAATAGGAAATAGCTGCCGAAAAATAACGCATAACGCAGGTCTGATAAAAGGTGCACTGAAAACAATGTAAACCGATTTTATCTCATTCACACTCACATAACGCATACACATTCCGGATGCTACATAAACGCCACTTCACCAAGCAAACCTACTTCTCCAAAAATCGGTCCCACGAAGTTGAGCGCAATGATGGGAAATGCTTGCCTCTGGTGAAAATAATGAACTGAACAGGTGAATGTGCATTGTACATTTTTTTTCATAGGCACCAGGCCAACCAACCTACAGGCAATGTTATGACCTCCACTTTAAACTAGGAAGCCCATAACATTACCTGTGATTGGTTGAGCAGCGGTTTCCTGTGGAAAGAACGAACACGTGACATCGTCAAAAACTCCTGGTATAAAAATAACTGTGTCCAAATGTTCTTGCGTCCAATGTTCTTGTGTCCTAATGTCCTTGTCTCGAAATGTCCTGCGTGTCCAAATTCCTTGTTGTTGGGAAACCCAGGATAACAGAAACAGAATTTAGGTTTATTTTGCGCATGCGCAAATCAGGGCAGATTTCTGAGTTGATACGTGGCACTAGCGAGGGTAGCCGTTAATTATAATGCATTTGCCACCAATCAGCAATTAATTTATTGATTCCATTTATTTTTGCAACAGAGTCACGAAACACTGTCTTCAGCAAATTGAAATAAATTATATCTATTTAGTAAGTTGCTTACATCATTTAAGTAAATTAAAAATAATAACGGCCTTATTACTTTAATGATTTCATTTGTTTCTGCAACAGAGTCACGAAATAGTGTCCTCAGCAAATTGAAATAAATTATATCTATTTAGGAACTTGCTTAGATTATTTAAGCGAATGACTTCTCCATGGTGACAAAGGCTTTTGACAAGTCGTAAAATATACCTACAGCTATCGAAATGTTTTCTATCGTGTTTACAATATGTTCATATACTTTAATTAGTGCAAGCTCAGTGGAAAAACATTTTTGAAAGCCAATTTGATTATCATTAAGTATATTATAATTTATTAAATATTTGTATAACTGATTATGTACACACCTTTCCAAAAGTTTAGAGAATAATGGCAACAATGAAACAGTCCAGTTATTATTTAAGCTAGTATTATCTCCACTTTTATACAAAGGCATGAGCACAGATTTTTTATTTCATCAGGTGCCTGTCCAAACGGAAAGGCAAATTAATAATATGACACACAGGAATCGCGATATAAGGAATAATACCTGAAACAACCGTACGTAAGAAACTCTCAATGCCTGAAATTTTGTTGAATTTAAGTATTTTGCAAATGTTGGTAGCATCAGATAGTATTACCGGTTCAAAAAAAAAGAATTAAGTTGGGTAATTTTGAATTAAGAACTCTAAATTAATTGAATTTACTCAGCTAGCTGCTGAGTAAAGGTTTTTTACAAATCACTCGACCATTCCATCACTTTGCACATTTTCCCGACCCCAGCAAGGTCGCAACAATACTGAAATACTTTACTCTCAAAATTCCGCCCCTGGTCAGAGCGTATTTCTAGCGGCAAATCGAAATGACAGAAAAATTCGTTAGCAAGAACTTTAGCAACCATTTCTGCTTCTTGATTAGGAATTGCAAAATGTTCCGGCATTTTGTAAAATGATCCATTGCTAGCAAAATGTGACGATTTCCAGCAGATGACGTGGGAAACAGGCCAACTACATCAATAGCAATATGCTCTATAGGAGCCCCAACACGATATTGCTACAGAGGTGCTCATGGTTCCCACTGAGGGCCTTTCTTTTTACAACAAACTTCGCAAGAACGAACCCAAAGTTCGACGTCACACCACATGCCAGGCCAAAACTATCCCACTTCTGACACCACTGAACTGCTGGTGGCACCTCGCCACCCAGGGGTGGTTCGGACCTGTAGGTACGGAGGTGGAGCAGCCTAATAATGATTTCCACATAACCACAATTAAACAAAGCTGAATTAAATAATGCTGACTATTTAATTGGAAAGAGATTTAAATATTACAAGGTCTAAACTAACTGTAACAAGATTTTAAACAAATTAAAGAAAAACAGAACAAAGAAATAAAGTGGAGGGACTGATACCTAACTTGCTATATAGCGGGTAGACCCAATTACCACTGTATCTCCAAAGTGCAGCAGGATTTTACCCTCCCTTTACAACCTTCCCTAAACTAGTGTACATGTCAGAGATAGAGCCAAAATGAAACCTGATTGGTTGAAACCAAAAGATGTGAAGATTTAACCAATAAGAACCAAAATATTTGTAAAAGAATAATTTAGAAGACTTAGGTTTGAACTACTGGCACATTTAGAAGTGACATGTAACACTAGTTTGGTAACCATGTCATATTTTGGAATAAAGGTAGAGGATGTGCAGAGTGGGCCACCCAAGCGCCTGCGCTACACTATACTTGCAATTGTTAAATTACCATTTCTCATAGCATTAAGTGAAACGTGGCTGACTGACTCTGATCATGAATTTTACCTGCCTGGTTCTAAATTTTCATGTATTAATAAGAGTTCCCGTCGTGGTGGTGGTGGTGGTGTGGCCTTGTTCATTAGTAATCATCTTCATTACTTCATTCGCTAGGATCTAACAGTTTGTGATGATGACTTAGAATGTATTTTTGTTGAAATTAACAACGAATCAGGAAAAATTATCGTTGGTTGTATCTGCAGGCCACCAGGTTATTCCCCCTGTGGGTTTATTGACAAACTTTTTAATATAGTAAGCCGAATTGACAAACACTCCAATAATAGAAAAGTACTGCTTTTAGGTGGCTTTAATATTGTTGCGGGCACGCAAAGTCAGGGTTGGCTTTGCGCATGCGCGTCATTTTGCTATAAAAGCAGTGAGCACGTAGTTTTCTATGTCTCTGTCGTGCTGTCACATCCACCGTGTGCTGCTCTTTCCAGTGCCTAGCAGTGATTGTCATTTTGGTACGGCATAGTTCGAATCTAATTCACTATCTTTTTGTGCACGCAGGTAAACAACTTACGATTTTCTGGCGAAACAATGCGCAGACGTTATGACGTCAAAGCCAAGACCCCACGTTTTAAACCTGGTGACTTAGTGTGGTTTTTCAATCCACGGCGCAAAGTTGGACGGTCGACAAAGCTGCAATTAGATTGGCAAGGACCATACGAAATCGTTAAGCAATTGTCAGAAGTAGTTTTTCGCATACGCCTTCCAGGAGCAAAACGCTGCAAAGTCGTTCCCGCAGACAGATTATGGCGGTATACACCTGCGCAAGGTTTTTCTTGGAGTACTCCAGAAGTTCAGAGTACTTCCACGCAAGTAGATAGCCAAGCAACTATTAATTACGAGCTTTCCGGGGACAGCAATGAGAGTTCTTTAGTTGAAGCTCCAGTTTCTTTTGGATTTCCACCACCCCCATACTCTCCGCATAGAAGCAGCATCTCAGAATCGGAAGTAGAAACTGCATCGAGTTCACCTGCCTTTGTGCCTGGTAGTGACAGCCTTTCTGCGCCTGCCCTGTCGCCCCAGCAAAGCCCTACTAGTGATTATTTCCCCAGCGACCGCATGGAAGCTCCGTCTCCACCTCCTTTATCATCCGTTCCCCCAAGAACTTCTACTCCTACAAAACCAGCTTCGCCTAGTCCATTAAGTCTGTTGTCGAATAATGACACAGGGACTGGAGTCTCAGAAAGTGAGACTAGCTCTGCAACGAAGTCTTCTCAGAGAAGCCACACAGAGCGGAGTAGATAGTGGAAAAGCCACTATTCTTTATGAACTTATGGAATTCGATCCTCAAAGAGAAGACGAAAATGACCCCTCATTGGCCCACGTTACATCCTCTCCTCCTCCTATCCCGGACCAGGGCGATTCCATTCGTACCCCACCTTGCCTCACTCCCACTACCTTTTACGGAGCAGCAGCAACTGCTGATGACCCAGAGCCTTCTTCTAACGTCAGATCCTACCCTCGTAGAAATCGCCTCCCTCCCACCAATCTTGGAAACTACATCTTTTATGATCCAACAACTATTAGATCAAGATGCTCGATTTGCCCGTCTACTCCGTGAAACTGATGTACCACTAGAACCATGTATTTTGACAAACTGCCACTGTCAGAAATTGTTTTCTGGTTCACCAAGCAATAACGTAAGCGATGCTACAAGCACTTTGTTGGAATTAGCACCACCTCCACGCAGCATGTTTTACCTAAAAACTTACCATGATTAAAGTTTGGTACGCAACAAAATGCTTACACTCTATGCTAATTATTCTTACGTCTTTACTTCACAGAATTTTGGGAATTATCAACAAATTACTATTCAGCTGGAAAAGATAATGCCGAAGTTATTAGTTGCTAAAATTTACAAGAGTGGAAGTGTCTAGTAAGCTACATGACTGTAAACTGTCTTATTTGTGTTTTATGACACTGGAAAATGCAACGGTGTTAATGAACTTAGTTTGATTATCTTTGAAACTTAGATTGCTTTCGCTAATCAATTGTTTCTTTGAATCGGCCTCATTTAACTTCCCCGCAGCACCTAGCCCATCGTACCCTCGGTGGACGTGACTGACAGAGATCGAAGCCCGTTGGTAAAGTATTCGTTGATTAAAGGTAAAGTCAAATCTCACTCTTGACGACTTTCAGTGGTTGATCGTGAGACTGGGCTGTTTTTTGTAATTATTGTTAATGCTATGCTGCTTTGTTCCTTGTAGTGAATTGTTCTGTTGCCATTTAACAAGAAATTTGCATGAAGAAAATTACTGTTATTCTAATGGTTGGTTAAAAAAGGAAAAAAATCCTGTTTATGTTGAAAAGAGTACGTTTGCCTTTTAAAACGTAATCTCGGCAATTTATGTTTCTCAAACATTCTTGTTTCAGTGCTGAATACAGCGCAAATCTGACGGCATTGAGTGAAATCGTCATTTCTGTAGAATCGGATGTTCTTAAGTACATGCTCTTTGTAAGTGGAAAAACTTTGTAATTTTTTAGCGTTGTGTTTAACGTATATTTGCTTAATTTTGCTTCTGCAAGAGTTTAACTGCAGTTTGTTTTAGGATCTTGACCTTGAAGCAGTGCAGTAGAAACATTGAATAGTATCTCGTTTTAACTTTGTCCGTTGTCGATTTCTTGTAGCCATAGCCGTACCTTCTTTGCACCGTCGCTGTCGTTATTGGGTATCTTAGCCAGATTGGTCTGCTTTCGCCTGTTTACTAGATTGTTGGAAGGACCGATGGAATAATTTCATTTATTCATTTTTTTGTATAATTTGTTAGTTTTTGTTAGACTTAGTGCAAACTCATTTGCGACAATTTAACTTCTATTTGCTACATTAAAGGAGCAATAAATGTTAGTGGGTAACCCTTTTCTCACACTTGTAGCAGCTATTAATTTGGTTGTTACCTGATTTACGAACGAATGTGACTTATTCTTGTGTGCGTTATGCTTTATAAACAATTGGAATTATCAGTTTGGTTGTATCTAATATTTCAGATGACTTGTGTAATGAAGATTACTTTTGAACATTCAGAATGTATGTAACGTACATGATTAAGTGTGAAATAAAGAAATACCAGTACCAATTTTTGTATTTCCTTAGGTAATGAAAGGAGTTAGATGCATGGTGGACTAATTCGTCATTCTACTAGCCCCTTTGAACAAGAGGATAGTCCATTTGACGACAAATGCAGGCTAAGAAGGGGGTAGTGTTGCGGGCACGCTAGTTCGAATCTAATTCATTATCTTTCGTCTTTCTTTCTTGTGCACTCCTTCCTGGTAGGATGCAAAGCGGTTAAACGAAGGCTGACTGCTCGGCCGTCTTCACGTCCCTGACCCCCTGGCGGCTCCCAGGGGAAGGCTCCGCAACAATATTAATCTTTTAAATTATTCTGAACATAGTGTTCCGGGGTTCGACCCAGTAGATAGCCTTACGGCCCGCCATCGGTGATGCGGGTAAGCGCTGCATAACGGACACTTCAGAAATTTAAACAAAAGAAACAACAAAACCAAAACTTAGAATTCAAAAGGGACGGCTGAGAAGAACAACACAATAGGAAAAAACAAAACCTGGTGACAATGCTTCAAACCTTACGGAATCCCCGACACTCGGCAGGCAGACAGGAGAAGTGCATTCCACGACAACCAGAAAGACAACTGACGATGTCACGTGTGCGTTCTTTCCACGGGAAACCATTGCTCAACCAATCGCAGGTAATGTTATGGGCTTCCTAGTTTAAAGTGGAGGTCATAACATTACCTGTAGGTTGGCTGGCCTGGTGCCTATGAATAGAACTGTATAATGCACTGTTCCCTGTTCAGCTCAATAGTAACAACCAAACGTTTTTGGATACAATGCTTGCTAACCATATTTTTCCAACGATCACACGCCATACAAGAATAACTGAATTTACGGCCACTCTAAGTGATAATATTTTTATAAACAATATTGACTATGCTTTCATTACAGGCACCTTGCTAACTAACGTTACAGATCATCTTACTGGCTTCATATTAACTGATTTTAGCTTTTCTGGTTTACCTACTTCTTATCAACTTCTTCTTAACAACCTTTATAATTAAAATATTAAAACCGCCTTAGCTAATATCTCTTGACGTCTTGTCCACTCATGAAGTTAATGATGCCATGGAAATGTTCCAAGATAAATTTGTGGACGTATACAGCTCGCCCATTAAAACTAAGGTTAAAAGTTATGGTAAGAATAACATAAGAAAACCCTGGATAACAACAGGCTTATTACAATCTATCACTCGAAAAAAATAACATGTATAAACAAATTCTAAAAAGTGTGAATCCAACCGATGTATCTAACTACAAGAAGTATCGAAATGAACTTAGTAATTTAATTAAAGTAGCTAAAAGTAATTCTTTTAAAAATAAACTAGAATTATATAAAAACAATTTAACGAAAACGTGGAAAACTATGAAAGAGTTAATGCATCATGTCGCTTGTCTTTTTTCCATAAACAACCTTGATTAATTATTCAATTAATCGAATGAATCATTCACACTCCTGAATGCTTAAAGACAATTGATTTTTGGCATTCGTTCAATTGCCCGACTCCGAGAGCTTAGGTCAAGTTGATAGGGCTAATAATGTCCCACACAACTGAAACCACGAAATATTGCGTTGTGAGTATAGATCTTTGTCTCTCGAGTTATCAAGCTGGCTCCCGCAATAAGCCTTACAGTGTGAATATACCAAGTTCGTTCAAGGATTTAGTGTCTTAACGAATGTGTGCCTTCAGTAACTCTTTGAACATTAAAGCAACTCGATATTTAATTTAAATGATGAAAGTTTTATTATAACCACTTTTACAATTTAGATTAGTGTTATACGATACTTTACAAAGCTTTACTTATGCGCTGGTGGGCGCTTACAATTAAACAGTTAATTCCGAAGAGATATTTCTGATCATCAAATACGTTACAAGTTGCAATGTTTGCACTTATGGTGCCAAAGTTACTAAGTTCAGATCAGCAGTTACAGAATCAGAAAATAAAAGTAAAACTACGTAACTTGAGGACTGGCCAACTTAACAATCGTTATTGGCCAGATCCTAATTCCTGAACGAGACTTCTCAGCATCAGAGATTTGTCAACACAAATTACGCAGTCTTCTTACTACGCTGAGCTAGAGATTTGTCTTCTCAGAAGATCGCCTCGCAGAAGTAATCGGCAACACACTCCTCTGCAATTCAGCACCCACTCTCTCTGTGTCTCTGTGCGTGTGTGTCCCAACTCTGAACTCTCACTCTCCTTATGAAGCGAAAGTCATTAAGCCTGAGATTGCGCCGAGGTCACCCGATATTGCACCATCGAGGACACACGACATTTCGCGGCTGACCACCTGCAGATGACATCCGTGACACTCCAGGTAATTTAAATTACTGGAGGTCGCAACCCTATCGCCTTGGACATTGAAATATTGCCTGGGAGGTTAAATTAACCATCAGTAGATGACTTGTTCTGACCCTAACAATGTGACATCCTGACTTGGCCATCTGCAAATTGCCAGCGTAGAGCGCATTCTATGTGCGTTAATTGGCATTTTAACTCTTTTAACTAGTCGGCATTTGTTTAATCTTCCACTTTTCCGTTCACCAACCTCTGATACATTAACTCATTAAATTCAAGTTACAAGCTGAGTGAGTCAGTTATAATCAAATTGTACGGTCTTCGCTATCCGACCAAGGAGGAGTATACTATCTCCGAAATCTTATAATTTAATTATTCCAATTAATTTCTAATTAATCTCCCATTCTAAATTTGATTCACAACAATCACGATAATTCAATTAGTCTAATTAAATTGAAAGTTGGTAACAATTCTGTTACCAATGATGCAGTAATTGCAGAAGAATCTACTTCTTACTTCAGTACCATCGGTCAGAATCGTGCTAATTCTCGTTCGCATTCTTATTCTCATTCTCATTCGTATTCTTATTCTTATTCTTGCTTTCTTGCCTTAACGAATTGATCAAATTTTTTGATCATATGAACCCTATTAATCAACACGCGACTTTAAAGTAAAGTACTTTTAATTGCGTATTTAAACTGCGCTGTAAAAAAATTATTACATTATTACATTTTCCGTGAATTTTATTTTCTGTGAAATGACGGTTTCTGGCAAAAAAGTTTTCTGTGAAATTTTTTGTTGGTCAAAAAAATTTTCTGGCAAAAAACCTTTTTGCCCCATTATAATTATATTGATTTTTTTCAGCTGCACAGCTATCTTCCAAACTCTGCTAATCCCCAATACTAAAATTTTACTACATTATATTTTAAACTTAAAAGTACTATCTTATCTGTTGATCGTATCTCATTGATTTACTTTGATTCAAATTATACTGTTAAAGTTGGAATAGCAACTTTCCTTGCCACCTAATCACAAACCAGTACAAGCCATGTGCCAATATCTAAAAACTCGCGGTTTAATTACTTTATCGTGGCACTTAAAAACACTTCTTTCAGTAATTATGCAACCTTAGACATTAAAAGTGCCTAGAAGAGTGAGATTTTCCGCAGAATGATTGTTTTAACGTTGCGGCCTATCAAAGTGATAGAAACAGTGAGCCAAACAAAATCATAGCTTTAACATAAGGTAAAAGTACCCGTGTGCTTGGTGTGTATATTAGGGGAGAGCATCGAACGTTCGAGACGAATTCGATTCGAACGAGTTTTTTTAGTTCGAATTCGATTCGAACCTAAAATTATACATTCGAATAATTCGGCACTTGAGCCACACACGTTCTTTATCATTAAAACGTTTGAAACATCATGCAATTAGCAAAATTTAGCTGCAGTTTCTGTGCAAAATTTTTAACAAATTAATAGTGGTTTTACTGTAGAACAAAATCCAGGAATATGCATGATCTTTGTAAGACCACTTTTTACTACTGATTCGAAAGTTCGAATTCGATTCGTATTCGAATATTGAAATAAAATTCGGTTCGTGTCGAATTCGAAAGTCACAAATTTGATTCGATTCGAATTCGCTTTCTGGTAGAGCATGCTCACTGCTAGTGTATATTGACTACTAATTAATACGTGCGAGTGAGTGTGTAACAATAACTGAAATAATATTTGAAAATAGCAACCGTAGGCCTATTGCCAATGGAAACACTTGTAAGTGGTGAAATTCAAGAACTTCAGGGAGTTTCCTATCTGCTGTAATCAATAAGAACTACATGTTCCAGTTAGTCAAGTAAGAACATTCGCAGATTCGTTACCTTTTAAGACTCACCACTGACGTGCGTCAGGCATTTGATTTCACAGCGTGATCCCTCCAAAAAATCTGATATATAATATTGGACTGGATTCGACCCAGGGGGTCGAACTCCAAGATGGCATGGCGGTCCTGATTTTTCGCATCATGAAGATCCATTTATAACCGTTGTACAACCAATAATTAATTACAAATGTTAATGTTAATTAGCTAAATTAATGTCTGCAAATTATTACCTTACACCTGTTATAGCGTGTCATCCAACTCTCATAAAACAAAATACACAAAAAGTACACTGTACGGAGTTTATTAACAGCACTACTAAAATTAAGGAACCAAAAATACATGTGCACAAAAATAACTAACTAACTCTACACTAGTAACAGCACTACACCCGAGGAGCACCTGTGTCAGAAATCAAGGCTGTAGTGACCTCTACACGCTTTTATACTGGCATTCCAGGTCAGCTGGCTTCTCACACCACGTGTAGGCCCAAACGAGACGTCTGGACCTACAAGAAAGGGGTGAGTCGCTGCTGACGTGGAAGCAGGGCGTGTAGAGGGCCCTACACCTGACTCGACACAGGTGCCTCCGTAACATTGCCTCCTCCCCAGTTCCGTTTGTCCTCAAACGGTTCCAGAACTAGGAGTTAGGCAGTGACCAGGCATGTGCTGCCACCTAGCACAAGGCAACAAAAATTCCTTAAGCAAAGGTTTCTTTAAGTTACAATAATGAAAGATGAGCACGATATATTTCCATTCTTGTTGACATTATTTTAAGGCAATACGCAATTGCTACACAAGTGATAACCTATTTGGTACAGCGATTAGGCAATTTCCGATATAACAAACAAAAGGATAAACTGTTTTACGCTGTCTGTTTGAGAGTTAATCTAAACTTTCATTAGGAATCACTTATACGATACAAATTGAACAAAGTAACCGTCGTCTAACAAATTTATAAATTTCTTAAAGCATCACGTTTCACATAGGAAAATACGACACGACTTACATTAACCTAACTCTGGCAAATTTTACAAATAAAATTATGCGCTTCTATATGGTTGTCTAACAAAAAAAATAAAGAAACGTAATGTATAAGTACAAATACTTAATACGAGGCGCTGAGCAGACTCCTGGCATAATTATCACCATCATCATCATTCAGACTACTCTAATCTCTCTTTTGACGAGATTACAGGAGCCCGCCGAGTGCTTCGGGATCTCTGACGTCTCCTCGGCTATAAAGAAAAAAGGTTTACCACGGGGCTTGTGCTGTTACAAATCTCTCAACGGCTTTAGTAATGTAAAAAAAATCGTTCTACCTACATCACAAGAGAATGCAAAAAAAAACTTAACAATCCAAGGGTTGGCTTTAACTACCAATTAATGCAAAAAACGTTATCTTGACTACTTAGCAAAATCAACTGGAACATCGGATCAGGTGGTATTCTCCTTGTGTTTCTTTCCGTACTGGGCTTCATTTTGGTCTTACAGACTGCTACGTTGTTGCTGCTGAGAAAGACAACTACTTGACAACTACTGCGCAAGAGTGGCTTGTCAGTCTAATGCTTTTGCTCCTCGTACTCCTACTTAGTAAGCTGGTTTCCGGGTTCGCACACTGCAAAGAACGTTATTGGCATCTACATCCCAGTGTACGCTGGCAGGTAATAGGCCTCGTATAGAGCGTATGGTTGAGTCCTGTGCTCGAGTTCGAGTTGCAGTTGGGTCGGTAAAAATGTAATCTCCATAAAACGTGGTAGGGAGGCGATTACGATGCGGATAGGTGTGGAGAGGAGATGAGGGAGGCCCGCGATCTTCCAAGGATATACCATAGAATGTCGTAGGGGTAATACAAGGTGGTGTTAGAATTAGGTCATCTTGATCCGGAATAATAAGTGAGGAAGGTGAAACGTCACGCTCAGGGTTAGGAGAGGGAGAGGCAGTAACCTGGGTTAATGACTGATTTTCTTCATTTTCTATCCCAAAATCCAACTGGTCGTAGATTATTGTCTCACTACTTTCATCGTTGCTCAAAGTCGATTTCAACTTTTGTGGACTCACGTCCATCTCTTCCGACAATGAGTTTACTTCTCTGGAATCATTAGTTCCATTTTCATCTACAGTAACTGGGATAGAGCTAAGTTGTTTATTCGGAGTGGAAGTACGTGGGCGGACTGGAGAGAGGTTGGGCAGTGAAAGATCGCTAGGGTTGAAGAGAGTGGGAGAGTCAAGCTGTGGCGAGAGGGCTGGAAAAGAAGAGCTGGAAGTACTGGGCATCAAGGCAGGAAAACTCGAAGCAGTATCAACTTCTTTATTACCGACCGAAGCTTGTTCTGGTGAGTAGGGTGGTGGTAGAGGTAACCCAAAAGATAGAGACTCATTAGCCTGACTAGATTCGGTGCTGATTTCCGAAGCATCGTAGATAATTGTTGCTTGCGCGTCTGCGTTAGCTTGAGTGAAATTATTTTGCGTTGCATTGTCTTGTGCATTCCAAGAGAAGCCCGTGGGTGGCGCATATTTCCAAAGCCTATCGGCATGCACAACTTTACAATTTCTGGCGCCTGGAAGTTTGATACGGTATACCACATCTGATAATCGTTTGACTACAGTATAAGGTCCATCCCAATCCATTTGCAGTTTGGGTGAACGTCCAACCTTACGTTGAGGGTTGAAGAACCATACCAAATCATGTTCTTTAAAACGAGATCGTTTAGCTTTAACGTCGTACCTTCGACGCATTGTTTCGCCTGAGAAGCGCAAATTATTTCGAATAAAATGGTGGACATCATGTAGACTATCTTCTAAGTACTTTACATGGTCAACTACATTATGACAGATAGATTCAGGAGGTCGGCCCGTTAGCAAGTCCAGAGGCAGTCGTAGTTCCCGACCCATCATGGCTTTGGCTGGAGTAAACCCTGTAGCATCATGTTCTGCTGATCGATAACTTAAAAGAAATAAGGGCATTTTCACATCCCAGTCGCGCTGGTGTAAACTTGCGAATTGTGCCAATTGGCGGGAAATAGTTTTAATGTACCTTTCTGCGAAGCCATTTGATTGAGGCCTTAAAGGTGTGGTACGCGTCTTGACAATGTCTAAAAATTCGCAACATTGCTGAAAAATGCGAAACTCGAAGTTTCTACCCTGATCGCTATGAATTTCACCAGGCAGACCAAACCGACAAAAGAATTCATTTACCAAGGCTTTGGCTACAGTTTCTGCTTCTTGGTTAGGAAGGGCGTACCCTTCGGGCCATTTGGTAAAATAATCTACAGCGATCAGGACATACTTATTTCCCGAGTCTGATTTAGGGAAAGGTCCAGCTACATCTATTGCTATGCGCTCCATAGGAGCTCCTACCCTGTACTGTTGCAAAGGTGCTCTTGGTTTGCGCTGGGGCCCCTTTTTTCGACAACATTCACGACATGACCGTATCCATAACTGGATATCCTTCCGCATGCCTGGCCAGAAGTACCGCTCACGCAGCCTGGCAAAAGTTTTGTTCTGGCCGAAGTGACCAGCAGTAGGATTATTATGAAACCCTGTAAGTAGACTTTCACGAAAGGCTCTAGGAACTAGCCATTGGTAACGGACTACAGTCCCGTCTGGAGATTCCCATTTACGCTGCACTACCCCGTCTTCTATTTTGAGCGCGTCCCATTGGTGCCAAATAGCTTTTGATTCAGGGCTTAGCGCAGAAACTTGCTCCCATGCAGGTTTTTGGGCTGAAGTTTGCAAAAATCCCAATATTGGGGCTATGTCTTTGTCTTTGGTCTGCCCTTCAGCAAAATCAAGATTTACATCTCTTAATGTTGTGCCGATTTTATTAATTTTCGCATTTTGTTGCATTACGTTACTCGGTTCTCGTTTGCTGCAATGTTTGCAACTGACTTCGCAGAGCCGACGAGAAAGCGCGTCCGCATTTCCGTGGCTTTTGCCTGCACGATGTTCTATTGTGTAATCATACTGGTCTAATTCGCAAAGCCAGCGAGCTAACTGACCTGGTTTACGCAAAGTTCTCAACCAGCGAAGAGCAGCATGGTCAGTGCGTATAACAAACTGCCGTCCGTAAAGATAGTGGTGAAAGTGATTCACAGCTTTAACCACTGCAAGAAGTTCACGGCGTGTAGCGCAATAATTTCGTTCTGCAGGAGATAAAATTTGGCTGTAATACGCTATCACGCGCTCTTGGCCGCCCTGAATTTGTGAGAGAACACCGCCGATCGCTATACTACTCGCGTCAGTGTCGAGTACAAATTCAGTGTCAAATTGTGGGTAGGCCAGAACTGGCGCATTTGTAAGCAAAGTTTTCAAACAATTAAAAGCGTTCTGTTGGCTAGCCTGCCAAACGTAAGGTTGCTGCTTGCGAGTTAGTAAATGCAGAGGTGCCGCTATATCCGCGAAGTTTTTTATGAAACGCCTGTAGTATGTGCACAGGCCTAAAAAGCTTCTAAGATCAGACACGTTATTAGGTTCAGGCCAGTTCACAACGGCTTCTATTTTTGCGGGATCGGTACGTACACCGGTATGGCTAACAACATGTCCTAGATACGTGACCTCTCTTTGCGTTAGCAAACACTTTTTAGCATTGAGTTTTAGGCCTGCCATCATAAAACGTTCAAAAACTTCTTGCAACCGAGCAAGGTGTTCCTCATAGGTGCGCCCGAAAACGATGACGTCATCTAAATAAATTAACAACGTTTGCCAGTGCAAGCCAGTTAAAATTTGCTCCATTAAGCGTTCAAAAGTAGCAGGCGCATTAACTAGACCAAAAGGAAGAGTTTTAAACTGCCACAACCCTCTGTGTGTTACAAATGCGGTCTTTTCTTTGTCTTCCGGTGCCATTTCTACCTGGTGGTACCCCGATTTTAAATCTAAAGTGGAGAACCACTTGGCACCGGAAAGAGCATCGATTGAATCATCAATGCGAGGCAGGGGATAACTGTCTTTGATTGTAATCGAATTGAGAGCCCTGTAGTCTATACAGCAGCGCGTTCCTCCATCTTTTTTTCGTACAAGGACCACCGCAGAAGACCAGGGGCTGCAAGACGGTTCAATTACTCCCTGTCTCTGCATTTCATCCATTGCTGCATTTAATTCCTCGCGTTGGGCCTGGCCAAGACGCCTTGCTTGAGTCTTAATAGGGTGGTGAGTACCTGTATTAATGCGATGTTGAACAATATTTGTACGACCAATGTCATAGGGTCCAGAGGAAAATAAATCGTTATACTTGATTAACAAACTTTTCAAGTGCTTGTACTGCGTACTGGATAGTGCAGTTTTACTAGCATTTAAAAGTTTTTGCACCGGTTCAGAAAGCGCTCTTTTGCTTGCATTTTTAGGTTTAGACTGAAAACCTTTCATTGTAGAAAGTTTAATAGGACAAACAATTTCATTAACGCTTTCCCATTGACCAACAGGTTCTTTTTCCGAGAGTGTAACAGGATAGTTGGTTATGTTTGCTACTATGACACGAATTGTAGTAGCACCAGCTGGCGAAGTTATCCGTCCAGTTAAAAGACCGTCTGACCGAAATGGTTTGCTGCCAAGGCTAACCATACCTAATGTGTGCGGTAACGGTAAAACAGGTTGAGTTTCGATAACGGCTTCCGAAAACGCGGGTATAGTCACACGACGAATGTTTATCACATCTGTACAACCTCCAGGTAGCAGTGTGAGCTCAACAAACTGGCCATCCGGAAGAATAATGCGTTTTAGGCCAGTGTCCACTATGGCTTTATTTTTTCGAAGCCAGTCTAAGCCCAAAATGCAATCTTCTCCGGCTAGGTCACCAGTTAGACAAGCCGACACAGCACTAGAAATTGTACCGAGTTGCAGTGAAACCGAAATTGGGCCACGTAATTGCAAAGGTGCACCGGTTACACCTATAGCGGTTTGCCACCCCAACGGCTCAAGCTGATTGGTTATAAGCTCAGGACGAACCGCGGTATGTGTAGCCCGTGTGTCCACTAATATTCGGCATTTATTGCCATCTATTGAGCCGACAGCATAAAGACCAGCAGCCTGATTCAATTCACTGAGCACAGTACCAACCTTAGGTTGACCCGAAGGGAGTGTTTCGCTTAGTTTGTGCGAGGCTTTTTGTGTCTGGCGGGTGGCACGATGCCTCTTTTCCCGTCCACCCGCTACTGAAAACGCGAAGGTGGAGGACAAGAATTACGCGAGTTACTAAAATTGCGCGGCGAGTTCGAAACTGGCACAGTATAGCCGCGAGAGTTGTCATAATTTCGATTACTTTTACTCGGTCTAGACTGGCTGCAAAATCGCGAATTGCTCTGTGAGTTTTGAGATAAGCGAAATAATGAGTTATCAAATGTTCTGGTTGGGTAAGACTGTTGTGACTTACGACGCAATGGACAGTTCCTTGCAAAATGACCAACCGCATTGCAGCAATAACAAACAAAATCATTTGTTCCGTGAATCCTTTCTGTAGGTACACGATTGTCTGACAGTTCAGACTTAGCGCGATTATTTGTGTTACGCTCGAAATTTTCTGCTGTGGTGGGAGCTTTATTCCATCCCGTATCTTGATTCTGCGTCAATTTTCTGCGCGTTTTAATAGTCGTAAGCTCAGCGCTGCGCTTTGCAGTTAAACGAATAGATTCTATAGACAAAGCAGACGCCAACGCATCAGCAAGATTCGTGGGAAAGCTTTGCTGCACGTGTATAGCTAGTTCTACATCACACAAACCATCTATGAACTTCAACGCTAATTGACGTTCTGCAGAACTTAAGTCTACTGCTGGGTATGCACGGTGGTACAAAGTACGCAAATGATCTGCATATTGCCGCAAATCTTCGCCGGGTTGACGGTAACGGCTGTTGTATTGCGCGCGGTATACGCTATCGCGATTGTCACACCCGAATCGACGGCTTAAAGCAGAGCAAAGCATTGCATAATCAGAGCGTTGGGCAGGCGACAAAGTTTCAAGAACCCCAACAGCTTTCCCTTTAAGTTTCAGTGCTAAACGTAAACCAGCTTCATAATTATTCCAACTGTTAAGTTCAACTAACAAATGAAATTGCGCTTTATAACTTTCCCATGGAACCGTTTCCCCATCAAAAAATGGTAAGTTTTTCACTTCGTGCGCGCTAACAGTATTTGTGGTGTGTAAGCTAGGTTGACAAACAGACGTGCTACTCGGAACCGGTACTTCTGACTGCGCATGCGTGGGAGTACAAAATTGAATTGGCAAATCTGAAAACTTCTTATTTCCATGATTTTCAGCGAAATGGACTAACGATTTAGGAGATTCACTATTTAGTTTACAAACAGCGGGTTCGACAGTTTGGAACAGTTCGCTAGCTGGAGTAGAATTCAAAACAGGTTTTCTACTCGAAGTAGGCCTATGTTCAGGCCGAGATACTTCACAGCGTTCAGAAAAATTCTCTGCTAAGCTAGTGACCGCTTGAGAAAGCGCAGCCACTGCACAACTCAAATCTTTAAACTGGGAATCACAACGCGATGACAAATTTTGCAATTCTACAGCTAAATTTTGATTACTGGGACTGGCAGTATTAAAGCCTGAATCTTCGCGTTGACCAAGTACGCGATCAAGGTTAGCATTAGTAGACAGAAATGAATTTGTCTGTCCTAGTTTATTATCAGGATTGGAAATTACGCTTTTGGGGACACAATTGACAACAGGGCCAGCAGAACAACGCTCTAAAGAGCTTAGCCAGGAAGAAGCCTGAGAAGCCACATCATCATCAAAAAAACTTTGAGCAGGGGGTAGTTGAGAATGTTCTTTATCCACTTCTGCGACACCAGTGGACTGAATTCGACCCAGGGGGTCGAACTCCAAGATGGCATGGCGGTCCTGATTTTTCGCATCATGAAGATCCATTTATAACCGTTGTACAACCAATAATTAATTACAAATGTTAATGTTAATTAGCTAAATTAATGTCTGCAAATTATTACCTTACACCTGTTATAGCGTGTCATCCAACTCTCATAAAACAAAATACACAAAAACTACACGGAGTTTATTAACAGCACTACTAAAATTAAGGAACCAAAAATACATGTGCACAAAAATAACTAACTAACTCTACACTAGTAACAGCACTACACCCGAGGAGCACCTGTGTCAGAAATCAAGGCTGTAGTGACCTCTACACGCTTTTATACTGGCATTCCAGGTCAGCTGGCTTCTCACACCACGTGTAGGCCCAAACGAGACGTCTGGACCTACAAGAAAGGGGTGAGTCGCTGCTGACCGGGAAGCAGGGCGTGTAGAGGGCCCTACACCTGACTCGACACAGGTGCCTCCGTAACAATATACTTTGCCCTAGTCGTTCAGACAACTGACAACGAACCTCAAAGTCACAAAATTTAATCGACTGAAATAGGTTAGAAACAAGTTAGTGCGACCAAGATCAGAAATAATCACAAGGCGCAATGAGATACTAGCAAAAACTGACAAAAACATATCAACAGAACCTGACACCTAATTAAAACTAGAAGCCAATACACAACAATCATTAAAATCACAAAAAAGCAGCCACTCTAGTGGCTACCCTGCACAGTTAAGCCTACTCGGCCGTAGGTGGGGAAATGTAAAAATGGTGTGAAACTTGCAAACTAGGGCGTGTATAGCGCCCCATGGCGACCTCGCTCCGGGTGCGCTGCACACGGCGACAACTGGCAAAGAAAACATGGCGTTATAACCTGCCTTATTTAAGCTATTGTAGCGGGGTTGAGCTTCGCTCTGTTTTGTGTTAAAACTTTTCACTCTCTCTAGGACACAGATATGCAACCTGTGTGTTATTTCGAGTCAAGGTAACACACCGAAAAATTTAAAATATAGTAATCTTACCTGAATGGGATTCATAAATCCCACGTTTAGGTTTTACTCAGTATAGGCGTTTTACTCAGCCTCTGGTATGTTCTCGCCCTTCAATGCATTTTCCTGAAGTTTCTTATGAACAACTCACTTGTTTTAGATGTAGCGGCCTAGGACACTGCGCGCGAATGTCTGTCACCATCTTCTACCCATACCAATCCAGAAACACCTGCTGTTCGATTCTGTAATCGTAATGAACGTAGCTGGAATCGTTTTAGTCAGATAAACAGTCATCCTGCACCTCACTTTCACAACAACTTGACTTCTGCTAGTACCCGTCTTCACAAGAATCTTTTTATATTAGCCCTCATGGCGTGTATCGTCCATCTCGTGAATTTCCGATTAATGTACGGCCACTTTGTGTTAACAGTAATGAAACCAAAAAACAGTTCTGATAGAAATACTTGTGTAAACCAGCGCTTAAAAAATTCAGCTGCTAGCACGGCGCTATCTGCGCGCTATTTTAAAACTTGCGCGAAACGGCGCCATAATACTTCGGAGAATAGCCACAATCAGAAACGTACACTTGGCACAATATTCGGACGAGAGCTGAGACTTCCTGTTGATTTGGTCTCGCCCCCTTTAAATTTTGATTGCCGTAATTTCGCTGGCTATACGAAAACTTAAGAAAATCAACTTCATGACGTACATCATTTTATACGTCAAAACTTTTACAAAAGACAAAAGAATAAAATTGCCCATGCAGATCGACTGTGGCGTTACGTACCTCCTACTGGCTTTTCGTGGTCCACTCCCAAACCACAGAACTTCCTGACGTTGCAGCTACGGTTTCTTACCACCTCGAATGGAAAGGCACAAGACTTTGTAGAAGAGACAGAATTACAGCCTTTGCAATTTTAACCTCAAGTAGATGATGAAACTGAAGCACAATTGGGCTCTTTTGGTCTTCTTCCACCACCTTACAGCCCACATCGTACTCACCATGATACTGATGACAAAATTACCCCTCAGCCCGATGTTTCATTACCGGCCCTCAACCCTATTCGAGAGCCTGTTTCCAAGCCCAAAATTTTGTGCATTCTTCACCTCCTGTCCTTACACCGACTGTACCGCGACCTAGGACATCCACGCCTAAACAACGTGACCGCCCAGGACCCTCGACACTTAGCGTTCTCGACACAGCTTCCCTTGCTGAGCTGACTCTAGAGGAATCAACAAGGCAATTAATCTGTGATTGGCAGCCGGATAGCCTTTCCGAAACTAGCCAAGAACGGCTAAAAGAAAATGGCCCTGCTAGTGTTGTCTTGAACATTAGGGAGCCAAATAAAAATTTGGAAAAGTCATCACCATCTCCCGTCCGGGCTGACCAATCTGAACTGTTTCAGCAAACTACGTTACCTGAACAATTACTTGTCGGCGTTGACCTACCTGATACCTCAGCCCACGACACCCCCGATGAATCATTTGCCTTGTCATTTCCTGGTGAAGCTGTAGCCGAACTTTTTAATTCAGCATAATCTTACCCTAAACGTTCTCGGCAACCTCTTTCTCATCTTGGTGACTTCCATTACTACGACTCTACCGGAGAACGTACTCACTACCTCAAACGGCACTCCCCTGTCGATTTTCCTTGGCAGCAGTTCTACTCATTGAAACTACTTCGGCTGTGTAGTGTCATTTAAATACCATCAATTTACCATTGTCCTGCCTGCACTAACGAGCAAAAGTAACCACCTAGTAGCGCGAACGACTTCCATGATACTCCTTCATAGCTCTAAACTGTAAATATTTGTAAATTTTCACAAAAATGCTCTCGAGCTTATTTTACCTGCTTCATTTTGCAGATCTCGAATGGAAATCTTGAATGGAGAAGCGAAATTCGCAGAAACTGGACTTCGTTTTCTTTTCTGCAGGTCAATTCTTTTGTAGTGAGATGATTTATTATTGTTGTTGTATAATTACACTTTAAAGCAATTTCTAACGAGTAATTGTTAATAGATAAAGGTATAATTCGTACCGTCACAGTATTAAGCTTGAGTGGCGTGACGTTTCAGTTAATAGATAATTTGTGTAAACTTGTGCAGAGACTAAATATTTATGGAATTATGAAACTAAAATTATTATCTCTTTCTTGCGTTGCGTTTGAAACGCTTGGTGTCACGTTGTGGTAAGCATTATTCAGGTTCCCTTTATTATGCAAACTCCATTCAAAGCGGGACCTTTGATTTTAAAGGGAGGGGAATAGTGTTGCGGGGCTGAGCTTCGCTCTGTTTTACGTTCAAACTTTTTACTCATTCAACGACACAGATATGCGGCCTGTATGTCATTTGGAATCGTGTTAAAGTAATATTTTGTATATAAAGTATATAATATAAAGCAACAACACCCCTATAAATTTCAAATGCACTAATCTTGCCTGAATGCAATTCATAAATCCCGCGTTCTGATTGGCTCTAAATTCGAATACTCACCTGTTTTCGCCTGCAAGTCTACAAATAGAAGTGCCACATCCTGCTTCTTTGAGTTCGGTGGTTGCTGGTGTTTGTAACGCCAAACAGGACAAGCTTGCACCCGTCCTCCCAAGACTTGTCTTCCAACTGTTTCGGCGTAATGTGATGGAGTGGTAGGCCATCAAGGGTAGATTGGTTTTCTGTGTTCCTCATGTTTAGCCAGCGTATGTTTTCGGTTATGAGAAGAGAACTTTATTTGTTACTGCTAAATAATCTAGTTTTTACAAAGCTAGTAAGTTAGCTAAGTTTTTAGTGGGGCATTATACCGCTCTTTTTAAGCTGGTGAATGTCTCACAGTTACTTGCTTTGTTAGTTCTGCTTCAGGATGTCGATTTCGAACCGAGGCCTCTCGCCCACCGATAGCACTGGTTCAAACCGTCCAGGGATGATTACTCAGACCCTGCCGGCGAGAACCCGACGGCGGAACACTAATATATTGTGTTGTTTCTGTGGTATTTTAACACCTTTTGATAATTTTCATGTAACGATGTTGCATTGGAAGATAATTTTTAGTTTGATAATGGTTGCGAAATAGAGCAAGAATTAAATTAAGATAAGAACTAACGCAGTCGTCCTCAACGTGAAATCGAAATAATCGATACCTTAGCTCTAAACAGAGAAACATTTAGAAACAACTTTTAGAAACATGTTGATTTCTAAAAACTCACTCTCCCTCGCTGACATTTCGCCGGAGACTTCTAACACTATGTAATCCAAAAATAATGATTCTAGAAATGAGTTTAGAGGATCATAAAAACGCTCTACTGCAAATCGTAGCAGAATTCCCGCCTCTGTTATCATTATGCAAATGCAAGGCATTCTGATGCATTAGATTTCCTGAATTTTTAATGGTTTTGCAGGCATTAATAAATGCAAAAATTGGCATAGTCAGAGAATTTTATCGAAAGATCGAAAATATATCTAACTCTAATGTCGCTTTCATCTTATTAGCATTATCTGTTTGTTATTTGATGCTTGTGCATTTATAATGCGTAAGTGCACGCTTGTCATTATATTCTAATAATTTTCAGTAAATGCTTAAAATGCTTTTAAATGAGTATGCGCCTATGGTTGCAAATTGTGAAAACTGTGAAAAATGCTCATTTTTCCACTAGTTCGCGGGAGGGACATTGACCTTGTTCTATTATTATTGCCTAAATATTGTAAATGAATTAGTGGAAATAAAGTCTAATTTAGTTTTTATAAATTCATAACGCTCACGTCTTATGAGTTACTGATTACAACGATTAGCTGTTAATGAAATGCGCAGTATAGTTTAATTTATGACTTTGAAAATTAGAAAATTTAATTCAATTTAAGTAAAAAGTGGCCATACAAAAATATAATTTATTATAATCACTTACATGACGCTTATACATTATCACTTATTATCACACCACATTTAAATTAAATTTATCACGTTGGGCAAAGCACAGATGGACCACCAAATGCATAATTAAAGCACAGATTATCACATAATCATCAAAGTAAGCACAAATCACTAATTTTACCTTCACTCTGTAAGTGTTAAATTGTGACGTATATAACGCACCCAAATTAGCATATAACTATAAAAAAATTTCAAAGTTCATGCAATAAAGAAAATTGTTCAAAACATATTAGATGGTAACATCACGAAGGAATAAAAAACTTGCACAATTACACAAAATCTAAAATATTGTGTATAAGAGAGGCCAAAATAAGAAAATTAGTTTCATGCATGAGATGTGTGTCAAAATGTTGTTACGGAGGCGGCCAAGAGGAACAGGGTTCATATCTGGATTAGTCAAACCAAATTGTAGATGTTGTTGTTGAGAAATCGACTCAGAAGCGTAAAAAGTTAAAACATAAAATTAAAGTGAGAACTAGCCGGAATCTTTTCCTGTATTCCTCATGCTGATTATAACTACGGAACAGGTGTTTAGGTGGAAAACGCACCTGTCCGTCTGCCGACTCAAACGACGAGACCATTCCATACCAACTACTTATAACTGCTATGCTGTGCTGAT
Source organism: Tubiluchus corallicola (assembly GCA_030141605.1). Taxonomy (NCBI): domain Eukaryota; kingdom Metazoa; phylum Priapulida; class Priapulimorpha; order Priapulimorphida; family Tubiluchidae; genus Tubiluchus; species Tubiluchus corallicola. The sequence continues at coordinate 20,390 of JAQGDQ010000072.1, read as the reverse complement.
ATGCAATGGCTTCGTAATGGATCGAACCATCACAATGTAGAGGGCGAAAATAAATGGCATTTCGCCCCCGTAACAATACATATGTGTGGATAAGCGCACGAAATATATCCGTAGAAAGAAATATATGAACGTAGAAAGAAAACTCCGTGTCTGTGCGGACGCAATGGAAACGCAGCCTAAGGCCTACTACTCAATTGTAACATCTTAACACACTCAAGTCTTGCATTGTTTTCTCCAAGAACTGCTCTGTCACGGATTCCCGTGATTGAGTTCTGCTACTAGACTTTACAGTTACAGTATTGCTAACTAGTTTATTCTAGTTCATACAACTTTTGCAAATCTACCTAGAGTCGTTCAGGCTGTAATTTTAGGTTAGGTTAACTTGGATCATTTATACGAGCTTCATTATAAAGCTATAAATTTCATCGTCGCCTCTCTGCAGGGACCATTTGACGCTGCATAATGATCCGCCTAACTAGGCAATTTTTTCCTTTTTAACATTAGTGCATTGTGCTTATTGCATTAACTATGTGATAATCAGTGATTAATTATATGAATGGCTGTCCTGTGTTCTATTTAATGTTAGTGCTGTGGTAAAAAGTAATAATGTATATGCATCAAATTATACAAGTTACAATGAATTATATTTTGGGTGACCACTCTTTTAAGCAAATAGTTGAGCGGTTTTTCTTACAAAGTCTAAACTACATATTTTTATAACAGTAAAACATTTTAAGCAACAACTCGTAGACGTAAGCGTTATGCATCTCTTTCTATAAAAACAACAAATTAGACTGTAATTACATATTCCACACATTTATTTGAATTCTAATCAACAATAAATTTAAACCAACCGATGTCTCTCCCACAAACTTATGAAAAACGAGCATTTTTCACATGGTACCTTACACCGGTTTAGTTTCGCTCAAATTAAATCAGTAATTTTTTAAAGTGTGGGCACTTGCTAGGCTGCCTAAATCTTGCGAATTTTTTACTGCTGTCCAAAAAATTCTTTGCTCTCGGGAAGGTGCTCTATATTTTTTATAGTCAGCAGCTTTATAAATTACATGAGCTCTTGTTATTTAGTTTAGCACTACTGATACAAATAAACTGACGTTGCTAAGACCTGTAGAGAAGCGCAAGACTTACTAGAATAGTTGAGATATAACGCTATAGCTTAGATCATATGCAATTGTTGTAAAATTAATAGTAGCCTTTAGTACTATTGATTTTATGCTTCTCGTAAGGCACATAATTGATGACAAAAAACCTAAATATTGTAATTTCTACCTTTTAATTTCAGCCTAGCATAGTATATAGTCTAATAACATGTTTTATTTTACAGCTTACTTTGCTGACGAAAATCTTTTCTACAGGTTTAACTAGGACATTTTGCTGTGCAGATTAAATCTTGATCATTTTATGTTTATGTCTGCAAAACCGGTGTACCGGCTGAAGATCCAAGTCAAGTCCAACTTGCATAGCCTCACTCAAGGCCAGATTTCAGAAGACAGACAATTGTCGGAATCGATCTTGCAACTATCAGACCCCCACTCTGTGCTTGAGCTTACAGCACGCTACACAGATGAAGACATTTTACAGTTGTACAGGTTCGGCTGCCACGAAACGATTATTCAGCATCATCACAAGGAGTTGACAAACTTAGAAAAGTGTGGTGATGGTTTAAAAAATTTACGCAGCTTTCTGGATAAAGTCTAAGTTCATTTCAGATGAACTGAGAATACCGGTCGCAGCGATGATGGTTCTTTTGTTGTACCACGAGAAACATCCAGACAAGGTGCTTTCGGCTATTCAAATGACAAAAGATATGACTAAATCGAAATCGTGGACAGTGGAAGAGTTACGTAATAGTTTGCGTGACTATGTGGTACGACTGGAAGCTTTAGAAGAGCAACTTCACCGCAGAATACCTAATTATGACATTATTGAAGCTACACCACCCCAAAAATCCAGTCTTTTGTGCTTTGAGCCAGGGTGAGAACTGATGGTATAGACGAGGATCATAACTCATCTAACAGCTTTGAAACAATTTTTGCTAGCTTTGACCATTGAATTAAAAGCAAACCCATTGATGTCGATCTAGACAGGTTCTGGGAGTTGGACACAATTGGCATTTCTGACTGTCCTACTAATTCTGGTGAAGCGGAAGCGGAGAAAATTTTCAAAAACGCTATAGAGTACAGAGAAGGCGATATAACGTGTCATGGCCTTGGAGGAAGAGACAAGCAAAACATTCTACAGTACTTTCAAGCAAAACAACTGTTCTCCTCTGCATCGATGAACCTTCGTCAATGGGGGTCCAACAACAAGGACTTCATCGACTGGGTTCCAAAGGATGACAAAGTTCAATCCACGGAGATCAAAGTACTAGATTTGAAGTGGAACACCGAAAAGGACACGTTAAGTATTTCTCATAAGTTGCTTCCAAATTTGCACAACAGTGTCACTAAACGTGAAATCTTAAAACAAGTTGCGTATTACTCTTAACCCACTTGGTCTTTTTAGTGTAATTACCCTTAATGGTAAATTGTTCCTTCCAAAACTTTGGAAACTAAAGCATGACTGGAATGCTTCTTTGAGTCCTGAATTGGCTGCACGTTGGTTTGACATAGCAGACCATATGTGTAATATAGAGACGATAAATTTACCTACATGCATTTGTTTTTATCCTACTAATGTTTTACACTTTGAGCTTGCTTATTTTGCGGACGTTTCAGCAGTTGTTTACAGTGCTGTAATTTGTCCTCGCCAGGTACATCATGATGGCACAATTCACACAGATTTAGTCTTCACTAAGACAAGACTGGCTCCGAAAAACACAACAATACCCAGGATGAAGTTGTTGGGAGTATTAATCTGCGAAAGGGCTGCTAACATTGAGAACAGCTTAAAATGAGTGATGTTATATGTACTGTTCTTACTGATCTTACTCTCACAGTGCATTTTGAACCGGCTTTCCTCAAGTAAACCATTGAGTACATTTGTTACTAAGAGAATAAGTGAATTTAACAGTTACAATGACATGATTTTTCACTATGTGCCATCTGAATACAATATTGCAGATTATGTTATGAAATCAAACTCTGCTGTTCTCAATAAAACTTGGTTACATGGCCCTGAATTTCTACATCACGAAAAATCATTGTGGCCTTCTAGTAATCTTCCACCACAATTCAGACGAGTTAAAGCAAACAGAGTCAGAAATTAAACTTAATGATTCTTGTGCATTTGCTATCGTCACTCAGAACGGCCGATGCAAATAAACTAGATTTATATGTTTATTTATTTTATTTTATTCATACCCAATAGCAAAATACAATCTACAATAAAAACAATATAATATAAAACACGCTGGCAGAAAAAATATACAAATAAAATATTTACAAAAGTGTGGTAAAGACACAAAGAAATTAACTGCTTACATGTGTCTATTATGTACAAGGAATTTATGCAAGTTAACTTTATACAAGCGGCTTTAAATAACTTAATATTTTGTGCAGTTACGAGGGGTGTACCATCAACAGTGATCTTACAGTGATTCCATTGTCTAACCTTTCTTCATTTATCAGGTTGGTTGATTCAAGTCAAAATGCCTTGTTCTGAAAGCCATCAGGAAATTTCGTCGTGATCCAGGTACATCTCATCGCATCAATTCTCGTGATATGGAACACGCCACTTTGATGTGGTTTTACCCTCTCTTTTTATAAGGGTAGTGCAAGCACTAATTAGGTAATTAATTGTTCAATTAATTCCTCGACTACGGGACATTTGGCTGTGTCGGAATGGCTATGACGAATACCAGAGTAACCTCAGACCACGGAATACCCGTTGTGTAGAAAAATCTGCATCTCCCTAGTTTTACTAGCTGGGGTCCGCTTCAGTGTGAATATGGTCCGTGCAACAGGTTCGTGCAACAGATAGTGTTTTTACGAGTTTGCAAAACTTCGAAGTATTTCCCGTTAATACAAATTAATGTAAGAGCAATATTAACAGTTATATATACGGTTTATTAATTATGCAGGTTTGATAAAACTGATGGTTTTGACAATAACAATTTAAATAGATTCACAAACTGAGTTTATAATCAATCAACGGAATTTCACAACTACAGTGTATCGGTACAACTTCAATAAGTTCACAAACAATTTAGTGACAACTGTTCCTTTAATTAACAATATACAGCCTTCAACATTTAAATACAGGATTTTTATAACAAAATATATAATATCACACTATATCACACGATATATAATATCGTAATATATAATATTACGAGTCCTTAAAATTGGCCCAGCTGTTCCTAATACGAGCCGTTCTGAGCTTCAGAGGTTGACTCAATCCAACGACGCAGATGAATTCTACGCTGAGCAAAAGAAACGATAGCTCCTACCTTCAGAGTTCCTGGCTGAGAATCCACACCGTGTCACCTTCCTGACATAGACCAAAATGCCCCAAACGCTCATCGTACCCCCCTTATGAAACCCTCTCGGTCATGTGACAAGATACACCCCGTGGCTGGCTATCAGATCATTCTGACTTCTGAGCGCTTCGTCACCCTGATCATCTGGGCATCTCGACTTTAAGCGCCTCGATACTTTTTACTGCTTGTAGGACAGAATCCTCTTCGTCCACATGGTCGAGTTCTGATAAAAGTCCTCTCCTTTACGAACAATGGTGTAACACCTGTTAATTAGTTAGGCTGACCGAGTACCATCCTCGTCATTGCTCGTGGATCCTGCTAATGAGCTTCGAACTACATTACAAGTTCACACCTGTCTCGAAAATACGGGTCAATGTAGGCCAACTTTCCCTCAAGTTCTACAGAGTTCATCATGTAGTTACAATTCTATTTGCCTATTACTTTATTTTTCTATTATCAACCAGTTGTCAGAAACGTTTACATAAATATATTAAATGCGATGGAGAAGTTGAGTGAGTTCTGCTCAATACACTGAATAGTCTTCTTTCTGGTGTTGTCTATTCATTAATTGATTTTGATTATTTTCTAATGAATAATTTAATATTCCAAAATAAATTCATAACAGCGGGAAATGCATGCTTAGCCATCATTCACATCTGAACAACTGAGAAACTTCCAAAACCTTGGTTCAATGGTTAATAATGATGGAATAATCGGATGCTCTTGTCGACGTGGTAATCTGGACACCTATGGTTCACGGAAACCCGCATTGTTACCAATTTTATTGGTAACCACCCTTTTATTCTGCTCCTGGTAGCACACTATTATGTATCTCATTTGCATGTTGGAACTGCTCAAACATGCAAATATATGTAAAAAGTACTGGATACCGTCAGGACGCATTGCTGTCCGTATTGTACTTTCTAAATGTACGACATGTTGTAAAGTTGAAGAGGGTCCTTTCCATTTGCCTAAAATGGCCGTTCTGCCTTCAGTACGTTTCTTTGAAAGTCGGTGTTTTCAATATGCTGAACTAGATTACATGGGGCCAGCGATTACAAAAGAATATTATGGCGGCAGTTTTAAGCCAATTTATGAGAAAGTTTGGATCTGTTTGTTCACCTGCCTTACGACCAGGACAGTACATCTAGAATTAGTAAATAATTTAACAACTGAACATTTTCTTATGAACTGTGCAATTTTTTGGTAGACGTGGGTTGCCAAATGTTGTAATTTCTGATAATTTCTCGTCCTTCAAACTTGCCAAGTAAACAGTTGAAAATGCAGCTCTAGAACTTTCAGTTTGCAAGGGTGTAGAGTGGAAATTCATTACACAATTATCACAATGGATGGTGGTTTTTTGAACGGTTGGTCACCTTGGTAAAGCGTTCTTTAAGAAAGGAAATCAGTAATCATCCTCTTTCACATGTACATCTCAATACTTTGCTTATAGAAATAGAAAATGTTACCAATAATAGGTCTCTTACTTATATTGATGCTGACATAAATTCTGCTCGTGATCTAACTCTTTCAAATTTTCTTAATCAACAGTGTACAACATCTTCCACACTGTGTCTGAGACGGACTACAGTGATCCAGAATTTACAGTTAGTAAAGAAACCTCAGCAGAGAAGTTGCTTGCCTTATGGAAAAAAGGTCATAAGATCCTTAACAATTTCAGGCGAATCTGGAAAGATGAGTATCTTCTCAGTCTTAGAGAACAGCATTGCAAATATACTTCTCAACCTAAGGTAACCGTTCCATTTACTGCTTGTATAGGGGATGTAGTACTGTTAGAAGACCAAAACCTTCCACAAGGACAGTGGCTCCTCAGCAAAGTTCTTAAGTTGAAGCCTAGTGCAGATGGCTTAATTCGTAACGTTTAAGCTCTTGCTAATGGTTCCACTTTGAACAGAAATATTAAATGTCTGTACCCCCTTGAGTATCATTTTCATAATTCATCTCATGCGACTTTGACAGACACTTCGACTGGACACATTTCTTGTCCTAACAAGAATGATGACGCTGCTTCCAGTTCAGATGCGGATTCTTCACCTCCACCTGTCAGCGAACGTTCAAAGAGAGAAGCCGCTAAAAAAGCAAGAAAATGGCTTACAGATGTCAGCACCGACTTACTGCCCAGTGATAGTGACAGATTTTGAACTCTGATTTGTTGATTCAGTACGTCACGGTTATAATGATGCACTTGGTTCAGGGCCCGTTCCAATTGTGGTTACTAGTTGTGGTTATGATGGTTATGGTTATGTCAGTCACAGATTATGGATATGACAATGGTTACACTGCTATACAGCTGATGGATGGAATTCAAGCCACACTGTGCTTGCTATATGGACTCAAGACTTAGCATAAATTGTCCTGTCTCCATTTGTAAATATTGTGAAATAATTAGGTTGCATAAAAAATCACTCCCAAAAGCAATATAAAACACAAAGCCAAATAGATAGGTGTTCTTGCATTCTAACCACACATAATCACAAATATTTTGTCACGTCATATATATTTTTTGATATTTATTTGGATGGGCCTTTAAAGTTGACTTGATTTTTTGATGTTGATTTTTGATTTTTATTTTTTCGCACATATATAACCCTTTCGTACATTTCATGCACTTATACACCCATATATATTTTGACACACATCTCACACATGAAACCTGATTTTCCTATTGTGGACTCTGTTATACACAGTATTTTAGATTTGGTAAGTTTTTGCTTTTGCATGTTTCTTTGTACTACTTATTTCGTGGTCTACCATCTTACAACTTGATAAGATTGAGCAATTTTGTTTATTGCTTGAACTTTGAGTGTCATGGATTCCTGTGACTGAGTGCAACGCTGCTACTAGATTTTTCATTTACAGTATTGCTAACTAGTTTATTCTAGTTCATACATCTTTTGCAAATCTACCTAGAGTCGTTCAGGCAAGTTAAATTTCATCGTCACCTCTGCATGGACCATTTAACGCTTTGTATTCCTATAAACAAACGTCATATGATCTGCCAAACTAGGTTATTTTTTCCTTTCTAATATTTTTCAATAGTTATGTGCTAATTTGCGCATCATATATCTAACATTAATGCCTTGTGCTTATTGCATTAACTATGTGATAATCAGTGATTAATTATATGATTGATTGTCCTTCTGTGTTCTACTTAATATTAGAGTTAAGATAAAAAGTAATAATGTATATGCACTAAATTATGTAAGTTACAGTAAATTATATTTTGAGTGACCACTCTTTTAATCAAATAGTTGTGCGGTTTTTCTTACAAAGTCATGAATTAATCTAAAGTACATATTTTAATAACAGCAAAATATTTTAAGCAACAACTCGTAGACGTAAGCGTTATGCATCTCTTTCTATAAAAACAACAAATTAGACTGTAATTACATATTCCACGCATTTATTTGAATTCTAATCAACAATAAATTTAAAACCAGTCCGATGTCTCTTCAACAAATTTCTGAAAAAAGAGCATTTTCACATGTTCGTCAGATTCTGATTCTGCCTACAAAGATTTTTTCTGAAGTTTTAACAATGCTGTGCGAGCCTGTTGGCGTTTATGGTCAGATGGAGCCGCTGATGTTATTTTAGACTTGCATGATTTAATTTCGGAAGCTTACACTTGACTTGCGCTACGTGCAGGTGAGACTTAGTGATTACGCCTGAAGCTGATTGCGCCTGGCCCCTTTAACTAATTTAGCTTTAATTCCAGAAACTTTCAACCCTTTTTGTCTAGAAATGCTTCTCAACTGTTCCATAGCAAGGCTATTGAATTGATCTCCTGACATCACAGCAATGAACTGGATTTTCGATTGATAAGTAGTCAGGACCCGGCTGTAGTTTTTCCAGCTGTATACAAACGAGCCTCCTGAAACAGATAAACGATGAATCTAGGTCGAGGTCGAGCCTATTTAGTCCGCAAACTATGCTTGCATACAGGTAGTATACGATCCAGTATCCTTGAGTAAAGAAGAGTTATTAAATTGTGTTAAAAGTGTTAACTTATGCTAAATAATAATTCTGATGAAATACTGGCATGAAGCCCAGTTAAGGTGTGGTATCACGTGACCAAGTGATTCAGAATCGACCTTAACGTAGGCGGTCGATGCGCCGAAGCTTACAGCGCATGATAATTTAGAAAAAGCTCTGTCATCCCCGCACCTCGTCAGGTCAAACCAGAGCAGATCAGATCGAAGGGAGCAGATCAGATCAGGGGGCTTGGCATTACTATCTTTTATGTTATTTACTGTGCTTAATGTTTAATAAATGTGTTGATTCTTAACTTGAGTTTTAATAGTTTTGCCATGTCAGAAACAACAATATTCAGCTAACAGCTCAAAACAGCAAATACACAAACAACGCAAACAATTATTTTACTCCTTGATCATGAACACCATAAATGACTGTATTACATAACTGCCATATTCCAACTCAGGACTTGCAGTGCTTTATACGTCATTTCTATTAAAAATGAAAAAGGTCATTTTATGAATTTTCATTTCAGTGAAAATTGCAATCAGTACAATTACGTTCATTTTAATACGTTCATATGAAGTTAATATAACAAATTAATAGCGCTCAATCAATTTTATAAACTTCTTCATATCTATATTTAATAATTTGCCTATTTTGACATTGTTAATTTTGCAGTTCCAAACTTTACTGAACACAAGATCTAGCTACAAATTAGTTTAATGTATCAAAAAATGTTTCGCTATCATACTGTGAAAACTACTTCTGAAGATACTAAATTAAAAGAGCTTGTTGGCGTCTACCAAACAAATACCCTCAATAGGCGCAATCTAGATGCTAAGGAAATGACTCGAATGGACACTGATGACAACGAACGTCAACCTGTAATTGATTTTGAATCCTATTGCAAGTAATTACAATGAAAAATCAATTCCAGTGACAAATTTTCAACAACAATCAAAGTGTAGGAAAGGATAGCAAACGTATTTCGTTTTTGCGATCAGCGGCTACGTTGGCGGCATCAAACGGCGGATGTCTAAAAACTTTTGAGCCGCGCAGTGACTGTGTAATAATAATATCCTTAAGTACACCAATAGTGTTGGCATAGGCGCAATTTTGGTAACCCAAAGCCACTTTTGGGTTTTTAATAAAAGAAGAATATCTCAAATAAAAACAATTATTAGTTTAAAAAACTAAAATCATTTCATGAAAATGAAAAACAGTTGTAGCAATAAGTCTGTGCTGCTTACTATGTAATAAAGTAGAGAGTTTTAGAGGAGTGAGAGAGAAAGAGAGAGAGAGAGAGAGAGAGAGAGAGAGAGAAAGAGAGAGAGAGAGGAAGAGAGAGGGGGAAGGATTGAGGGAGAGTTTTAGAGGAGTGAGAGAGACAGACATACAGAGAGAGAGAAAGAGAGAGAGATCCTTCTTTTCCTTTTGTTGAAGGTTCTGCTATTTGTTTCTTGGTCGTTTTACTCCAATGCGAGGCGGCGGATTTGGCACATTAAAAATTGCACCCATTTACGTGCCCTGCAATTAATCTATATAATTACACATATATTATATTATAGGTTTATATATAAATAATGTACACACGCACGCACGCACACAACAAGTAATTGCATACGGTGCTTCATATATATAAATAATCAATACTGTAGTAGGGATGAGTAGGACTGAACTGCCAGGGCGTCGTAACGTCTTGATACACCCATACACACACACTCAGATACATGTATGATGTATGCATTATTACACACAGAGATTCTATGAAGCTGAGCCTATATATTTAACAATATAAATTGATGGCCCTTAACACCTAGGCCTATATGTTAATTTAAGCCAATCAATAAATAAATAATTTATCAAGACTTGTCTGTGGATTTCGCCACAGGTGATTCATTAGTACGCTTATACAAATACATTTTTTACACGTAAACAAACTGTATTTAATGAACATTTATTTTGACGTAAGACTAACTGTATCTTAAAAAATTAGGCTAAATATAAGTGACGTCTACACATGATATATAAGGTGTTATGACCCGCCTGCAGATTCTAATTTATGCGCCGGGTTGGCTTCTCACCTGAATTCCACATTGATTTTGACCTAATTAGCTGTTATAGAGGTAGAAGTATTGTCAGCTGCTCAGAATGACAGTCCTGATGTTTTGTTTTGTTATTTTTTTGTTCACTAACAATGAAAAAGAGGACTAATATCGTAAATGCATCTCCGATTGTTCAACGTCATTTTATAACCAACTCCAACTCACAACAAAGGCCAACGTATGATTACATGTTTTAAACATCTTTTAACTTGGAATTAACAAAACATGCAGATGCTTAGATTAAATTTTGTTCTGGAAAAATTATTTGCTCTTCTGAAAAAATCGTTTTTTTTTCCTATGAAAGGTATTGCACATGAAAGTCACGCCTAATATTTCTTCAAGCTATATTTTCTGATAAAAACATATTAAATAGGAATGTTTTTTAGAAAAATAAATTCTCCAGAAATAGAATACTACATGAGCCTGGTATTTGCAAACTTCCTTTATGATCAGCTTTCTTAACTTCTTTTGTAAATAAGCCTATTAATTTTCATGAGATATGAATATATCGTTTCTATTTTAACTACTAAATGTTCTTAGTGCCATATGCTTGCTTTAAATAATATTCAAAAATATAACAGCTGCTATAAATCGCCAAAGACAGACGTAGGCAGTCTTTGCTTAGTGTACAAATATGTAACTTGTAACAAAAGTTACAAAACTGTGTTATAATTAGCATTTTGATATAATTACCTGGTTGCTTCCTCGGGAAATTTAAAAGGATATTTTTATTTGTGTTTTTGCAACTCACTGCTGAGCAAGTTATGAGCACCTGTCGATCGGCCTGGCTTTGGTGGTTTTATCAATTCATCTCTTACTGTACAAACCGGTGCGCGAACAGCTGCGCTATAGCGTACCTGACAACAACAGGCCGTACAGCTGTGCCGCTAGGGCGACACAAATACAAAAAGGTTTAGATTGGCAGCTGCTAAAAGTCAGAAGCGCATTAGTGAATAATTTCAAAAAGTGCTGTGATAACCTTTTAGTATAATATGTGATTTTAGATATAAAAACAGTTTTAGAAGTAAAATCTAATTTAATATGTATTATTTAGTGTAACATGTGTAATATAATGTAGTGTATATGTATACTATTTAATGTGTGCGTCTGCGTGTGTGTGTGTGTGTGTGTGTGTGTGTGTGTGTGTGTGTGTGTGTGTGTGTGTGTGTGTGCGCGCGCGCGCGTGCGTGCGTGCGTGCGTGCGTGCGTGCTGCGTGCGTGCGTGCGTGCGTGCGTGCGTGCGTGCGCGCGTGCGTGCGTGCGTGCGTGCGTGCGTGCGTGCGTGCGTGCGTGCGTGCGTGCGTGCGTGCGTGCGTGCGTGCGTGTGTGTGTGTGTGTGTGTGTGTGTGTGTGTGTGTGTGTGTGTGTGTGTGTGTGTGTTAGTGTAATGTACATGTAATGTGTAATATAATGTATACTCTATACTCATAGATAATAAAAAAATTGATTTGGGTGGAATAATGACAACTAAAAGGGGAAGGAAAATATAAGTTTTAACTTCATCATCTCCTTTTCTTGAGTGCCTTCATTGTAGATTTATTGTTTTATATGTCTGCATAATGTACTTTATACTAATGTGTGCAAATATTATGTGTAACATATAATAGCTTTTTAACTCATTGAATAAATAAATTTGAAACTCTTGGAGTCGGGTTTTGGTAAACATTAAAGGGGTCAGCTTCCCTTTATTATGCAATCTCTATTCAAACTGTTAGTTTTGATTTTAAAGGGAGGTGGTAGTGTGGGGGGGCTGAATTTTGCCCTCTTTTACGTTCAAATTTTCACTCACTCAAGGACACAGAATATGTGGCCTGTATGTTATTTCAGTTCACTTTAAAACAAAAACACCCCTGTAACAAAAATGTAATAATCGTACGTGAAATTCACAAATCCTACTTTCTGATCGGTTTACATTTAAATACTTGGCTGTTATACCTGTGCAAAATCTATAAATATATAAGTGCCAAATTCTGAATCCTTGAGTTCAGAGGTTGCTGGTGATAGTTTAAGCACCAAACAGGACTGTTACTGCCCCCGCCTTCCTGGATTTGTCATCCGACTGTTTCAGGGGTCAGTGTGAGGACGTGGTAACCTCTCAGCAGTTTTATTACTCTATGTTTTGTTTTTCTAGTCTAGTCAGCTATTGAATCATAATCATAATGCTTGGTTCGCATCTAAAAGAAAGTTAGCAGTTTGATTTCAAGTTTTACTCCTTTATTCGGCAATTAATAAGTTAAGCATTTGGTTGGGTCCCAGACCGCACTTTTAAAGCTGACTTAATGTCATCTTGTCGTTTGGTCTGGTAGTCTATTTTCCGGATGTGGCGTTCGAACCGATGTCTCTCGCCTACCGACAGCTCACGTTCAAACCGTTCAGGGTTTACGCCAAAATAATATTGTCAGTAATGGACATTCCCGATTCAAATGCCCTTAATGGACTAGGAAAAACATTAAAATCGAACATAAGGGACCATACTAATTTGTACTTAAAAGACAATTCTTTACAATCACAACATATGCAATTCTGCCCTGTGAGTCTCAGGAACATTTCCGTTCCATAGGCATGCGATTCCTACTAAAAACTCCGTATAAATTTCAAAAACAACTAAAAGATATCAGGCGTGATGATTTATGGACTGCTAGTGACTTTTACTTATGGGTTGGACTGACGTAAAAACAAATTCGATTTTAATAGCCCATGCTTATCATTCATAACTATAATTTCTGCGCATTAGCTATAAAATCGTCATTTTAAGACTCGGGCTGCATGTCATTTATGACTGCACATTTGCTAAAAATGCGTAAATTGCGTTATGGATACTTCTGCATACCGCAGACTTTTCATAATCATTAATCTTTACGTAGTAAATTTGAAACTTGAAAGATGCGGATAACACAAAATTACTTTAAGAACATTGGAATCAATACAATTGCATCGCTGTGAATAGTATTGTTCCATCAGGGGAATCGAGCATGAGTGGAAACGCTCTGAACCCAGCAAATAAGGCCGCTAAGCATCTGCTAAGAGCTGGAGATTTTATGTGATGATTTTTACGTGCTTTTCAAATAGTTAATGAGATGGACATTAACAGTTTTGATGAAATCTGAACTTGTCACTTTTTGATTGGTGGCCTGTGGGTCAACGGTCAACCAATGAGGGGTGACTCATACCAGGCAATTCGTCTCATTGAAATCTTTCATTTGATATGCTGCAACCTACTGTTGCTCAATACTAGATACATTTGTATGATTGTATCCCTGATCTCCAATATCAGATTTTCCGATATCTCCAATACAGGTCATCCCATACATCCCTGATCTCCAATATCAGATTTTCCGATATCTCCAATACAGGTCATCCCATACATCCCTGATCTCCAATATCAGATTTTCCGATATCTCCAATACAGGTCATCCCATACATCCCTGATCTCCAATATCAGATTTTCCGATATCTCCAATACAGGTCATCCCATACATCCCTGATCTCCAATATCAGATTTTCCGATATCTCCAATACAGGTCGTCCAATTCAATTCGTCTTATCGAGACCTTCATTTGTTGCACTACGAGACACTATAATTGGAATTGTCGTTTTAACATGTGATATCGCGGTCAAGGGCCAACCAATGTTTCCGTGACTCAGTTAGTGTCACTGGTACTTTTCATTTAATATACTACAACCTGCTGATGCTTAACACTGGAAACATTTGTTTTCCGGACTCTCGCGCTCGGTTTTTGCCGCCTAGCAAGTCAGTGGTCTACGTTTGTGCGTAACTAACGTTATTCTATTCGACTCACCAAGACCTTTCATTTGATATACTTTGATATACCGTAAGCCACTGTTACTCGACACTTGGAACCATTGGTGTCCTAACCCTCCGAGCTAGCGGGGTGAGAGCTTAGCCAACTTGGGCATAACTAATACCACTCGATTTGCCTTGTCGAGCCACTTGATTTAATGTATTACACGCTGCTGTTACTCGACACTGCAAGCATTGGTTTTCTCCACTTCTCTGTTTTGGTTTTCGCCCCTACCGAAAAAATTTTCCGTACCCAAATGGCTAATATTCAACCATGTACAACATCTCGATCCACCTAGCACATACCAAAAAGTGTCGCCTTAGCTCAGCTACTAGAGGAGATCCAGATTAACGAAAAACGAGAAAGCCTGGCTGTTCCGTGACCTTTGGCCGGAGGGTGATGGGACACATGTAAGCACAAATTCCTCTACCTGATGAGTGTGTCCTGTGAGTTTCATGACCCTAACCCTGTGTTTGCGCGAGTTCTTAAAAGAACAAAAAGGCACAAATAAATAGTAGTTGAGTAGTATGTTTGTTAACCACTATTACAGGAGTCTCATTACAAATTAACACTTCATTTGATATACCGATATTAAATCAACAAATTGCATAGTGTAAATTACTACTCTTTCTACTAAGTACTAGATCGGTATTTAAAACAGCTGCATACTATCAAATACATATTTTAAAATCAAGTAAGTATCGGTACAATTAAACAAAGTTAAAGCGAAGATTCCTATTATAGTAGCTTACTCGAAGGGGCTCACTAATTTTACATTCAGAAAGAACATGTTGCTCTATTTGTACATTTTCCCTGCATTTACATAGTCTATCTCGACGATTTACATGGCCCTACCTTACGGCCTCCACACGAAGACTATAGGCTGATAAACACATCGCGGTCCAAAAAATGTTGTGCTTTTCACCTACTTACATGTTCATTAAATTAGTTTTCATGAGATTTCAAATCTGGATTTATTTGTCTGCACACATCTACCTTTGGATTAGCTGATCTCCTCAATCTTTCTAAGCGCAGCTCTTTGTCCATAACCAAAGACGAACGGTTTAAATTTGTGAGTCTCTGTATTTCTCTAAACACTTGTGTATTGTACTGTTGTTCTTTGGATATACATTGATTCAAACACTCACGCCGATCCATTTTCATTTTCCGAAAAAAATGTATTGGCAGTTTTGAACACGGGGCTCTCAGACTTGGAAAATTCAGTACATGTATACACCGTACTGTAAACAATCTTTCGTGCATTGGTGATAAACGGTAATAAAAACCAGACGCACTTTCCTAACCAAACCACGAACCCATATAAAATCTCATGTACCTAATCAGGAGAAATCTGCAGAAATGCACTGCCGCTGTCAAGTATCCCGGCAAAAGACTTCTACAGGCAAAGTCAAGCGTCTTAACAGAGACACACACACAGATAGCCTCAATTAGCTTGTCACAAGACATGCATAGCCAGACTGGAGCGTTTGGTTCTAAGGCTTGGAAACAAATAAAAACATCTAATCAGAACTCATTTAAAGCAATCTCAAACATCTGGACAGAAAACATATCCTGATAATCTCAAGTATATGGCAAAAGACATCTACAGGCAATACTAAGCGCCTTAACAGAGACATACACAGATGGCCTCAATCAGCTTCTCAGAGGACACATAGGACCGAACGTATGCATCTGGTTCTAAAGCTTGGAAAACAAATAAAAACATCTAATCAGAACTCATCTAAGCAGTCTCAAACATCTGGACAGGAAACAAAAACTGCTAATCTCAAGTATATGGCAAAAGACTTCTACAGGCAATACTAAGCGCCTTAATAGAGACATACACAGACAGCCTCAATCAGCTTCTCAGAGGACATACATGAACAAACGTACGCATCTGGTAATAGCAGCTCTATTCTCACTCTCATGTACCTGATCAGGAGAAATCTGCAGAAATGCACTGCCTGTCTCAAGTATCCCGGCAAAAGACTTCTACAGGCAAAGTCAAGCATCTTAACAGAGACACACACACAGATAGCCGCAATTAGCTTGTCAAGAGGCATGCATAGCCAGACTGAAGCGTTTGGTTCTAAGGCTTGGAAAACAAATTAAAACATATAGTCAGAACTGACTTAAAGCAATGTCAAAAATCTGGATACAAAAAATGTACTACCAGTCTCAAGTATATGGCAAAAGACTTCTACAGGCAATACTAAGCGCCTTAATAGAGACATACACAGACAGCCTCAATCAGCTTCTCAGAGGACATACATGAACAAACGTACGCATCTGGTAATAGCAGCTCTATTCTCACTCTCATGTAGGTACATGATCTGATCAGGAGAAATCTGCAGAAATGCACTGCCTGTCTCAAGTATCCCGGCAAAGGACTTCTACAGGCAAAGTCAAGCGTCTTAACAGACACACACACAGAGATAGCCTCAATTAGCTTGTCACAAGACATGCATAGCCAAACTTGAGCGTCTGGTTCTAAAGCTTGGAAAACGATTTAAAACATCTAGTCAGAACTCAACTAAAGCAATTCCAAACATCTGGACAGAAAACATGTACTGCTAATCTCAAGTATATGGCAGAAGACTTCTACAGGCAATTCTGCAGAGACATACACAGATAGCCTCAATCAGCTTCTCAGAGCACATATATGGCCAAACGTAAGCATCTGGCAGTAGCAGCTCTATTCTCAGTCTCATGTACCTGATCAGCAGAAATCTGCAGGAATCTCATCGCTTGGTACGATGGCATAGATACAGCACTTTCAGCCATTTGGTACGATGACATGGATACCGGCAATTTCAGCCGTTTGGTAACATGACACCTACAAGCAATCTAAAACATCTACTAACACTTGAAGTATCAACACATCCATGCCCAATCCCGTTAATCTGTTAAGATTTACAGACAAATTTCAGCATCTGGTCAAAACTCATCTAAAGCAATCTCAAACATCTGGACAGAAAACATATACTGCTAATTTCAAGTATATGGCAGAAGACTTCTACAGGCAATGCCAAGCATCTTAACAGAGACACACACACAGATAGCCTCAATTAGCTTGATCCAAGACATGCATAGCCAAACTTAAGCGTCTGGTTCTAAGAGTTGCAAAACGAATTAAAGCATCTATCACAACTTATCTAAAGCAGTCTAAAACATCTAGACAGAAAAAATGTACTGCTAATCTCAAGTATATGGCAGAAGATTTTTAAAGGCAATTCGGCAGAGACATACACAGATATCCTCAATCAGCTTCTCAGAGGACACATCTGGACAGAAAACATATCCTGCTAATCTCAAGTATATGACAAAATACTTCTACAGGCAATACTAAGCACCTTAACAGAGACATACACAGACGGCCTCAATCAGCTTCTCAGAGGACACATAGGACCGAACGTATGCATCTGGTTCTAAAGCTTGGAAAACAAATAAAAACATCTAATCAGAACTCATCTAAGCAGTCTCAAACATCTGGACAGGAAACAAAAACTGCTAATCTCAAGTATATGGCAAAAGACTTCTACAGGCAATACTAAGCGCCTTAATAGAGACATACACAGACAGCCTCAATCAGCTTCTCAGAGGACATACATGAACAAACGTACGCATCTGGTAATAGCACCTCTATTCTCACTCTCATGTACCTGATCAGGAGAAATCTGCAGAAATGCACTGCCTGTCTCAAGTATCCCGGCAAAAGACTTCTACGGGCAAAGTCAAGCGTCTTAACAGACACACACACACAGATAGCCCCAATTAGCTTGTCACAAGACATGCATAGCCAAACTTGAGCGTCTGGTTCTAAAGCTTGGAAAACGATTTAAAACATCTAGTCAGAACTCATCTAAAGCAATTCCAAACATCTGGACAGAAAACATATACTGCTAATCCCAAATATATGGCAGAAGACTTCTACAGGCAATGCCAAGCATCTTAACAGAGACACACACACACAGATAGCCGCAATTAGCTTGTCACCAGGCATGCATAGCCAAACTTGAGCGTCTGGTTCTAAAGCTTGGAAAACGATTTAAAACATCTAGTCAGAACTCAACTAAAGCAATTCCAAACATCTGGACAGAAAACATGCACTGCTAATCTCAAGTATATGGCAGAAGACTTCTACAGGCAATTCTGCAGAGACATACACAGATAGCCTCAATCAGCTTCTCAGAGCACATATATGGCCAAACGTAAGCATCTGGCAGTAGCAGCTCTATTCTCAGTCTCATGTACCTGATCAGCAGAAATCTGCAGGAATCTCATCGCTTGGTACGATGGCATAGATACAGCACTTTCAGCCATTTGGTACGATGACATGGATACCGGCAATTTCAGCCGTTTGGTAACATGACACCTACAAGCAATCTAAAACATCTACTAACACTTGAAGTATCAACACATCCATGCCCAATCCCGTTAATCTGTTAAGATTTACAGACAAATTTCAGCATCTGGTCAAAACTCATCTAAAGCAATCTCAAACATCTGGACAGAAAACATATACTGCTAATTTCAAGTATATGGCAGAAGACTTCTACAGGCAATGCCAAGCATCTTAACAGAGACACACACACAGATAGCCTCAATTAGCTTGATCCAAGACATGCATAGCCAAACTTAAGCGTCTGGTTCTAAGAGTTGCAAAACGAATTAAAGCATCTATCACAACTTATCTAAAGCAGTCTATAACATCTAGACAGAAAAAATGTACTGCTAATCCCAAGTATATGGCAGAAGATTTCTAAAGGCAATTCGGCAGAGACATACACAGATATCCTCAATCAGCTTCTCAGAGGACATATCTGGACAGAAAACATATCCTGCTAATCTCAAGTATATGACAAAACACTTCTACAGGCAATACTAAGCACCTTAACAGAGACATACACAGACAGCCTCAATCAGCTTCTCAGAGGACACATAGGACCGAACGTATGCATCTGGTTTTAAAGCTTGGAAAACAAATAAAAACATCTAATCAGAACTCATCTAAGCAGTCTCAAACATCTGGACAGGAAACAAAAACTGCTAATCTCAAGTATATGGCAAAAGACTTCTACAGGCAATACTAAGCGCCTTAATAGAGACATACACAGACAGCCTCAATCAGCTTCTCAGAGGACATACATGAACAAACGTACGCATCTGGTAATAGCACCTCTATTCTCACTCTCATGTACCTGATCAGGAGAAATCTGCAGAAATGCACTGCCTGTCTCAAGTATCCCGGCAAAAGACTTCTACAGGCAAAGTCAAGCGTCTTAACAGACACACACACACAGATAGCCTCAATTAGCTTGTCACAAGACATGCATAGCCAAACTTGAGCGTCTGGTTCTAAAGCTTGGAAAACGATTTAAAACATCTAGTCAGAACTCAACTAAAGCAATTCCAAACATCTGGACAGAAAACATATACTGCTAATCTCAAATATATGGCAGAAGACTTCTACAGGCAATGCCAAGCATCTTAACAGAGACACACACACAGATAGCCGCAATTAGCTTGTCACCAGGCATGCATAGCCAGACTGAAGAAGCGTTTGGTTCTAAGGCTTGGAAAACAAATTAAAACATATAGTCAGAACTGACTTAAAGCAATGTCAAAAATCTGGATACAAAAAATGTACTACCAGTCTCAAGTATATGGCAAAAGACTTCTACAGGCAATACTAAGCACCTTAACAGAGACATACACAGACAGCCTCAATCAGCTTCTCAGAGGACATATATGAACAAACGTAAGCATCTGGTAATAGCAGCTTTATTCTCACTCTCGTGTACCTGATCAGGAGAAATCTGCAGAAATGCACTGCCGATCTCAAGTATCCCGGCAAAAGACTTCTACAGGCAAAGTCAAGCGTCTTAACAGACACACACACACAGATAGCCTCAATTAGCTTGTCACAAGACATGCATAGCCAAACTTGAGCGTCTGGTTCTAAAGCTTGGAAAACGATTTAAAACATCTAGTCAGAACTCAACTAAAGCAATTCCAAACATCTGGACAGAAAACATATACTGC
>JAQGDQ010001994.1:7500-18400 GCA_030141605.1 Tubiluchus corallicola | reverse complement strand
TACTACAATAAAAGCTACATTACACTAAAAATACTACAATAAAAAAGCCCATTACATAAAAAATATTTCTAATAAAAGCTACATTACACCTAAAAATACTACAATAAAAGCTACATTACACTAAAAATACTACAATAAAAGTTACATTACACTAAAAATACTACAATAAAAGCTACATTACAGTAAAAATACCACAAAAAAGCTACATTGCACTAAAATACTACAATAAAGCTACATTACACTAAAAAAAAGACTACAATAAAAAAGCTACATTACCACTAAAAAATACTACAATATACAATACATTCAGTAAAAAAACTTTCGTGGCTGGCACTTCATCGATTATTATTTACAAACAGTCTACTGTTCCACATCTTAAAATAACTATATTGTATAATTCGAACTGCCAATAGTTAGTAGATGTTTTTAGTACAATCGTTTAAATTAGAAAACATAATAATAATAATAATAATAATAATAATAATAATAATAATAATAATAACAATAATAATAATAATCTTTATTTAAAGTCGTCTTTGTGAATGAACAATTGACATAAGCTCCAAAGAGCTTTTGGATCGACTGTAAATAACAATCTACAACTACATTACAGAGACTATTATTAGCACACTTTTACCATAAATATTCATCAGAACCATTAAAAGCGTATTGAAACGTAGGCTAAATGAGAATGAGATGATAAGGAATTACTTTATCAGATCTAGTCTAGTGGTTTTGTTTAGTAGGTTTAATCTAATGGTGACGCGTCCGCTTTCCGTCTACGAAGTCGTGAGTTCGATACTGCCGCCCGGGTCAAAAACTTTAAAAATGGTACCTAGTGTTGCCCTGTCTGGTGAGGGTTATTTAGGGTAAAAGTGGGGTAATAATAGTCTCTGTTATGTAGTTGTAGATTGTTATTTACAGGCGGTTCAAAAACTCTTTGGAACTCATGTTTTAATTGTTCATCCAAAAAGCCGCTTTAAAATAAAAAGATTATTATTATTATTATTGTTATTATTATTATCATTATCATTATCATTATCATTGTCATTATTATTATGTTTTCTAATTTTAAACGATTGTACTAAAAAAGCATCTACTAACTATTGGCAGTTCAATTATGATATAGTTATTTTAAGATGTGGAACAGTGAACTATTTGTAAATAATAATCGATGAAAATATACAATCTAAAAAATTTTACTGAATGTATTGTATATTGTAGTATTTTTTAGTGTAATGCCTTTATTGTAGTCTTTTAGTGTAATGTAGCTTTATTGTGTATTTAGTGCAATGTAACTTTTTGGATGAACAATTAAAACATGAGTTCCAAAGAGTTTTTGAACCTGTAAATAACAATCTACAACTACATAATAGAGACTATAATTACCCCACGTTTACCCTAAATGCCGTGCACCAAACAGGGCAACAGCAAATACCATTTATAAAATCTTTGGTCAAACTCATGATCTCCCAAACGGAAAGCGGACGCGTTACCACTAGACTAAACCTACTAAACAAAACCACTAGACTACGTTTGATAAAGTAATTGTATCATCTCATTCTCATTTAGCCTACGTTTCAATACGCTTTTAATGGTTCTGATGAATATTTAGGGTAAAAGTGGGGTAATAATAGTCTCTGTTATGTAGTTGTAGATTGTTATTTACAGGCGGTTCAAAAACTCTTTGGAACTCATGTTTTAATTGTTCATCCAAAAAGCCGCTTTAAAATAAAAAGATTATTATTATTATTATTGTTATTATTATTATCATTATCATTATCATTATCATTGTCATTATTATTATGTTTTCTAATTTTAAACGATTGTACTAAAAAAACATCTACTAACTATTGGCAGTTCGAATTATACAATATAGTTATTTTAAGATGTGGAACAGTAGACTGTTTGTAAATAATAATCGATGAAGTGCCAGCCACGAAAGTTTTTTTACTGAATGTATTGTATATTGTAGTATTTTTTAGTGTAATGTAGCTTTTATTGTAGTCTTTTTTAGTGTAATGTAGCTTTTATTGTAGTATTTTTAGTGCAATGTAGCTTTTTTGTGGTATTTTTACTGTAATGTAGCTTTTATTGTAGTATTTTTAGTGTAATGTAACTTTTATTGTAGTATTTTTAGTGTAATGTAGCTTTTATTGTAGTATCTTTTAGTGTAATGTAGCTTTATTGTAATTTTAGTGTAATGTAGCTTTTATTGTAGTATTTTTAGTGTAATGTAGCTTTATTGTAGTATTTTAGTGTAACGTAGCTTTATTGTAGTATTTTTAGTGTAATGTAGCTTTTATTGTAGTATTTTTAGTGTAATGTAGCTTTTATTGTAGTATTTTTAGTGTAATGTAGCTTTTATTGTAGTATTTTTAGTGTAATGTAGCTTTTATTGTAGTATTTTTAGTGTAATGTAGCTTTTATTGTAGTATTTTTTAGTGTAATGTAGCTTTTATTGTAGTATTTTTTAGTGTAATGTAGCATTTATTGTAGTATTTTTAGTGTAAAGTAGCTTTTATTGTAGTATTTTTAGTGTAATGTAGCTTTTATTGTAATGTAGCATTTATTGTAGTATTTTTAGTGTAACGTAGCATTTATTGTAGTATTTTTTGTGTAATGTAGCTTTTCTAGTAGTATTTTTTAGTGTAATGTAGCATTTATTGTAGTATTTTTAGTGTAAAGTAGCTTTTATTGTAGTATTTTTAGTGTAATGTAGCTTTTATTGTAATGTAGCATTTATTGTAGTATTTTTAGTGTAACGTAGCATTTATTGTAGTATTTTTTGTGTAATGTAGCTTTTCTTGTAGTATTTTTAGTGTAATGTAGCATTTATTGTAGTATTTTTTGTGTAGAGTAGCTTTTCTTGAAGTATTTTTTAATGTAATGTAGCTTTTATTGTAGTATTTTTAGTGTAATGTAGCATTTATTGTAGTATTTCATAGCAGTGTATTGTCATGTTTTTTCATGTTCTTGTATGACTTTTTATGCTTAAATAAAGTAATCTAATCTAATCGAATCAAATATAATCTAATGTATTGCAATTATAATGAGGGCTAGAACCAGACGGCAGAACAATATCCTTCCAGTATATAGGAAATTTAATAACCACAGAGATTATATTGCACACGTGTGAGCTGTTATTAGTCCCTGCTGCAAATATCAGCTAAAGCAATTATATCAGAAATATTATGTTGTTATTAACCTACATGGGAAACGTGCGCCTCATCGTTTGCCAATGTTATGACAGGCAGTTGCTCCTCTTGGTGAGTGGTAAAATGATACAGGTAAAAATAGTACAGGAAAAAATGGTACAGGAAAAAATGGCACAGGTAAAATGGTACAGGAAAAAATGGCACCGGAAAAAGTGGCACAGGAAAAAAAATGGCACAAATGGAAAAGTGGGTAAAAATGTTACAGGAAAAAAATGGCACAAATGGAAAAGTGGGTAAAAATGTCACAGGAAAAATGGCACGGGGGAAAAAATGGCACAAATAGAAAAGTGGGTGAAAATATCACAGGAAAAATAGTGTCGTGACGCTTAAGTTGTCGCTGGGGTGTTTTGGGGAGAGCCAACAACCGACATTGGCAGGTTTGTCAGACTGTTTTTGTAGTTGCGATGTTCGTGTTGAACAGATGATATCACTGGATGAAAACATGGTTTAACTTTGCAATCTGTATTTTACTCAAATCATAGTCTCATAGTCAATCCACATATACACGAAAATGGTAAACACAATCAACAGCAGTAAACAAAAGTAAATCCCTTAGCCAATATATCATGGCACCTGAGTCAAAACATTATTATAACCACACACTGTTTAAGCCTATTGCTTGTCCTCTAATCTTGATACCAAGTGTGAAAAACTATTTCATTCTCAGAGAAGCCCAGTGACCCAGTTCCATACAAACATATAGCAGTAGCAAGTACATACATATATTGGAAACTTCCAAGTGTACAAACAGATGTCAGCACAGATGTAGTGGTAGTGAAAAACTAAAGTTTAAAACTACAAATCAAAATTAATAATAAACTGTAAATTAAATGCTCGCATCTGCGACAAATAGCACAGGAAAAAATGGCATGGTATAAATGGCACAGATGGAAAAGTAGGTAAAAATGACACCGGTAAAAATGGCACGGTAAACATCGCATATGTAAAAATGGCACAGGAAAAAGTGGCACAAATGGAAAGCAGGAAAAAATGGCAACATTTTTTTCTATTTGCCATATGGAGCCTGATCTTGTTGGACAGATCCAATATCTACTAATCAACTTTTATTTACATGTTTATTTTGTTTTCATTCTATAATTATCTCACCATATTGATGTATTCTATTTTGTTCTTGCAAGTAGAGTAAACTAAACTAAACTAAAATAGATCATTCCATTGCCTCTCGCGTTTGTATTGTTACTGGCATTAAGTTTTATCCATCTAGGCAAGTTTTATTACGCTAATAATACGCTCAGTTACTTTTATCATTTTCAGACACACTGCAATGAGCTTCTCAATTGGTGAAGCCATCTTCATCGTTTTCATTGGACTTATTCTGCTCGTTTCTATTGTCGTCAACATCACTATCATCTATATCGTCATGCACAAGAGAGAACATCGCACGCCCACGCACTTGTTCATTGCCAATCTGGCCTGTAGTGACCTCCTTTTAGCCGCGCTGGTTGTTCCTCAAAACCTGCATGATTTGTCGCATTCTCATGACTATCACGAAGGTAAGAAGATTGTTGTATCTTGCAAGTAAAAATATGATGTATGATCAAAATGCGTTTTCCCTGGGCGACGCGTACCTGGCTGTCTAGCGACGAATATTTAGTTAACCTAGTTCCGACTAAAACTGGAAACTCCCGCAGACGGAATTTAGTTTAAACATAATTTATTATAGGATTGGATCAGACAGTTTGAACAACATGATTTAGGATCCTCACCACAACAGACTTTATACACTATTTAAATAAACATTTACAGTAAGAATAGACTATAACTACACAAGCTGACAAGTTTTACTACAAGATTACATTAGACATTAGTAGAAAATGACGGTTAGAAAATATTAATGTACGAATATTTAAGACTGATGCATTTCATATCAGATAGAAACTACTGGAAGCGTTTAGTACGTAATATAAAGTCATGTATACATTGGAATATTCTGCAGTTAGCAACATAGTTAAATTCATCTTTTCCGAATAATAACAACTTCAACAGATCATTAGGTCCAAAGGCAGCTATATCAAGGTTTTCAGGCAAAAGCATTTCACGCAGGAGTTTCAGACGGTGGTTCAGGGATGTTATCACAGCAAAACACGACAGTTCCTTTCATAAGGTGTTTACTGCAGTCTTTATTTTCTAAAGGAAAAAAACAAGAATACATAAAATTTTCAGTAATGCAATTTGAACAAAACTAAAGAAATTTGAACAAAATAATTACACAGAAAATTGCTTTCTAATTGATAAACTTAGAATTACAAAAATCACCTACTTCATACGGCTAGACTCTAGAGAGAGCGCACTGTTTATGGTTGAAGCATAACATTAAATTTCTCACATAAAAATTGCATTATCCACATTACAAGTTAGTCTCTGCAATAACCAGTCAAGTCTGCCAGCAATTGCCCACTTGTCCCCTTTAGTTTTTGGCTCCCTCATGCGGGAAAAATAAAAAACAAATTATATGGGTAATTGGGTAATTTGCCCATAACAAGAGAGTCTGGACCGCTCCTTTTTGATGCGAAAAAAATTAAGTATAACGGCGTCCGGTTAGCCGTGTAAAGCCGAGTGAAGCCGTGTAAAGCCGTGTAATTTAAACTGCAACCCTGGACTAAGCTTTTAACTCGGCCACTAACCGTTACTCAGTTTTACATGATTCACGGTACAATATGTACGTAAAAGAAAGAACAAGTCACTCAGTATGTTGGGTTTATTTTACTGTTATCATTTAAACATGCAAAGAAATTTGCACAGAACTGCCTATAAAGCATAAATATAAAATATACTACTTCTGAATAGAAATTTTCAGGCGTGGTAGATGCCGCCATTCACTTGAAAATCATGACGTAACTGGTAGACTTCGTGACTTTTCGTAAACGCGTCGTGGATTTGCGTGCGCTACTTAAGCTTCTGGAGCTTGCATAATGTTCACGCAAAAATTTACAAAATTACCTACCTAATTTTTTTTGTAAAAACTTATTATACTATTGCTGAAGATTGACGGTGCGCTACTTTTCTTCAGCACGAATGACGTCATTGGAAGAAGGATGGACATTGAAAATGGGAGCGTCCAAATATGAAGTGATCGCGACTTTAAAGCGATTTCACTAATTACACGAAGCGCTTATCGCACTTTTATTACTTAATTCATCTAACATTTTTCGCGAAGATTGAAATAAGTCTAACCTCCTAGAAGGCTTGACCTTTCCTTTAAAAATGCCGTTGCGCTTTGTGTGCTTAGTGTTATAAGGAAATGATTCCTGATTCCACCCGTGTAAGGCTTCGTAAGTACCATCAGTGCACTTATTTCCCGTGTAAATAACATCCCTGATATATCTACGCATTTTTGCAATCTATTAATTGTCTTATTATAAACTGTGACTGACTGTTACTAATTAAATTATACAAACAGCCCTGGTTTAGCTGAATATACCCGGCTCAATATAATGTTTGCGTCATTTGGAAAACGCTGTTTGCTGGTAAATTGCGGAGTTTATAATTGCATAATGTACCATTATTGTTGTTGTTGTTGTTGGCATTCTTCTGTCTCGGAGTGTGCGCCAAGAGAGTCAGTTATTGATCACATTGATGGAGCTGCAGCGTCGACTGTGGCTGAGCAGCGCGATCCTTGAACCACTGGAGTGGCCTCTCCAGGTCGCACGCCTGGGCAAGGTGTATGGAGATCGTGAGTTGCCCAGACAACAGGAACCCCCTCTCTTCGTCCCTGGGGTAGTCCAAAGGAAAGCGGAACGATACGTTTGGCACCAGGTTGGCTACAGGAGCTGCCGGAGTCAGTGAGCATGCTGCACTGCTCCGCCTTCAGGGCTCCTTTCCTGATTTGGAAGGTTTACTCCTCTACACATGACCTCCTCCACACTCTAGCCGTTAGCTGCTTATGCAGCTCCTCTGTCTAGTGTCGAGATACAGTGTGGGCATCCCGCAAGCCTACAGCACCTGGTATTCCTAGGCGGTCACCCATCCAAGTACTAACCAGGCTCTGCGTTGCTTAACTTCGGTGATCAGACGAGAACCGGTGTTTTCAACGTGATATGGCCGTAGAAAATGTACCATAATACATGATTAAGAAAGAGCGCTATTTCGACCGGTTCTGTTGCGGGAGAGAGTTCACATAATTTATAGACCAAACAAAAAAGTTCTTTCAAGTGTAGCGAAGAGAAGTTTCTATAGTCAGCATTGTTGCACAGTAACAGTTATATTACCGTTATTATAACTACAAACTCAACAACTCCAATACTTTTTTAAAATTTTATCACCAAGTCTGCTTCGGAAGTATGAAAAATGGGCTAAAATGAAAGAAAATGCGTTTTCTCCAGACCCCATAGCTGAGTGGCTTGGAAAGCTACACTGGTTTATCCCGAGCTCCGCACCTGCCTTTGTGTTTTGTCACATTTTGACCCCTCCCTTTCAAAGATCCTGGATCCGTCTATGCTCCCCATTCGTCTGGTTTCTGTTTGTTTCCAAAACTTAACTAAACGCATTTGTGGGAACGAATATAGAGATGACGTCATCAGAACTTTTCTGAAGAAACTCATGCAAACCCTCCACAGATACAAACAAGCTGCATATACTGCTATTCAAAAACTATTCACGGTATTTAATAAAGTGTCATTTCATTCCAGAGGGAAGAACTATACTTACATTAATAGTTTCTGAATTCTATTCTTAGGGCACATAAATAACATAATCTTGCATTCGCCTATCAAGCTGCATATACTGCTATTCAAAAACTATTCACGGTATTTAATAAAGTGTCATTTCATTCCAGAGGGAAGAACTATACTTACATTAATAGTTTCTGAATTCTATTCTTAGGGCACATAAATAACATAATCTTGCATTCGCCTATCACGTGTTTCATTGTTGAGACAAACATGTTCAAATTATAAAGCGTTGACATGGCAAGCATTATTTGTTATGTGACATTTTCCATAAGGTATAAGCTAAGGTGACATAATTAAAGAGAGGTGCTTGCTGTTTGAGTGATTATGTGATTACGTTACGCGACACCTTGTGGTGCAGGAAAGTAAACTCATCAATAGTTCTGTCACTCTTGCTGTGCTGCATCGCTTGGAATCATATTTTTGCTTTAAAGTTTGCGGGCCTGATACATGTTCCTTGCGAAACATTCTCAGCACCGCAACAATAAAAAAACTTGTGATTTAAAGCAGGGTGGGGGGGTGAGTAGGAAGCAAAGGGGCTCGCTTAATAATTAGGGAACTGCATAGCTGCCTAGCTTAATCGAATTATTAAACCAGCAGCATTTTCTTAACATGATGCCCACAAGCCTGTCACATGAAACATGATGAACATTGCGATATGTGAAATAACTAGACAATATTGCAAATATGCGGGGCCAGTCATACTTCTAAATAATTCAAGGAATATTAATGTAGTGTTTTTATTTAAATGACACCACAGTAAATTCTATCACAAAAGCAAGCAATCAGCAATACGAGTATATCTATGCTTTTCAGAACTTCACTGGCTTATTTGACACACTTTAGTAGAGTTGAACTAATTAATTTCAATTCGTTAATTAAACAAAATATAAGCCTACATCGAGGGCGGTCCATTTGGAAAAAAATCATTTTGTTTTGAGCAGTCCATCTTCTTCACGTATTCTTTATTCATGATTTATGTGACAAAAAGGTTCCCAAATCCCACGATTCATAATATTGTTCCGGGTTCGGCCCGGTAGATAGCCTTACGGCCCGCCACGGTGATGCGGGTATGCGCTGCGTAACGGACACTTCAGAAATTTTAAAAAAAGAAACGAAAAACTAAAACATAGAAATCAAAAGGGACGACTGAGAAGAGCACAAAAATAAAAAAAACTTGATGACAATGGTTCAAACCTTAACAGAATCAACGACACTCGGCGGGCAGACAGGAGAGGAGCATGCCACGACAACCAGAAGACAACTGACGATGTCACGTGTTGCGTTCTTTCCACAGGAAACCACTGCTCAACCAATCGTAGGTAATGTTATGGGCTTCCTAGTTTAAAGTGGAGGTCAAAACATTACCTGTAGGTTGGTTGGCCTGGTGCCTATGAATAAAAATGTACATTCACCTGTTCAGCTCAATATTACAGAATCAATTGAATTTCATTCAATTAAATTTTCACAACAGTTCAAGCAAGTATAATCAACAAGTTTGATGATCGTGTTAGCTTACAGTTCGCTTTGATGTTATCTAGTTCCATTGTTTAATTATTACATTTTTAGTTAGCTTTATAAGCATAAAGATTTTAAAAACGTCTTTTTGCAGTTTTAATCGTCAGCTGTAGAATTCGTATACCGTGCTGTGCTGTACTGCGCTGTGCTGTACGGTGCGGTGCGGTGCGGTGAGGTGCGGTGCTGTGCTATGCTGTGCTGCGCTGTGCTGTGCTGTACGGCACGCTACGGTACGGTGCTGTGCTGTACGGTGCGGTGCGATGCGGTGCGGTGCGGTACTGTACTGTACGGTACGGTACGGTACTATACTATATATTTGCATCAAATTCCATATATCCGTTACAACCTAACGTTATATGCACGTTACATCCACATCCTAACATAACAACATATATGAAACACGGTTATTCTAACATTACAGTTTAGAAATTTGAAGCCACGCATGGTCTTAGGTTTTTAGTTGAAGTCATCTTCATTAAGAAACCTCCTAGTGGTGTATGTTTTGTATTAGATGCAATGCCTCTGGCGATCGCATTAAAACATTGTCGTTTCAGGTACCGAGTGGCTCTTCTTCACATTAGCTTTTGTGCAATTAGGATTCCTGTATCAGATAATGCATATTAATGTGACACATGTGTTTTATTTTTATAATATGTCACAGAAAACTTTCCACGCAAATTTATGACTTAGAATTGTCCTTATCTGTTTGAAAGACTTACATGATTGAAAAAGAAAGTTCTTAATAATAAGCCAATTTTCACAATTCAATTCAACTTCAATTCAATTTAATTTTAATTTATTTATCTCTTTATAATGCTACAATAAAACATGATTAATAAAAGAATTTCTAATAAGTTTTGAATAATGGTTAAAATGTATAGATAGATCTAGAACTAGAGAAAGGATTGCGAAAAGAGTATAAAGTCACCTAGTCTGCTATCCTTTACCGAATATAGATAAAATGATTTTTAGACACTGGTGGGCATTAATGTTATCAGTTTAATTCCAGCGATTGATGGTGATCGTGAACAGGTCAAATGTTAAGTGTACCAGATAACGCATTTGCGTACACTTGACAATGCCTCGCTATTGTAATAGTAACAGTTTTAACAGGTAGCTAGAATCTTACCTAGTTATTTTTTCTTGTTCCGAAGCAAGATCCTGCTAGTAAAATCGCACTACGCACAGACTAATGCATAATTAAATAAAGTCCACGTAAAACAATTGAAGTTACTGAACTGATGCGGCCGAAGACTTTGTTTTACCCACATGTGACTTGACGGTTGTAGTTAAAACGCGTTTGTGTGGTACATTCAATCTTTGACCTACAGCAATTGAGTGTGCACACAACGAAACTGTGAAAAGGCTTATTTGATATATTATGACATTATGACATTAAACTATAACATCTTTATTGCGACCATTATTGAATACACACACCAAAACTAAACAGATCCGCTATACGTGCCAACTGGT
>JAQGDQ010001994.1:0-2500 GCA_030141605.1 Tubiluchus corallicola | reverse complement strand
CAAGGAGACAAACAACGAAGAAGTGAACAAGTTAACAAAGAACGAGCAAGGAGACAAACAACGAAGAAGTGAACAAGTTAACAAAGAACGAGCAAGGAGACAACCAACGAAGAAGTGAACAAGTTAACAAAGAAACGAGCAAAGAGACAAACAACGAAGAAGTGAACAAGTTAACAAAGAAACGAGCAAGGAGACAAACATCGAAGAAGTGAACAAATTAACAAAGGAGCGAACAATGAGACAAACAACGAACAAGTGAACAAGTTAACAAAGAAACGAGCAAGGAGACAAGCAACGAAGAAGTGAACAAGTTAACAAAGGAACGAGCAAGGAGACAAACAACGAAGAAGTGAACAAGTTCACAAAGAAACGAGCAAGGAGACAAACAACGAAGAAGTGAACAAGTTAACAAAGGAGCGAACAACGAGACAAACAACGAAGAAGTGAACAAGTTAACAAAGAAACGAGCAAGGAGACAAACAACGAACAAGTGAACAAGTTAACAAAGAAACGAACAAAGAGACAAACAACGAAGAAGTGAACAAGTTAACAAAGGAACGAGCAAGGAGACAAACAACGAAGAAGTGAACAAGTTCACAAAGAAACGAGCAAGGAGACAAACAACGAAGAAGTGAACAAGTTAACAAAGGAGCGAACAACGAGACAAACAACGAAGAAGTGAACAAGTTAACAAAGAAACGAGCAAGGAGACAAACAACGAACAAGTAAACAAGTTAACAAAGAAACGAACAATGAGACAAATAACGAAGAAGTAAACAAGTTAACAAAGAAACGAGCAAAGAGACAAACAACGAAGAAGTGAACAAGTTAACAAAGAAACGAGCAAGGAGACAAACAACGAAGAAGTGAACAAGTTCACAAAGAAACGAGCAAGGAGACAAACAACGAACAAGTAAACAAGTTAACAAAGAAACGAGCAAGGAGACAAACAACGAAGAAGTAAACAAGTTAACAAAGAAACGAGCAAAGAGACAAACAACGAAGAAGTGAACAAGTTAACAAAGAAACGAGCAAGGAGACAAACAACGAAGAAGTGAACAAGTTAACAAAGAAACGAGCAAGGAGACAAACAACGAAGAAGTGAACAAGTTAACAAAGAAACGAGCAAGGAGACAAACAACGAAGAAGTGAACAAGTTAACAAAGAAACGAGCAAGGAGACAAACAACGAAGAAGTGAACAAGTTCACAAAGAAACGAGCAAGGAGACAAACAACGAAGAAGTGAACAAGTTCACAAAGAAAAGAGCAAGGAGACAAACAACGAAGAAGTGAACAAGTTAACAAAGAAACGAGCAAGGAGACAAACAACGAAGAAGTGAACAAGTTAACAAAGAAACGAGCAAGGAGACAAACAACGAAGAAGTGAACAAGTTCACAAAGAAACGAGCAAGGAGACAAACAACGAAGAAGTAAACAAGTTCACAAAGAACGAGCAAGGAGACAAACAACGAAGAAGTGAACAAGTTCACAAAGAAACGAGCAAGGAGACAAACAATGAAGAAGTGAACAAGTTCACAAAGAAACGAGCAAGGAGACAAACAATGAAGAAGTGAACAAGTTCACAAAGAAACGAGCAAGGAGACAAACAATGAAGAAGTGAACAAGTTCACAAAGAAACGAGCAAGGACACAAACAATGAAGAAGTGAACAAGTTCACAAAGGAACGAGCAAGGAGACAAACAACGAAGAAGTGAACAAGTTCACAAAGAAACGAGTAAAATGCTACAAACGACTATCAGCGAAAACAAAATAGCTCTTACCTGCGCAGTTTTTACAGCTGAAAAAGAAGACAAGTAGAAGAAAAAACAAAGAAAACATGAAAATATGTGCAAGAGATTATGTGCAACCAAAAATGTACAAGTGAATAAATGAGTTAATAAATCAATGAAAGAATGAATGAATGAATTAATTAATCAATCAATCAATCAATCAAATAATCAATCAATATATTTAAATAAATGAATGAAGAAATGATTGAATAAATAAATCAGCAAATGCTGAGCGAAGGATAGAAAGAATAAACGAAAAACCGATTTGAATGAATGAATGAGTGAATAACTAAACTAAAAACCAATTGCAAAAGGTATAGACTACAGAGTGTAATTAATGAAAAATCAAAAAGGCAAACAAACAAACAAACATGTAACAAATAATAAATTAATCCAGACGAATTTTTATACGTTTACTCACTTCTTAATGAAATGTGGTCAAATCTCATTATATCGTCCACTTTGGAATGCAAAAGAAGTTGGCGAGTTTGTAGCGCGTTTGGCACTGCAACGAGTGGCATTACATACATGTCTATGCAAATATAGAACAGTACTTCGTTTTGCTAAAAGTTTAGGCGTTAAGCGAGGCATTATAAAGGGGGGGGCAGGACTGGATTAGAGTGTAATATTAGGAGAGCGCTAAGGCCCATGGAAGAATTTCTTTCTGCAACACCTTGCCATTACAACAAACCATACCAGTAGCAATTTAG
>JAQGDQ010000462.1:142500-181639 GCA_030141605.1 Tubiluchus corallicola | reverse complement strand
GTAAGACAAGGGGCAACAGGTAAGACAAGGGGTAACAGGTAACGCAAGGGCAACAGGTAAGACAAGGGGAAACAGGTAACACAAGGGCAACAGGTAACACAAGGGCAACAGGTAAGACAAGGGGAAACAGGTAACACAAGGGGTAACAGGTAACGCAAGGGCAACAGGTAACACAAGGGCAACAGGTAACACAAGGGCAACAGGTAACACAAGGGCAACAGGTAACACAAGGGGCAACAGGTAACACAAGGGCAACAGGTAACACAAGGGGCAACAGGTAACACAAGGGGCAACAGGTAACACAAGGGGTAACAGGTAACGCAAGGGGCAACAGGTAACACAAGGGGTAACAGGTAACGCAAGGGGCAACAGGTAACACAAGGGGTAACAGGTAACGCAAGGGGCAACAGGTAACGCAAGGGGCAACAGGTAACACAAGGGCAACAGGTAACACAAGGGGTGTGATGCGTCACAGCAGTTATTTAGCTGCCCTAATGTAAAGTGGGCAAATTAAAGCAATATTCTGTGATTCACGCTTGGCTTTTGACTTATGAATTCGCAAATTTTGCTCATTTAATGACAAAAAGTTACTTAGCAATATGCCAAGCCCCATTCAAATTCCCAAAAGACAATTGAGTTTTAATACATTTATATGTGTGAAAAATTTTAGATAAGTTGTGAATCATGAGTAAAATTTTGATTGAAAGATTTACAGCAGTCTTTTTTCTGGTAACTTATTTGCACATTAGAACAAAAAGCCGTAAAGGTTTTCCTAAATTTTCTTTTCCAAGTTTAGAGCTCATTACTTTGCATTACAACATTACCAATCAGTCAATTTTGTGTGACTTTTAGGCTTTCTGAATCACTGAATTTATACGAACAAATTGCTGGGTGCAGAATTAAAAATTGTCAGCAAATTTATTAATCAGCGCAACGCATTTCAAATAAAACCCAAATAAGAAACTTTGATGACACGAATTTCTATGAAGAAAAAATACCTAAAAGGATATAGTATGAGTGTTACAAAATTCGTGCGCTACTTTAATAAACGTTTGTTACTTGGAACTTTAGGCTGCATTAGTGAATTAACCTGTGAAAAATATAAGCCTGTATACTTTAGTCGTTGTTCCAGAAATTTGATTATTACCCCAAATGGTACTGTAACATTTTACGAGGTACAGTTAAACCTCGTTATAATGCACACATTATAATGTCAACCTCGCTTAGCGACCATTGTTAATTGTCAAAACAAAATGTCTTACACGATCCATTCAAGAAGTACAACAGAAAGCCATTGCAGCACAGAAACCAAGCAAAAGTGCCAGACCTGATGGCGTCTAGACGTCTCTTTTCCAATATTTGAACATAGTTTGGCTAATTAGCTCTCCCTTTGTCTTGCCTCCTCTTTTATCAGAGTTGAGCAACAAAAGCGGCTTCTAAACACGTGCAAAAACCTGTTAATAACGTAAACTAAGTTGTTAGTTTGTTATAATGCGTCAAAAGACTTTCACAATTTATAACAGATTTCAAAAGCCTCATAACATTACAGAATGGAATTATTATTATTAATTATATCATTTCACAATACTTCCTAATTGTATACAGTTTCATAAATTTGTTGTTCTGTCTGCACTGCACTGAACCAAACGGGCAAAGTCTCCCGCCACGAGGTTGCTGCTGCCATCTACCGGTTTCTATCTTTAATTAATGCACCTGTGGTCTCATGCGTTTAAATTCAACACGGTGCAGCTCAAAAATACTCAGGGGAATTGCAGGGGGTTCCCAATGTGGGGTTAAATGCTTTATAAGCAACTCGCTCCGATGAGTTCCTCTCCTCTACAGATCCCAAGAGCTTTTGATTTTCTGCAGTAACACGGGAAAGTCTCCCTTCACGAGGTTGGTGCTGCCATCTACCGGTTTCTGGTTTTAATATAGAGCGTGTTGTCTTATGTGGGTAAATGCAACGCCCGCTAAGTATGGTAGTAGTAAATTTAGCGTCGGTAAGTTTGATCCTAGGAAATTTTGCTACCAGAAAAATTTGCTGCAAAGCAAATATGGTATTGGTAAATGCAGTACTCCAAAGTTTTGCTAAACATTTTTTGGTACATATAAAGAGGGTGCAAGGTAAAAATCTTTTAGGACAAGTTTGATCCCAGGAACGTTCAGTAAAGGGAAAGTTTGATGCTAGGAACGTTCAGTACTGGGAAAGTTTGATGCTAGGAACGTTCAGTACTGGGAAAGCTTGATGCTAGGAACGTTCAGCACTGGGAAAGTTTGATGCTAGGAAAGTTTAATACTGGGAAAGTTTGATACTAAGAACGTTCAGTACTGGGAAAGTTTGATCCCAGGAACGTTCAGTAAAGGGAAAGTTTGATGCTAGGAAAGTTTAATACTGGGAAAGTTTGATGCTAGGAACGTTCAGTACTGGGAAAGCTTGATGCTAGGAACGTTCAGTACTGGGAAAGTTTGATGCTAGGAAAGTTTAATACTGGGAAAGTTTGATACTAAGAACGTTCAATAAAGGGAAAGTTTGATGCTAGAAAAGTTTAATACTGGGAAAGTTTGATACTAAGAACGTTCAGTACTGGGAAAGTTTGATGCTATGAACATTCAATAAAGGGAAAGTTTGATGCTAGGAACGTTCAGTACTGGGAAAGCTTGATGCTAGGAACGTTCAGTACTGGGAAAGTTTGATGCTAGAAAAGTTTAATACTGGGAAAGTTTGATACTAAGAACGTTCAGTACTGGGAAAGTTTGATGCTATGAACGTTCAATAAAGGGAAAGTTTGATACTAAGAACGTTCAGTACTGGGAAAGTTTGATGCTATGAACGTTCAATAAAGGGAAAGTTTGATGCTAGGAACGTTCAGTACTGGGAAAGTTTGATGCTAGAAAAGTTTAATACTGGGAAAGTTTGATACTAAGAACGTTCAGTACTGGGAAAGTTTGATGCTATGAACGTTCAATAAAGGAAAAGTTTGATGCTAGGAACGTTCAGTACTGGGAAAGTTTGATGCTAGGAATGTTTAATACTGGGAAAGTTTAATACTAAGAACGTTCAGTACTGGGAAAGTTTGATGCTATGAACGTTCAGTAAAGAGAAAGTTTGCTGCTAGGAAAGTTTAATACTGGGAAAGTTTGATACTAAGAACGTTCAGTACTGGGAAAGTTTGATGCCATGAACGTTCAATAAAGGGAAAGTTTTTATGCTAGGAAAGTTTAATACTGGGAAAGTTT
Organism: Tubiluchus corallicola; assembly: GCA_030141605.1. Classification (NCBI taxonomy): domain Eukaryota; kingdom Metazoa; phylum Priapulida; class Priapulimorpha; order Priapulimorphida; family Tubiluchidae; genus Tubiluchus; species Tubiluchus corallicola. Next base: position 178,402 of record JAQGDQ010000462.1, on the reverse strand, counting down.
AATACTAAGAACGTTCAGTACTGTGAAAGTTTGATACTAAGAACGTTCAGTACTGGGAAAGTTTGATGCCATGAACGTTCAATAAAGGGAAAGTTTGATGCTAGGAAAGTTTAATACTGGGAAAGTTTAATACTAAGAACGTTCAGTACTGGGAAAGTTTAATACTAAGAACGTTCAGTACTGGGAAAGTTTGATACTAAGAACGTTCAGTACAGGGAAAGTTTGATGCTATGAACGTTCAATAAAGGGAAAGTTTGATGCTAGGAAAGTTTAATACTGGGAAAGTTTAATACTAAGAACGTTCAGTACTGGGAAAGTTTAATACTAAGAACGTTCAGTACTGGGAAAGTTTGATACTAAGAACGTTCAGTACAGGGAAAGTTTGATGCTATGAACGTTCAATAAAGGGAAAGTTTGATGCTAGGAAAGTTTAATACTGGGAAAGTTTAATACTAAGAACGTTTAGTACTGGGAAAGTTTAATACTAAGAACGTTTAGTACTGGGAAAGTTTGATGCTATGAACGTTCAGTAAAGAGAAAGTTTGCTGCTAGGAAAGTTTAATACTGGGAAAGTTTAATACTAAGAACGTTTAGTACTGGGAAAGTTTGATGCTATGAACGTTCAGTAAAGAGAAAGTTTGCTGCTAGAAAAGTTTAATACTGGGAAAAACTGGTACTAGGAGAATTCGATACGTTGAAAATATATTTTTGCATACTCAAAATAGTTATAGAGGCTAATGTTGTTGCACTTGTTTTTATTTATTTTTTGTTTGTTTGTTTTGTCTGTTGTATATTGTTTGTCATAGCTCGCTCTTTTGTTGTGATCTACCACCGCTGTCATCATCATAGTCATCATCATTACTTTTGTCGCTGCTGTTGTGGCTGTTTTTTGTTGTTGCTATTATCGTTTTCATTAATGTCGATGTCATCATCGTTGTTCTTCTGCTGCAGTTGTTGCTAGTCCTGTTGTTGTTATTCTTGGTGTAAATTAGTTTTTTGGTTTCTGCATTTGTTGTCCTCTTCTTTATCATCAATGTTTTTGTCATTGTAACGTTTGTTGTTTTGTTGTTGGTGGTGGTGTTATTACTGTTTTTGCTGTTGCCATTACCGCTTTTCTTCGGTTGTTGCTGTTGCTATTGTGTTTATTATTATTGTTGCTGTTCTTGTTGCTGTTCTTGTTGTTTTTGGTTTTGTTGTTGCTGTTGGTGTTGGCTTTGCTGTTCCAGCTGTTGCTGTTGTTATTGTTAGTATTGAAAACCATGTAGAGGTGCTGTTAGTCGTGGTGGAGGGTGTAAATATGATAACCATCATCGCCATCACTGCCACTGTACCGCTGCCAGTAGCAGCATCATAACAGTATTGCACCATCACCATTGCCACTGCCAGCACCAGCAGTAGGAACACCAAGGAGGATGGTTCTCACTCCATATTGTGGGCCTCAGGCAAAACCAAACCTTTGCTACAAGACCAGTGGCGGCTCGTGTATAGGTACTGCTACCTCAACAAATGAAATGTTAGCACGATCGCTAGTTGTTCATTTTTGGCTCCTGCCTCAAGTCTTGTGTCTTCGCTAGTTGTTCATCTTTGTGCTTCTGCCTCAGTTTTGTGTCTTCTCTAGTTGCTCATCTTTGTGCTTCTGCCTCAGTTTTGTGTCTTCTCTAGTTGCTCATGTTTGTGCTTGCTTCTGTCTCAAGTCTTGTGTCTTCGCTAGTTGTTCATCTTTGTGCTTCTACCTCAACTCTTGTGTCTTCTCTAGTTTCTCATGTTTGTGCTTCTGTCTCAAGTCTTGTGTCTTCGCCAATTGTTCATATTTTGCTTCTACCTCAAGTCTTGTGTCTTCGCTAATTGTTCATATTTTGCTTCTACCTCAAATCTTGTGTCTTCGCTAGCTGTTCATCTTTGTGCTTCTACCTCAACTCTTGTGTCTTCGCTGGTTGTTCACCTTTATGATTCCGTTTATCACTAAACTTCTGTTTTGGATAACAAACGCCATGGCAACAGTTACTTGTCACAACTAGAAACACGTTCCTATTGTTTCACTAGAGAAAACTGGGATCCTGACACAACAGCAGTATTTGCGTGTTGTTGAAGTGACAGTACAGTGGACGGCAGAGGCGCAAGTGGGTGGCTATTTTATCTGATCCACTTTACTGGGCAGACAGCTACATAAATAGGGTAAATATGATCTTTAGCCGAAATCTTTTCAACCTGGGCTTTTCAACTATGGGCTTGCATAAGCTGTAGGAAATCTTTTAGACATCAGAGATTATTTTCTTTATCATCTTACAGATGCCATTTTTTGTAAAGTTGCTTTTTGTAGTCTGCGTTCTTGTTATGCTGTCCGATAGTTCAAACGAGTGCATTTCTCTCAGAGGCAGAACTGATGATAACTTTGGGACGTACCTGCATACCGATGGTGCTCTGGGACGATGCAAGGAAGGCTCACCTACTATGAAGGAACATCAAAAGAAATGCTTTATATGCTCGGGGGCCGATAAAATTCAACTTGGACCAGGCAAACCACTGTCAGGGTTCGAAAAGAAGTACGCGGAAGCTGAAGAAAAGTACAAAAAATGTTGTTCGGATGAGGTATATTATCAGCAAAGATGCGAACAAATTGAAATAGATAAACGTTCTGTGAGTGGAACATCGTAAGTTTACATTGTGTCACCCATAGTGCTGTAGCTCTTTGCTAAGCATCAAACAACTTGCAGTGCCATCTTTGTGATTGACTACAAGACACAATATGTAATTTGGAAGGGCACGTAAGCTGAAAAAATATACACATGATTGGAAAGTGCTTATTTGTGTTAGTTTTCTTATTACTATATTATATTAATTGTTCTTATATCTGCATTGTTAGTGTTGTAATATCAGGACAACTTGAATGAGCAAAGTTCATTTACAACAAACTCTACGTTGGTGCTCAGTTTGCAGACAATATTCGGGCTAATACCAAAAAACAAAAAGAAAACATATCAAAATTTCAAAGCAGCTCAAAAATACGGAATTTAAAAAGCACAATATAATGAATTAGAATAATAGCTTTTAGGTGACGCCAAGGTCTTAAACAAGTTAACATTGCTACGCTACTGCTCATTAATTCAGTTCACAAAGAATTCCACACTTTAGACGCCCTGAATTATTAAATATTTTGTCCAGCTTGTGTTTGGTATAACGGTATTTGTAATTCGTTTCTTGTGGCTTTGTGACTGGGTTCGATACTGATGCGAATGTACAAAAAGGTGTTGATTTAAAGGATTTTGGTAGTTTTTAAGTATTTTATACATAAAACATGCCATATGCATTTGCCGTCGGATTTACAGCGGTAACCAGTTCGCTGAGAAAAAAACTTGAAATTCGCAAAAATGAGGCGACATTCATTAGAGAAAAAAACCTAAACTTCCCAAAGATGTGGCCACATTCTCGAGGAAGAAAAACCCAGAATTCGCAAAAATGAGGCAACATTTTCGAGAGAAAAACCCAAAATTCGTAATAATGTGGCTGAAATCACGCCAAATAGTTTCAATCTTCATGTGAAGGATTTGCTACAAGACTCAGTCGTGGGAATTTTTTGGCGACTGTTGAACTTAAAAAAATTTCGATCGACGCAAAAATGTCGCGCCTCATGAAAGAAGGTTAGTTTTGTTCAGGTAAAACAATGAAGAAAGAAATGTTACGTTTTTTTGTCCGAAAATCAAGATTAAGTTTTTGAATTTGGTGCAAAATTTAAGAGAGTCTCGCTCTTTCGTCTTTATGACTTTGTGACAAACAATTCTAAAAATTAACAATGAAAATCCTTTGTTTTCGATTGTTTTTGTCAAATCAAACAATTAACTTTGGAGTTTTACAGAATGCAAGTTGATAGATGGACTGTGAATGCATTTTTATCAGGGGATTTCTGAGCGACTGAATACACGCACTTATTCTTAACATTGGCGTTTAGTTTTTAGAACCGATTAATCTGACTAACTTCTCTGTTAATACATGGTGCATAGTTACACTGAAAAGGGATCATTTCTGATGGACGGAATGGACTCCGACTTCGGAATTTTTCTTACAAAGTATAATCAGTTTAAAACACGGATTAGCTTCTTTGCGATGAACAGGGTATTGGAAAAAGCACTTTAGTATAGTTCCTGAGTGGCTAGGCGCCTGCTTTTAGGATTAACGTCAATTATACTAGAGATAATCAGCTTTAAGCGTGATAGTCATGCATAGTCAAGGGGATTAACATCTTTGTTGATGCATAGTCAAGGGGATCAACGTTTTTGTTGATGTACAGAGAAGCTTTGTCTGAAATTCTTCTGTCACTAAGTAAATTATACCTGCCCTGAACAGTGCGATATTGTCTGGGAATAAAGCTTTAAACTCTAAAAGTTTTTTTTTCTGGAATTCAAATCTCATGAAAGAGAAATCTATCTGCACTTAGACATAACACTTAGAAGCTTTGCTTTAAAATATGATTTTCTCTACTGACTAAGCAACAATGCAAACTTTTTAGGTGTTATAAATATATTTTTGAAAATGTGCGAAAAAACAAATTTTATGCCATTATGTAGATCTTTGCAAGCCTACAAATTCCGTTATAATTTTATTTGTAATGATAATTGCTCAGCGTGTGTCTATATTATTGCGATATAAATATTATAGCGAAAACTGTTCATTAGTTAAAGGAATGCGCCTAGTCTTTATTACTGATGTAAAAAGCAGTTCTAAAATAAACAGACAATTAAAGCAAAACCGAACCAAATCTTAAACTGTAGGTCAAAACAATTTACTCTTTAAATTACTAAAAGAAAACATACTATTTTTTCAAAAAAGACTTACGTGACAGTATTATTAGTTCTTTGCTGTTACGTGCATTATGCCATTTCGGAAAGCGTTGCGCAAAAACAGGTGATGTACCTCTCAGTTCAGATATGTTAGTTTGTGACGAACTACACACGTTCATGCGTGAGCACAGAGACAAAGTTGAGAATTTTGATTTGATATCTAAAAGCTTGCCTAGTTTTAATACAACACACTGAATATCTTACATTAGCACTGTACTTCAATTTCCGCTTCCGCAAACACCTGCAACACGCTCATTGAATGTTTTTGCTTTTGATTGTTATTTAATTATCAGAAACACTTTTACTGTATAAATTATGTTAAAATATATACTTTTTATCTGACTGAAAATGGGGTAGTTCAAAAATGATCCTGTCTTCCTTTAAACATAAAGTAACAGGTATTCACACTTCAGTTGAAACTAGAGAACACTAAAACATGGTTAAGTAGCATAAAATTTGTATCTGTCTTTACTGGATTCCCTTTATAAGCAAAGCAGCAAACATAGGGCCTCTTAGGCGACACGTTTCAGTTTAATTCAATTCAATTCTATTTCATTCATTTGTCTCTTTCGTGTTAGTAATATTAATATTATGCTTATATCTTAATAAATAATTGTATAGAAGGCGTGACAGACAAACCATCTTCTAGTCTAGTCAACACTATAAATTTAACGAGATACGTATTAATGTGTATATAATATGTATTAATTATTGATAAAATACAAAAAGTTTTACAAATAACGAATAGCGAAATGAAGGTAACAGCAAAGAACTAGTGGTGCGAACGTAAAAGTGTGTTTTTCGTAATAATTCTTTCACGTAAGTCATTATTTAAAAATAGGATGTTCTCTTGAATCATTTTAAAGAGTTGACTGGTTTGACCTAGTGTTTAAGATTGGGTGCGATTTTGCTTTAACGAATTTGTAGCTGGCACGTTGCCAGGCAGAGCGTGTAGGTGACCTGACCTGTTCACACTTGTCTTTGAACATCTTAAACCATGTTATAATTATCAAACCTGCCAAACTAGTTATAATCAAACTAGAACAAACACGAGTAAATTTTATGTAATCTTTTATATCAACATTTTTGTGAATTCAGTTCTTATTTTGCAATCATCCGTAATTTATAGATCTAATGAAAAAAAATTCTTGCAAAAATATCTTCACAATTTTTTCACACAAAAGGAAAATTATTCAAAATTGAGAATATGTAAAACAAAAGAAGGAAGAAAATGATAATTATTTAAAATTAGTTTTATGCATAAATTATTAATTATTGTACAGCGAACAACAATTACAGCAAAATTTAATTGAGGCTACAAATAAATAAATAAATAAGTTTATAAATAATCAATTGGTCAAGCTAAGGAACAATAGAAAAAAACAATAAAACGTGCACGCACTGTTATAATACAGAATTTATGGTACTGCAAATGATAGTTGCTTAGCGTTTCTTTTTTCGCTCGACAGATAGCAGCACCAAGCTTCTCATTAAGGTTCTCACATGTGTGATCGACATGAACCATCAATCTGGCAGAACGAAAACAGCAACATAAGCGAAATGCAGACAAGAGAAAATGGAAAAAAATTATGACAGAAAGAGAAATAGTGTGAGAGAATGAAAAATGCAATAGAACCTTCATTAATACATGTGCAGAGAACATTATTACTATTTATTTTAAAAAACAAACATTATAGTCCATTACAGATTATATATAAACATGCATTGCAAGTTCATATATAGTCTAAAATTATTCAGCCAGACAAGCAATGCCAGTATAAAAGCGTACAGAGGTCACTACAGCCTGGATTTCTGACAAAGGTGCTCGTTACTTACTTAGTTATTTTTTGTACGTGTATTTTGTTCCCATATTTGCTATAAGTGCTGGTAATAAACTCCGTACAGTGTAATTTTTGTGTTTTATTTTATGAGAGTTAAATAACGTGGTATAACAGGTATATGGTATTAGTTCACAGACATTAGCTTAACATTTGTAATTAAGATTGACATTTGTAGTTAAGTAATCAGTTACACAACGATAGCAAAATGGATCTTCATGATGCGCAATATCAAGACCGCCATGCCATCTTGGAGTTCGATCCCCTGAGTTGAATTCAGTCCGATATATACATATATATACATATATATAATATAATATAATATAATATAATATAATATAATATAATATAATATAATATAATATAATATAATATAATATAATATAATATAGTATAATATAATATAATATAATATAATATAATATAATATAATATAATATAATATAATATAATATAATATAATATAATATAATATAATATAATATAATATAATATAATATAATATAATATAATATAATATAATATAATATAATATAATATAATATAATATAATATAATATAATATAATATAATATAATATAATATAATACAATATAATATAATATAATATAATATAAAGTAATGTAGTGTAGTGTAGTGTAGTGTAGTGTTGTGTAATGTAATGTAATGTAATGTAATGTAATGTAATGTAATGTAATATAATATAATATAATATAATATAATATAATATAATATAATATAATATAATATAATATAATATAATATAATATAATATAATATAATATAATATAATATAGCATAGCATAGCATAACGCAACGCAATGCAACACAACACAACATAATATAAAATAATAATATAATAATATAGCAGCTACATCATCTTATTATGGATGAGAGTGAAGAATTACTGCAAATATTAACCCTTGAGCAAACAAGAATTGCACAAATCATTTCATTGCAGTGAACAACATTTGTAGAAAACAACGCAATAAAGTACTTGCAGCATCACTCTGTCTATAGTTTAAGAACAAGAATGATTGGATCAGCACATTTTATTGTAAATTATAAATGCAACCAAACTGGTGTGCAATTTCATATATATAGTAGAATATTTAGAAGATGACCTCATTTATTGATGTAGTAACTGCTGGTTTTTAACTGATTCTTTGTGTTTTATATTTCTTATAATGTTTTTATTGTTTTTACGTATTTTCGTAGCTCGTTTAACTGTGCGTGGCGTGTAATATTTCTTAGTTTTTAGGGTAATTTTCAACTTTTATATGACATTTTTTCGTACTGAAATAAACTTTAGAAAATAAATAAATAAATTTATGCGCATTACTTCACAGTCAGAGTTGCATTCAGTTTATGCAGATTGTAATTAAATTTAGTTTATTAAAATCATTAGTTGTAAACAATTTAAAACATTTCAGATCTCTAGCGCAAAAACACAAACTGTTATTTACATAGCAAAGTTTTGCGCAAATTCGCGCAAAAGAATTCCGCGTACACCGTGATTATGCGCAGTGTGCTCTGGGACGCCATCAAAGCGTGTAGAAAAAACGTGCTATGTGGAATTACCGCGATCATGCGCAGTGTGCTCTGTGACACGCCATCATAGCGTGTAGAAAAAACGTGCTATGTGGAATTACCGCGATCATGCGCAGTTTTTGTATCCACCCCAATTTGAAGTACGCCCCAGATTAAATTCACAATTAAATATAATAATACCGCAGTGTCTCTGATAATTAAATCAAAAGAGTAGGTTAAAACTTGCTATTGAACGAGTCCAAGTGGCGCTAATGTCACAAGTGAACAGAATTTTCAACAGCAAAAATAGTCCACGTGTGTGATACATGTTTTTTGTTGAAAGCAAAAATTAAAATGCTGTGCTATCGTACAACATTCAATGTGATATACAAAAACGGTAAATATAAATTTCCGTCTTAAAACTTGCCAGTTTTAGTGCAACACACGGAATAGTTTACATAACTGCTATTTTTAGTCTATTTTTTCATTTATCAGAAACGGTTTTTCAGTATCAATACGTATAGTTTTGCAGTATCAAAATGTATAATTTTATAGGACTTGAAATTTGGTATGAAAAATCGTCCTGTTTTCCTTTAAACATAAATCAACAGGTAGAAAGCAAAACTTCCATTGAAACCAGAGAACGCTAAAAGCATAGTCAAACACTGCACAAAATTTGTCTTTTCATTTCTTGATTCCCTTTGTAAGCAAACCAGCAGATATAGGGCCTGTATACGAAAAATTTCTATTTAGTTCAATTCTATTTATTTGTCTCTTTCTTGTTAGTGATATTAACATTTATACGTTTTGTTTAATAAATAATTATAGAGACGGCATGGCGAACAAACGATACGGTCCTCTAGTCTAGTCACTCCTGTAAATTAATTTAAATACACATTAATGTTAATGTTAGTGCTAAAAGAGCAAAATTTGTTCAATAAGTAAAAAATATAAGTAAATCATAGAAACAAAATATACAAAAATCTTAAGAACATAACAACTAATTGTATATACCAAAGTAGTAAGTAAAACTAAGTTAACTGTCGTCAAACAACTTCTCTCTCTCTGTCCCTCTCTCTCTCTCTCTCTCTCTCTCTCTCTCTTTCTCTCTCTCCCTCCCTCTCTCTCTGTCTCTCTCTCTTTCTTCCTTCCTCCCTCTCTTTCTCTCTGTTTCTTGGATTCTCTCTCCGTTCTTCTGTTTCTCTCTAAGACAGGGAAGCAGAGAAAAATCAATAAATTAATAAATCAATAAATATGCATTATTTTTTACATAGTAGCAGCCCATCACGCAGTCAGCTAGCCTCTTTCCTCAGGAAATACACTAAAATTTTACCTACAAGAAAACTGAAGAAGTCTTTGCAAGTACGTAATTGAAACTTGTTGCTACAATTGTTTTCGTTTTCATGAAATGTTTTTAGTTTTTTAAACCAATAATTGATTTGAGATATTCTTGTTCTATTAAAAACGCAAAAGTGATTATTATTATTAAAACTGCGCGTTTGCTAACACTATTGGTGGACTTAATAAATAAAATTGCAGTCTTTGAGGCTGAAAAGTTTTTATCATCCGCCGTTTGATGCCACCAGCGTAGCAGCTTACCGCAAAAGCGAAAACAGGGCACACTGCGCATGATCACGGTAATTCCACACAGCGCGTTTTGTCTACACGTTTTGTTGGCGTCACAGAGCACACTGCGCATAATCATGGTTTATTCGGAGTTCTTTTGCGCGAATTTCAGAACAAAAAAATGTCATATAAAAATGACTATACACATTTCAATCATATTTGTTTTTACCTCATATCCATAGGTAAAAACCCCATACCTCATATCCATACGCCAACATTTAACCAGGAAGGCGTTTTGTTGACACGATCAAAAGACTGATCGTCATGAACATGCTTTATACTTCCTGCCTAAACGCCTGATGTCACGAAAATGTGCTCTACATCGTATGTCGTCAGAAACTAACGCTGCAATTCATGATGATTGTTGTCACCGTACTGGTTCTATTTCTCCGCCACGCGTACTTTTTGTGACAAAAAGCAACCGTTGCCAAATCTTTTAGTAGATTTACTAAGCCTCGCGTACCTTTGAAAGTTTAACAAAATTTGGCTATCGAGGTAATCACTATTTAAAATGAGCTTGATTTAAAAAAAGCTATTGTAGTTTTCAATATTCTAGAAAATTCTTTATTCTAAACTAATGTTTACACAATCGTCCGATTTTCCTTTAAAAGACCTAGCTTACACTAATTAGATTTGTGGCGGGTCACTTCTCCAGATATTACAAGTTTCGACCTTACTAAAACGAAATGCAATTCCTATGTAACCAAGTAACGTGAAGGCAGTATTATGCTCTTCAAAGGCCACAGGTGAAAAAGCGACAAGTTCAGATTTCACTGTCAAGCACAACAGTACAAAGAAACAGTTCAACATTAGTGCAAGTTGTTATTACACTCTTTAATAGGGAGTGTATATTTCACTGATTTATTTAGGCAATTCATTAAATTATATGAAAGCCGGTTTGCTCTTCCACTTTAATTTTAATTATTGCAGCAATAAATACTAATGGTTCACGTAAAATTCGACTGAGAAAATCAAAGTTTCTTGTTTCTCAAAGGCATTAGGAACTGTAGGAAGGCGTGCAAAGCCAACACTAAGCCAAGCATCTTTGGTTATGAAAAAGTTAGTACAGCTAAAACTAGATATAAATTTGTTCTTCTTCCCCAGCTGTACACAAGTGTCTAGTCAAAACTTTCAATCTCCCTTTTTCAAACAGAACACATGCTTTTACATACAGAACATGCAAGGCCATACAGAGTCATTTGAGATCAACATGTTGTTATGGCTAAAAACTGAAGCCAGAGTACGAATCATTCTTGTTGACATACACAAAAAAGACTATTAAATTTTTAACATTGTTTCATTTGTCCTAGTTCAAAAAAGTTATTCAAGCAGCTGGCACCTGCCTGTCAGTCATCTGCAATTTGTGCCACAAGAGAAATTTCGTGGAATTTTTGGGAGGGACCTTGCAAGTAATATTTTAGAAAATCATTAAGTAAATCATTAAAACATGCTGATATTTTGTTACCCATGCAGATATGCATGAACTATGAACAGACATCTTAGTTGCAGAAAGACAATACCTCATAGTGATATACGGCCCTCTATAGTCGTTTATATGCCATATAGAGACATCAGAATAGAGTCTACAATAAATGTACACTTAAGCAGCGTAGAATCTTTGAGGTGAAACAAAGTTTGATTGCGAAATTTCTTCAGCTTTTCAATAAATGAATCTCTTGTTTCATTTAAATACACAGATTTAAAAAGATTAAATACATTTAAAAAAGCAGAACATTTTCTTTCTGTTTTGTAGAACGTGCCACCAGCTCCGTGTAAAATTCCTACTCCATGCATTTGAGCAGTCTTACACACTTCTTCAGAGACACCCTGCCTCCACCAGAAGTTCCAGTGGCAAGGAAGAAAGTACAGCCTCTCCGGATTCTCGTGAAAATAGACATTGCAAGTATTTTGGGGAATCAAACAGGCTGGAAAACTTCTTTTACCTGGTCTGCATTCACTAGTAATTTTAAATATTCGTGTTATTTCTGTTTTCCAATTTGACTTTCGTATTTTGTTCAAGTCCAGTAAAACTACTCCAGAATTTAAACCCTTAAATGGCCTAAGAAATGATTCTGGCTTTGTTTGTTGATGATAGCCATGATTATGATAACGGTCACGCAGACGAGAATTATGTGGCCCAGAAAAATCAAACGCAAGACCCATCATCTGAGATTCGTACATATTTTCAAAGTGGCGCCACAATACTTCTAGAGGCTTCAACACAATAACGTCTAAATCAATCGCCAAAATCTTGTCCACGTTTGATAAAACATCTGGTAGGAACAGCCATGCTGTATTGCAACGTTTCTTTCCCGGGTTCAGCCACTTGGTGTAATTTTCAACTGGAGGATACCAGGGACGGTAAAAGTTTGCTCTAAATGATTTTGATTTCTTCATTTCACTTAGCGTTTTGATTGCATATTTTCTTGTATTTTCGTTATCAACAAAAATGTGAAAGTTAATAAAAGGTGTTGTCATCATGAGTGAGGATTTTGCCACAACCAAAAATTGCTCCAGAACACGTGTCTCATTACCACAAGCTGTCAGTGCCACGTGAATTGAATCCAACATTTGCTTGTGTTGTAAATGTTGCACTGAATTTTGTTGAGCGAAATGGCTTATTATTAAATAACACGAAATAAATATAAATGCACAAAGCAACAAATGTTTAGCCTCTTTCAGATTAATTTCAAAAATACTTGATAGAGAATATTGATCACAGTCGACGATCGACATTCCAGCAATTATACTTGTATTAAGTCATTCACACCTGAAAATGGCATTCAAAATTGAAACAGTAAATTATATTGTACTCCGCCGTACGATACGCTTGGTACGACATTGTTGTAAATCACGGAGTTGAAGAAATTTTATTGGTTTTATCTTGTCCAGTATAAACTTGTCAAGGCTTGCGCATGTACATCTTATTGATTGGTTGAATGACATTTTACTGAAAAATAATAGCCAAGTTCCAAACACGATTTATAAATGAAAAAATGTCCAGATTTACCAGTAATCAGCGTTTGGCTCAAAAACCCAAATGTTCTGAAAGTAAAAAGCAAAAATGTAATGATCGTGCACAGGCCTGGTTTGCAAATTTCCAGAACTTTTCATAAACTCGGTTTTCAAGTATTCATGTCTTTTAGGTTCCTTCAACTAAAACACGGGAACGAAAACGCTTCCAAAAAATTGTTCAATATTCTATTCTTTCTTGTGTTTTGAGTTATCAAACCGTTTGGTGTTTCAACTGCTGTTATTTCAAAATCATTGTGTTGTATGATCCATGTAACTAAATTGAAATTTAATCAATTTTGGCTTCACTAATAATTATTTCTTCCAGCATAAATAAATACAAAAAATAGTCAAAAAAAACTTTTGTTTATAATAGGTGAAACAGCTCTTGTTGTTGCATCTAGGATTATAGATCTTGTGCCATCAGGTCGTACAGTTGACCCAAAAGTAACGTTCAGGATTTAATTTGGTATCATTGCTGAAGATTCGAAATGTTTTAAAAATATCTCCACGTTTTGTTTTTATCGGGGTGATGCGTTCACAATATGTTAGACGATGCAATGTTGGTACCAGCTTTGTTGCCTGTCTTTGGACTGTTTCTACCTTTCTGATGTATTCTAATTGAGCTAGATGCCATTTTACGTTTCCACAACCATTACTGGGCGAACAAAATTTTAGATGAGGATTGAAAACGTATCGCAGTCTAGGCATATGAATGATTTACGAATAGAACAAGGATAGATTACGAATAGAATTTTCCAAGTATCTCCACAGACTTTATCATTTTGTTTGTTGATGGATAGTTGCTAAAATTGCATCTCTCATGAGGTGACTTATATATATCTGTTTGGTAGGAAGCAGCGTCGACATGTACAGCCTGCAAATTATGCATGTTTAGTTTTGTCATTGTAAACACTAAATAACGCAGGCCTAATAATTACTAAAACCTGGTAAGCACACTGGTCCTTAGTTTCCAGCTAGTAAACTACAAGCGAATTGTTTAAACAAAATATTAGCAACAACAAGCAAATAGGTGCTTGCAGTCAAGAATTTATTGCTTGTATAATTAGTTCTGCAACTCGCAGAGGGAATAATTATCCAAGCAATAAGGTTTGATAACATGTTGCTAATTGTAATTGTGGTGATTTGTGTGGATAAAACTAATATATTATAACTGGCCTAGGGTAATTTAGCATAAAAGTCTCAAACCTAAAGCTCGGGTCACATGTTCTCCGTGAGTGTGAACGACTAAACAGGAAACACTAAACAGAGCTCGTAATTTACGTACATGTCAGGGTAATCATTTCTACTAATTTCATCACGAAGCGTTTGGGTTCATGTTGAGGCAATTCTCCTATAGGACTCGATTATTTTACTAAATATAATCATTGAGTTGTTAATCGTAAAATGTTTTCACAAGCTTTGAAATAGAACTATTAAACACCTGGGTGCTGTGCAAATCATACAGTATATTATTGAACAAGAACAAAGCAAAGAACAATTGTACATACAGGAGAAAATAATACCTACTGGGCCCAGATTTAACAAGCAGCGAGGAGTATACTCATGTTTAAACGTAGTTCCCGATGGCCGGCTCTTCCAGGATGCACCAAAGACGGTTCACAGTCCCAAATCCACGATCCTCTACTGGAATAAGGAGGATGCTCCACCATGTAGCCGATCCATGAGTTCTTACACGCCACAAGTAGTTTAATCTGGAATCGTAGTCGTATCTCTGCGTCTCCTCTACCGCCGAATAGCGTAACCAGGAGGCTGCGGACTCCACCACTATGTAAACACTCCACCAATGCTCCGGAAGTTTCAGAATCTCTCACAGGGTGAGTTGTCCAAGAACTCCTCTAAGTGAAGAAGTATGACAAGACAATTACTTCACTCCTGAGTCGTGCTGGTGTTACGTAAAGGTTGTCGATGCAACATTGTACATTTAACTATTGTCTCTCACAGGACATCAACTAAATTTTGCCATTAAGGCCAAAACAAAACTCATAGACAAAACGTGTCTCAAACATATGACGAACAGAAGAAAAGTACCAACTATGTCGACCAGGTAAAAACGGCCTGGATAGACATCCGTTCAACAGAAAATTCGGTACCTGAATGAAGTGGGCAAACATTAACCTAGATAGAATGACCTTGTACATAATGCATAGTATCCAATGGCTTCTATACTGTTGAAAATCTTATAGTGATGAATGGCCCTGTATATCGGCCAGTTAGCGGTCATGCATCACATGGCCGTGACAGTAATAATGCCAAGGAAGTGTAAGAATTAAAATTTGGCAATAAAACTCAAAAGCAAATATATTTACGATGAGGGAATCTGACATTAATGGCGAAGAAAGTCTCATGCGCCTATAATAGCAGTGACACAATAAGAATTTTATTTTAACATTCAACATTATTCCTTTTATATCCATGGATTAACTAAAATCAAAAGTTTTACAAGCTGCTTCTGCTTTATAAATATTATAAAAATTAAAGTTTTAGTAAATGTGCCTGCAATTTTTAACATCAAAATTAAAATAAAATAAACATAGTTTTCCAAAACAAACGAGCATTTCTCACGACTTTTACAAATTGTAAGATCAGCAAAATTTAAAACGTCCAGTTTTGTTGTTCAGGGAATATAGATGAATGCAAGAATTTCAATTCCAAACCAATTTCTTAAATTTACATGTAAGGCTGATAATCACAACAAGTCTCGTGGAGTTACTATAGCTCGTTAATTATTTAAAACGTTATATGGCTTGTTAAATAACTATGGAAGCTGCCAAATAAAACTCACAGGTTCATTTTACAATACATCAGTAAAATTTATTGCCCTAGTAAACAATCTGAGAAGCGTTTGGTGCAATATTATGTAACTTGTGTGACCAGCCGCAATAGATTAGTTAATTATTTTGTTAGACAAGCTGAATTTTCAACAAGATCTATCTTAGGTCATAGTCTACAATTGTTTAACTTTAAATATAAAAAATAACTATTGCATTAATTTCACTAACAAAAATGAAGTGAGAAAAATGAAATATGGTATCTGAGGAAGAAACCGTTTGTTCAGTGATAGAAGATACCATAAATGCTACTCAGTGTAATAATGCTTTTTAAGAATTTAAAATTGGCTTTGTGTTAATTAAGTTTTCATTGGTGTTTTCCATTAGTATCACATAATATGCATAAATATTGTGTAATAGGTATGTGGTTAATAAGGATGTGTAATTGTTATATCTGTATTGCATTGCTTGCCTTTATTTTGATCTTAACTACTAATTTTTTATGTCTACAGTTGCTTGTGTCATATGCACAAAACTAAAGCATTTTAATCCGCAACACTCACTTACGATTGCCATATCACGTAAAGACGTACACAACACGTAAGAAATTATACAATGTATGGACCTGAATCTATTATTACAATAAACTGACAGACGTAAATTCTAGTGTAGTTGAAAACATTTTTCGTTATTTCTTTTGATCGTTTGAAATAAAGTTGCAAATTCTCCTTTACTTCGCCTGCTGCCATAAATGGATCTGAGCCACATTGTTCGTTTTGTTCGCCTGCTGCCATAAATGGATCTGAGCCACATTGTTCGTTTTGTTCGCCTGCTGCCATAAATGGATCTGAGCTACATTGTTCGTTTTGTTCGTTTGAGCTTTCCTTCCCTGTTAAGGCCAGTGTGAACCTGACAATAAATTTTAATTTTGTAGCAAAGGTGGCTCCATCTAGTGAGAAAGTTTAAGGTGTGTGCACTGACCTGGTTACGTTTGTCATTATGCTGTTCTGTTGAAAGAGAGAACATGTCTTGTACAAGCTAGTGAAATTTTTCATTTAGATGTATGCCGCAAGGATAAATAAAGATCAGTGGTTTACATGAAATTCACCTGAGACTTTTGAAGATTTGTTATAAATTCCTCTCAGAGACACTAACAGTTACGAACCATAATGTAACCGGATCCAGTGATTGACGCGTTTTCGACATTCTGAATTATCGGGAAAACTGATTCAATTTTGTGATTCCCGCCCAAGAAAACGGACTGTGGCAAAATTCCTTGTTAGTTACCCAGAGAAAGACGCAGAGTGCTGATTCCGACAGGCGCTTTATGGAAGTTGGAAGACGCCTTGTGGCTTACGGATTACGGATTATGGATTACGGATTATGGATTACGGATTACGGATTACGGATTATGGATTACGGATTATGGATTACGGATTACGGTTTGCTCCTTTTTTTCTTTCATTGTGCGTCACTTAAACGGTTTTAAACTTACTTCTTTTACATAGGCAATGCACCTCAATTTATGTAGCGAGCTTTCCTACTTTCGCTCTCCCACTTTGCTAAACTTCAATCATATTTTACCACAAGGAAAAAAATTTTTGGTGATAATTTTAAGAACTCGGTCAGAGTTTTTTATACAATAACATCGGAAGTTTTGTACCTATATGCCTGAGCTGAACAGTGAGTTGTTATCTGAGAATAAAATTTTAGAATCTAAAGGCTTTTTTTCTGAATGTAAATTCCTCATGTGAGAGAAGTGCTGATATCTGCAGTTTAAGACATTCAATTTTCGTTTTCGCAAACACGCGCAACACGCTCGTGGAATATATGTGCTGTTGAGAATTATGTTAGTTTGTGACGTCATCAATAGTTGGACTCGCCCTTAACTAAGATACACACAAGTTTAAATTTCAAGAAAATTACATTGCACGACTTTAAACAACATTAATTAAGATGGACTGAAGTTTAACATTTAAAAGACAATAATTTACCACATTAAAATTAATCTTACTAAAATCCATTATTAATATCTCGTGTCGCAGTGTATACAGTAGTAATGAACTTACTGGTAATTAAAAAATGCATATGCCCTAAGAACGGCAAAGAGGTAAATGGTACATAAGTTGTTTACGAAGATTGTATAGATTGCTATTCACATAGTTGAAGGCCGCTATATAGATGTGAAATAATTTCGCTAAACTTGTGTCATTGACTCAACAGATTGGATTTTCTGTGACAACTAATTAGGTTCAGCCAAGCCATTTTGCGATCACGCACACAGTTAGTCTTAGAGCAAATGAAAACCCTCCAGTTAAATAAAAAATTCGTTTTGAAATTTTATACCACTTACCTACTGACTTTTTTTGCAATCAAGAAAATGCGTCGGTAGTAACGATGTACAAAACATGTAAATTTAAACTCCTGCGATCACCGTTAAATGCAGCCATTTTGATGACAAGTCGTTTTGAAACAAGTTTAGATAACTTTGTGTAAAGATTGAAAAATAATTAGAGCATTCACAGCGCACGCGTCACTAACTAAGTAAAATTTTAAATTACTGTATCTTGTCAATGATTTTAAAAATACGTGAGTCAGCGATACTTTACCAATTGGCACAAACATTTTCAATTATTATTTCTAGTTACACCAGTGTTTCAAACAGGTAAGCGAAATTCTAAGTAACACAACTTTGCACGGAATGTTTAATATTTCTTTTTCTTCACCTCATTTACGTTGCTCGTACATTACGTCATTCAATGGCGCCGTTAGAACAGTAGCTACAAGAATCTCGGGGCAGTACTTTCATACGCATTCTGATTGGCTGAGGGAATTCGCCTCGCTGACGTCAATTTAAAATGGCGGAGTTGTCGATTACAAGATTAAAAGTTTTGTTACTGTTTTGAAAACTGGTGAAAATGCAAAACCTGAAAAAATGGAACACGAATTTTACTTTGAAGTATCATAACATAGTTTCAACTATGATGGGTGATTTTAATGGCAAACACACAATTATCGATAATAACACATCATAAATACTACACAGATTTTACATAACACATGCGTACATAGAAAGACCATTAATTGGATGTATTTGATACATACAAGATTTTAGTTGCTGTGGTACACTGTACTCGTAATGTTTTAGTTTATCAGAAGACAGGTAAATCAAGCAGCATAGCTATGCTCAAACATAATGCGAGGTAGCAGTGCAACTGCTGTACAGAACTTTAGAACGTTACACGCATTCACAACCCGTGTCCAACAACTCCGCCATTTTAGTTTAACGTCATCAAGAAGAAGTCCAGCAACCAATGAGAACGGGTAGTGATTTAATGCGTCGAATATGTCATGTCTTGTCATGTCATGGTTTAATACTGTGGTGGGGTGTGCAAATTATCTGACTAGCCGGACCACATTAAACTTTCCCGCAATTCCTGCGAGCCACAGGCAGTTTGATCAATGAATCAAGTACAGAAAGGCCTAATAACGATTTTTTTGCATCCGACCTGCGTACATCAATACTACTACACTCAAGAAACTATTTTAGAACTTATTAAAATTTATATTACAAACCATATATTTCTACTTTCTGGACAGATAGTGGTAATTTCATTACAATGCATATTAGTAACGTGTATCACACAGTCTGTGTAGTACAGTGATATTAAGCTACCACCGTCTTGTAAGGGCTAATGGCATCCGATCTAGTAGAAAAAACTACCCGCACTATCTTAGGGATCGTGGCACAGACTTCAGCTGGCTACACTCAATTAATCGCACTTTCATTAGGTTGACAAATCTCTTCGCGGGCCGCACAAATTTTCTCGCTTGGCCGCAAGTGGCCCGCGGGCCACAATTTTCACACCTCAGCTGTAGGGCGCCATGCGTTAAATTTAGCGCACTACGCTTGCGACATGTGATTTATATTTGTTTTTCACACTTTTAGTAAATTAACGCGAAACGACAAATTAATGTAGACATTAGCTAATTATCGTTAATTGTAATTAATCTTATTCACGTAAATGTACAATTGTATTTTCAGAGTGAATAAATAATCTAAACTAATTGAAATTTGTGAGGAGGCAGTGCGGTGAATGGTCAGTCCAAATACCGATTTCGCTCACTTTTACTCGATGCTTTTATTCACATATAAAAAGATTTATCTGGTTTTGAATGTCACAGTTGTCGCATAGATTTGTGCATATTAAATGACAAAGATATTTCTCCTGAAAACGTAAAGGCAATGCTTCATTGTCAAGGAATACTTTACTAAGTATAACGTATTTCAGGCATGAAGGCGAAAAATTTAGACGTCATGTTTTAGTCAAATATTAAAATCAATTTTTAGAAGATTACCAAAGCTAGTGCAAGCATTGTTAATTAAGATTTTGCTGTAGCAAAGCCTTGGATCGTAACTCTGCAGTGTGAAATAAAGGGCACTTGCTTCTAGTCTTATTTCTGTTTAAAGTTTGGCACATTTTTTGTGCCCCATCCGATATAATCCCTTTGCATTTTCCTGCACAGTGTTAGTGTTTGCACGTAAATTATTATCAATTACTCCAAAATATTCATCCGAGTGACTGGCCAAAATTTCAATCCACAAGGGCCTGGCTAATTCAGCTTACACGATGCTTCCCACAAAAGGCAATATTTTACCCATTGAACTTGTCTGCATTCATTAGAGTTTATCTTTTTGAAAATACCCATGTTAACAATAGAGATCTCATAACAGAAAGCAGAACTTGTAACAACTGGCGTGTCTAATCGACGGAGACACGATCTACGCTACACCCTCATTATCAACCAATTCAATTTACTTTATTTTAATTCAATTCAAACCTGATTTTCTGATGCGCTTTCTGCTCTGAACAGGAAGCAGGATGTTAACTTCTATTATTAAACTGATTAAATGATGTAATTACGTTATTTCCTTTTCAAAACTTCTGCCACAGGCAGCAATAGATACCTCCTATTACAGCTGCAGACAAAGAACAGCTATAATTTTCAATAATTCGCGTTGACAACGTAATAGTGATTGAGACAAACGATAATTATAATGAGCCATTTTAAATTACTGAGGCGAGATTTTTCCAATATAATGTTTGCCTGCGTGACTAGAATTGCTCTGAGCAATGACCAACCTTGAACAGCTTTACATAACATACAAAGAACACTTAAATTGCAACTCTTTATGTAATTATAATGTAGCTTTTTAAATTGACGAGGGAAGTTTTACCTGGATTATTATGGTGTGGGCGAGTAACATCTGAAGGACATTCATCGTGCACAAACAACTACTTTATTGTCAGGTTCTGGTTTGCAAGGTGATTTGAAAGGCAGCAAGCTGCTCTTTAAAAATCGTTACAGAAAATACAGGATGTGATCTCTGGGCAATGAACAACCTTGAGTTGCGTTTCTTACTAAGTTACGCTCTTGAAATCTTTACGTAAATTACAACTTTGTGTCTTAAGTTTAAAGGAAAAAGGGAGTTTTTATATCCACCCCAATTTGAAGTACGCCCCAGATTTTCACAATTAAATATAATAATACCGCAGGGAATCTGATAATTAAATCAAAAGAGTAGGTTAAAACTTGCTATTGAACGAGTCCAACAGATAGCAGCACTATGCTTGTAATGAGAACAGCTTAATAGTCGAGCAATTTTACCAGACTCACATGTGTGATGGACGTGCATCATTGAGTTCAGTTCACTGCAAGCAGCAACCAGGTAAATACAAACGCACGTCCAGAGACACGGAAAAATCCAAATTCATTTCATAGCACAATTTTATTTCACATTTAAAATACATAAAAGGTATAATAAAAAATTTAATAAGAATAGCGATAATAATAATAATAATAATAATAATAATAATAATAACAAAACCGTTGTAGTAGTAGTAGTAGTAGTAGTAGTAATAATAATAATAAGAAGAAGAAGAAGAAGAAGAAGAAGAAAAAGAAAAAGAAGAAGAATTGCGGCAGCAAAATTTAAATTTTGCGAAAGATACTATAAATAAATTATGATAATGCTGTGTAACAAAGTTAAACTATGCACAAATCAAGGTATTCATATTTAGATAATGCTGTCTATAATAAACACAAACAGGCGCTGAAATTGAAAAGACAAACAAATACAAAAGGTTTATTCTTTGTTATAGGATTTTACTTAAAAGTTTGAGACGCGGTATCGTTAAGCCTTGTTCACAAAACGCGGCGGATAATTTTCCTCTAAGGACAATAAAGATTTAAAACTCTGATAATGATAATCCGCTTAGCTGAATAACATTTCGAATTTTTCTAGTTTTGTTTCCCTGGTGGTCTTGCGGGCAATGACTTACCTTGAGACGATAAGTGTATGGTACAAACAGCACTAAGCAAAAATGGCACAGGTAAAAACGGCACGGTAATAATGGCACAGACGAAAGGGCATATATGGAAAAAATGGGGAAAAATCAAACAGCAAAATAGGATTTAGAGTTATTGTTATTGTTGAAATAATTAATTTAATTATTTTTAACCTCTGCATAATTGGTTATATTTTATACGTCCTTCGTGTGTCTGGTCGTTCATTTGTTTGTTTGCTGTTTTTTACCTATTTGTTTGTTTGTTTGCTGTTTTTTTATCTATTTGTTTGTTTGTTTGCTTGTTTGTTTGTTAACAAAATTACTCAAAACTTGATTAATAGATTTGCATGAAAGATTTCGGAGATGTTGCACATAAGCTGTAGGATAACAAGGAAAAATTAGCTGCACGGTGAGGCAAAACATGCTAAAACACGCGCTTTAATATATTTTTACCAAAACTTGCTAAGTAGAAAACGAAGTCGACGCTGTACCAGTCTTTAGTACCATTATTCCTACTTTTCCACATGTGTCATTTTTCCTGTCAAATTTTGCCGTGACATTTTTTCCTGTGCTATTTTTAATCATGCTATTTTATCTGTGCCATTTTTATCTGTGTCTTTTTACCTTTCTCGTTAGATAATAAAATCAAGAAAACGATTTGATCATTGTGTATAGCAACAATTTTAACAGCCCTTTCTTTTAATATGGCATGTGACGCATTTGAGTTTAAGGCGCTTGTGCTAACTGCAAATGTAAACAGCAGTGAGTTGGTACAGTATTGTACGTGTGGCTTAAAGCAAAAGTCAAGTCTCTCGGGAAGTTGAGCTTATTTTAATATTTGGAAAAAATGTTAGAAAGTTTCAGCAATAAAATTGTGATAAGCATCTCGTGTAATTAGTAAATCAATTTAAAATTGTGATCACTTCACGCTTGGGCGCGCTCACTTCTGAAAAATGGCGTCATCCGGTTCCGTGTAATGTAAACACTTGCCCGCCAGGTGCTTAAAAATCTTTTTTTAACTTATAGAGCGAATTCTATAAAATAAGCACAGACCTACTACGTTCTGGCAAGTTCACATGCGTATCTAAAAGTCAACAAAAATCTGTAAATTTAATCTGTGTTTAATTACAGCTAATTGTAAATTGTCATGGAAATCATTAATATTTGGATGGACTTCTATGTACATATTGTGTTTTACCCCGTATGGAACTGTATTGTATGTTGGAAGTCAATAAATTTATACAAATACATGTTTTCAGATGCAGCACAAGCCAACCGAAGATAAGGAACATAAGATACAGAATGTGAAACTACAGTCGTGGCCAAAAGTTTAAGCTCCTGTGATTACGATGTGAATTTTGAGCTTTTTTGGTATTCAATTCAATACTATATTTTCCCTCATGGTGAACCGATTCGTACACACGATGGCTCACTAGGAAGGTAACTGAAAATTGCAAATAAACGTTTGTGTTGCGCATGCGCATGACATCAACGCAATGACGGCACACGTCATCAGTACGGTTGCGAGAATTGTCTTAGACGGGATAACAAGCATTGATGACGTCACAGCGAGCATGACGTCATCAAGTCGGAGACATATGCGCATTTGCAGTTGATCACTCATCCTCTTACCTTTCATTAGAATTACCTTCCAACATAATCAAACGACTGGGGAGGAAGCTACTGCCGAGAGCGAGTCTAATTACGCAACTGTATCTCGTAAGTCCTGCGCATGCGCAACACAAACATTATACAAAATGTGTACAGAGAATCTTACAGTGCATGTACTGCGAAAAAAATTCTTGGAGGTCAATACAGGCTCGTATTCCCATTTTTCCTGCAGCGTTTTACAATTTAAAGGCATTGCTAGTAATTGATACTGCAATTATATTTACTACAAGATAAGACACAAGCTTTCTCTACTATAATAATATAGCAACTACATCATCTTATTAAGGATGAGAGTGAAGATTTATTGCAAATATTAACCACTGAAGAAGCAAGAATTGCACAAGTCATTCTAGTGAACAATAGTACAACATGTGTAGAACATGATATAAAACATTTTTAAGTGCAGCAGCATCACTCTGCCTTTAGCTTAACAACAAAAATGATTGGATCAGCAAATTTTATTGGAAATTATAAATGCATCCAAACTGATGTGCAATTTTATATTTATAGTAGAATATTTAGAAGATGACCTCATTTATTGATGTAGTAACTGCTGCTTTTTAACTGATTTTTTGTGTTTTATATTTCATATAATGTTTTTATTTTTTGCGTATTTTCGTAGCTCTTTTAACTCTGCGTGGCGTGTAATATTTCTTAGTTTTTAGGGTAATTTTTAACTTTTATATGACATTTTTTGGTTCTGAAATAAACTTTAGAAAATAAATTTGTGCGCATTACTTCACAGTCAGAGTTGCTTTCAGTTTATGCAGATTGTAATTAAATTCAGTTTATTAAAATCATTAGTTGTAAACAATTTAAAACATTTCAGATCTCTAGCGCAAAAACACAAACCGTTATTTACATAGCAAAGTTTTGCGCAAATTCGCGCAAAAGAATTCCGCATAAACCGTGATGCCAACACAGCGTGTAGACAAAACGCGCTGTGTGGAATGACCGTGATCATGCGCAGTGTGCTCTGTGACGCCATCATAGCGTGTAGACAAAACGTGCTGTGTGGAATTGCCGTGATCATGTACAGTGTGCTCGAAAAGAAATTGTACGAAAAGGAAGTGACGAAATAGTTATGACAAAGATGATAGCTGCTTGCTGACAATGATACTTACACTGTTGCTGATGATGTTTACCTGACACTTATGATACTTAACCAGTTAGAGATCATACTTACCAGTTGTTGCTGATATCTGCAGCTGATGATAATTACCTGTATTTTCCTGATGTTGATGATTGCACCGTTGGAGCTTCCATGCTGTGATTACGAAATTGGTGACCCTTACATCGTGACGAGTACAGGAGTTCGAATGCTACTCTAGCTTGACGTCATATAAGTGGAGGCGAGGACGTCATCAGGAGTCGTCAATGTTTAGAGACGTCGTTCACGTAATTGGATGCGGGAAGAGGTAGTGTGGTCAACCATTCTATGGTGCACCATTTCTCGATGAAGCCCCCTGGTGAGGAGTCAGAGAGATGACGCTGGATGGAGAAACGTCGCTTGGTGATGCCAAGACAGGACTGGTGAAAAACGTTACGTTGTTCCTTTTTTAGCTTAACCAGCTTAATCTCTATTATTAATATTTTCCTTACAATGTATTCGAGATGTTCATTAAATTGATATTATGATTTTATTAATTCAGAAGTTTTCCTCCAGTGTTTTCGACTAAGTGTTTTATTCCTTACCCATGGATTCCGCTCAAGTCACAGATCACCTATCAACAATAGCGATAATTACTCAAGATCATCACAGTCACCCTTAATATTCTAAAAATGGACCGTCGGAACATGAGAAAACTGTTGAGAAAACAAATATACAGCAACTTTAAGAACTTTAATGAAAGTGCTCATGTTAGAATATCAGCGAGACTGTTCACTCTTAATATTCTTCTTCTTCTTCTTCTTCTTCTTATTATTATTATTATTATTATTGTTATTGTTATTATTATTGTTATTATTATTGTTATTATTATTATTATTATTATTATTATTATTATTATTATTGTTATTACTTTTACTATTATTATTATTATTATTATTATTATTATTATTATTATTATTATTATTATTGCTATTCTTATTAATATATATCTTATTATATCTTTTATGTATAGTAAATGTGAAATAAAATTGCGCGACTATTAAGCTGTTCTCATTACAAGCATAGTGCTGCTATCTGTTGAGTGCAAAAAGAAACTCTAAGCAGCTAACATTTATTCTTTATTATAACAGCATGTTTTTTTACAAATTTTTGGAAAAGTTAATCAACGTTTGTCAAAAGCTTGAAAAATTGATGATTAATAAATCTATTATTATTGAATATTAAAAACAGATAATAAAAAAATTAGAACTATGGATATGAGGTAAAAACAAATATGATTGAAATGTGTATAGTCATTTTTATATGACATTTTTTCGTTCTGAAATTCGCGCAAAAGAACTCCGCATAAACCGTGATCATGCGCAGTGTGCTCTGTTTTGCTTTTGCGCTAAGCGGCTACGCTGGTGGCATCAAACGGCGGATGATTAAAAACTTTTCAGCCTCAAAGACTGCAATTTTATTTATTAAGTCCACCAATAGTGTTAGCAAACGCGCAGTTTTAATAATAATAATCACTTTTGCGTTTTTAATAGAACAAGAATATCTCAAATCAATTATTAGTTTAAAAAACTAAAAACATTTCATGAAAACGAAAACACTTGTAGCAACAAGTTTGAATTACGTACTTGCAAATACTTCTTCAGTTTTCTTTTAAGTTAAATTTTACTGTTCTTCCTGAGGAAAGAGGCTAGCTGACTGCGTGATGGGCTGCCTGCTATGTAAAAAACTAATGCATTTTTATTGATTTATTGATTTTTCTCTGCTTCCCTGTCTTAAAGAGAAAAAGAGAAGAAGGGAGAGAGAAACAAAGAAACAGAGAGAAAGAGAGGGAGGAAGGAAGAGAGAGAGAGAGAGAGAGAGGGGGAGGGCATGAGAGAAAGAGAGAGAGGGAGGGAGGGACACAGAGAGAGAAAGAGGCTAGCTGACTGCTCGATGGGCTGCTACTATGTATTTTTATTGATTTATTGATTTTTCTCTGCCTCCTTGTCTTAGTGAGAAAGAGAGGAAGGGAGAGAGAAAGAAAGAAACAGAGAGAAAGAGAAGGAAGAGAGAGAGACAGAGATGTAGTGAGAGAGAGAGTGAGAGAGAGAGAGAGAGAGAGAGAGAAAGAGAGAGAGAGAGAGAGAGAGAGAGAGAGGGACAGAGAGAGAGAGAGATTCTTCTCTTCCTTTTGTTAAAGGTTCTGCCATTTGTTTCTTGGTCGTTTTACTCTAATATGATGTGGCGGATTTGGCACATTAAAAATTGCACCCATTACCTGCCCTGCAATTAATCCATATAATTACACACATTATTTTTTAGGTTTGTATATAAATAATGCGCACGCACGCACACAACACGTAATTGCATCCAGTTTCATATATAAATAATCAATACAGTAGTAGAGATGTGTAGGACTGAACTGCCAGCCTAGGGCGTCGTAACGTTTTGATACACCCATGCACACATACTCATATACAGTATGATGTATGCATTATTACATACAGAGATTCTATGAAGCTGAGCCTATATATTTAACAGTATAAATTGATTGCCCTTAGTATAAATTATTTATCAAGCCTTGTCTGTGGGTTTAGCTACAGGTGTTTTATTAGTACGCTTATACAAGTACATTTTTACATGTAAACAAACTGTATTTAATGAACATTTATTTTGAGATAAGCACCTGGAGAGACGTTATCAAGTGTTCGCCGGCTGACGGATGAAAATCTACCAGGAGGATGGTGAGAAAAGGTGAGAGATAAGCCTAACTGAATCTTAAAAAAATAGGCTAAATATAAGTGACGTCTACACATTACCCGCCTGCCGATTCTAGTTTATGCGCCCGGTTGACTTCTCACCTGAATTACGTAACTTGATTTTGACCTAGTTAGTTGGTTGTTACAGAGGTGGAAGTAATGTCGGCAGCTTAGGATGACAGCTCTGATGTTTCGTTTTGTTATTTTTTGTTCACTGACAATAAAAAAGAGGAGTAATGTCGCAAGTGCATCTCCGTTTGTTCAACGTGATTTTATTACCAACTCCATCTCATAACAAAGGCCAATCTTTACTTGGAATTAACAAAACAGATACTTAGATTAAGTTTTGTTCTGGAAAAATTATTTGCTCTTCTGGAAAAATGGGACACATTAAATGGGAAAGTTCTTTTAGAAAACATATTTCTACAGATATAGAACACTACATGAGCCAGGTATTTGCAAACTGATTTCTTTATGATCAACTTTCTTAACTTCGTAAACAAGCCTATTAATTTTCATGAGATATGAATATAATGGTTTTTTATTTTAACTACTAATTATTCTTAGTGCCTTATGCACTTATGCTTGCTTTAAATAATAGTGAAAAATATTACAGCTGCTATAAATCGCCAAAGACAGATTTAGGCCTTGCAACTCACTGCTAAGTAATTTAAGAGCGCCTGTCGACCGGCCTGAGTTTGTGGGTCTCATCAATGGATCTGCTACAGTACACACCTGTGCGCGAACAGCTTGCGCTATAAGCGAACCTGACAACAGTCCGTACTGCTGTGCCGATAGGGCGACACTAACTGCGCGAACTGTATTCTTTGCGGTAACTGTTCTATGATCATATCACGTAGGTAAAACGCGCTGTGTAAAAAGTACGGTGATCATGCGCAGTGTGTTTTCGTTCTGAAATTCGCGCAAAAGAACTCCGCATAAACCATGATTATGTGCAGTGTGTTCTGTGACTCCATCATAGCGAGTAGACAAAACGCGCTGTGTGGAATTACCGTGATCATGCGCAGTGTGCTCTGTTACGCCATCATAGCGTGTCATTCAAGAGTTCAAGATTATAAGATGTGAAAACGCGCTGTGTTCGAAAGTGCAGCACTTTCAGTTGTTTGTTTTGAATGTGAAGAAGTTTGTGTACGTTTCAGTTATGAAAAATGTGATTATTATTTTAGAGGAGAATTTTGTAACATGATTTAGTGTGTAATCGGAACGCGAATTTTGCATGTGAAGTTTGCTTTGTACAACATGAGCATGTGAAGGAATATTATTGTGTGATGTTTTATTTTTAGCGGGAAGATTTCAATCAGAAGCGCCCCCTGTCGCTTGCTACATTAATTAATTAAGCGACATTAGCAAACAAATTGCGACACTAGGAAGCTCCTCACTGGGATTTACAGGAATATTCGATAATAATGGATTAAATATTAAAGTAAAACGAAAAATACATTGCAGCCTTATTTGGGAGCCTTTCTTTGTTTTTACCAATATACGTTTCGTCAAAGAAATACTTATATTGGCGGTAAACTCAAGGCACCTTCAAAACGCAGGTCGGGAAAGCACGTGATCTGCTTGCGTCACAACCCGGATGTCCGCCATGTTTGGGCAAGTTGTAACGGTAGTCCCAACGAACTCATTATCGAAGAGGCATATAACACATGGACCTCATTTTATTAAAGTCAAATCAAAAGGAGAAACTTTTGCACCCTTCAAAGCCTGTGTTGCATACTGCAGCAACTACCGATGCAGTGTTTGGATTGATAATTGCACAGGACTCATTTCTTGACATGAGTCAATGAATTTTGGACGCAACTTGCAAAGCGACTTTAGCAAAAATTAGTGATTCTGAAGTTTAGAAGTTTCATGATGTTTTGTGCAAAATTGTTTCCAAAATATATTCACACGTGGCTCCATATTCAAGCAAAATTATTAACGAGTAAACTTTCCCAAAAAGATTCGTCTAGTAAAAGTGCTACTCAGCCTTTCCCGAAGTTTGGAAAAGTTATTTAATAATCCCAATTATAATGCTAATTTATTATAGCTCTTTTGGACTTATTATAATCTTGTGAAGCGGCCTTGACCCTGCACAGTCTTTTAATGTGCTAGCAGAGTAGCCTGAGTTCGTGGCACATGGACAGTATGAAAAGTCAATAGTTGGCAGGTATCATAAGTACGTTGTACGATATTCTTGATTTTCAACTTTGGGAAGAATAAGTTTAAAGACAGGATGATTTTTCATTTACTACCTCATTCTCAAGTACGGTAACAGTATGCATTTTAACATAATTAATACTGCAAAAGCGCTTCTGATAATTAAATAACAGATTAAAACCTTAATTAGCGACTGGTGAGCTAGTGATGTCATCACAAACTAACATAATTTTCAACAGCAAAAATATTCTACGAGCGCTTTGCACGTATTTGCAAAAGTGAAAATTGAAATGCAGTGCTAGCGTAAAATATTCAGTGTGTTCTACTAAAAGTAGACACGTTTTAAGATAAAAATTAATATTTCAAATTTGCCGCTATGCTCACGCTTGAGCTGTCGAACGTGCGTACTTCGTCACAAATTAACACATCTGAACTGAGATGTGCAGCACCAATTTCTGTGCAGCCCTTTCTGAAATGCAGGCGCTAGTTGCCTGTCTAACCAGCGAAATGTAGCAGTGAAGAACTAGAGGCGTGAACGCGAATTTGTATTTATGTGTAATAATTCTTTCACGTAAGTCATTTTTGAAAAAATGGTATGCTTTCTTTAAATATTTTAAAGAGTAGATTGTTTTGACCTACAGCTTAAGATTGGGACTCGTTTTGCTTTAACAAAAACCGAGTGCATAAATTGTAGTTCTAAGTGCACGACTGTCAATTCCATGAGTGAATTTACGTAAGTTTTATAGATTTATATGGAAATGAAGAGAAACCTTCCCTTCTACTACAGTAGCTAACATGCAAAAACACAAGCGATGATGCTTTGAAAGTACACCCTTTCTACATTATCTTCATGTGAAAATATGCCAGTAATCGATCTTACTTGGTGTGATGCTAAAACAATTTTTAAAAATATTCGTTTGCGTTTTCGCTTTTAATTCACGAAATATTTAATAATAAATTCTTGTTCCATATTCCATTTCAGGTTTTTCTGATTGATTTTGCTTTCCGTTCACAGTTCATGCTCAAACAAAGTCGGGTTTCATACAAGCATAAGAAGCCATTTTGGAGATATTTCAAAAATGAACAGAGGTTAGAGAACGCCTCTTCTGCAAATGTTTTTTTATTTAAATAACTAATATAACTAACATAAAGATTTAATAAGATTTGTTTTATTAGTAATTGTTTTGTTTGCCTATAGTGTTATAATATTTGAAAATTGAGATTGTAGATATATATCCTGTTTTTTCTCGTACTGTATGTATTTTCGACACTAATAAATATTACTAAATACATCTGCAAAGTAACCGTCATTGAAAACTCATCGTGTGAACCGAGTTCAATGTTTTAAAAGTCATTCTATTATAGAATGCCATTTTATAAAGAAACGTATGTACTAGGAATTTCAATCGTCAATAATAAATGAAATGGTCTATCTGTATAATCGATTCAAAAGTGTTCACTCAAGTGTTGCACTTTTTGCTAATTGGTTGTAATTTAATAAAATTTTAGATGATCACCACTTTTATTGTCCTAATCTGTGCGCCTGCTTAAACTAAGTAACGGTATTGTGAATTTGTGCATCTAATTTTCTTGTGTTTTGTTAACGCTGGTTGTTTCAGCAATTCTGTTTATTATTCATCTGCTTGTTGTTATTTCATTGTTGCTAAAGTGTAAATGAAACTCAATTCTGTTCTATTCATAAACTCTCCACTTTGCGAAAAACTTTTCCAAGCTGTTGTAAACTTGTCTGAACATGCAAAATGTGGCCAAATATACCAGACGTTCATCGAAAAATCAAAATTTGATAATAGTGATAATAGTGTTCGATCAATAAGTTTTAATGAGATGCAAGCAAACAGGCTTATATATACAAACAACGTCATGTCACAGTGTTGCGCTTATATGTGAAAAAACATTATGTAATTTAGGTTTATTTTCAAATGAGTTTTTAAATGTGGAACTATCAGACTTGAGTTGTAGACATAGAGCTGCAAGTAGATTATGCAGGCAGGGAAGTTGAAACTATCACCCGAATCTTTATAACAATCCAGGTAACATTTAAAGAATTGTTATATTTGTTAAATTATGTAGAGCCCGTTTTGTTAATGTGGAACTGAATTTGAAACCCCAGACCACCTTTGTATAGTATGTCCATTTGTAAATGCAGGGCAGCCATTACGATTAAAGGAGCAATTAGAAGGAACAAGTCTGACAAATATAATAGCAAAAACTAACAGAAACATAACATAATTAAGGATTTTACTCATGTAATACGAGAAACATCTGTTATTTTATGTATATAAAAATATATAAAACTGTGTATATATGTTTCGGTTAATTAGAAAAGTTTATATAAAACGAAATAAGTCAACGTGCCGAAATATGAATAGAAAATGTTTAGCATTGTAATACGAATCGAATGTAAATATCATGTATATTATGAAAATGTTTAAAATAAAGTTTAACCAGTTGCAGAAGCGGTAATGATGGGTAATGTTATTTGTGTATTTTGTTAAACAACTGATAAATCAGATAGAATGTTGTTAGAATGTAATCATGTTATTTGATTGAGCTAACAGTTATTAATCAAGTTTAACTACACGCCTGCAAATAGAGGCACCTCTGTAAATATTTTTTTATTTTTAATAAAAGATTGATCACTACCATCATCGCTATTAGCACATCTTCAGTAATACTGTCACGAAATAATCGCACCAAGTTCCATTTATATAGTAACGGAATGCGCATGCGTTAAGAAGCAGCGGAAGAGGTAAAATCGGTTTATGTTGTTTTCCATCCAACCATTTATCTGACCTAGGCAATGCGTTTCTTTCTGCAATCAATTTCAATTGAATTTTCATTCCACAGGCTGATAACTTATAACACATTACGGATGCTTTATAAAAGCCACTAATATTTGAGTTGTTTTTGTGATATTAGCGGTGCACGTATCAACCTGCGTTAAACCTGCGTTAGCAACCTACAGAATAAAAAATCAATAATGGAAAATCAAATCAGAAAAAATGACGCATAACGCAACTCAGATAAATGGTTGACTTGAATGCAATATAAACCGATTTTTTTCTTTTGCCCAGCTTCTTAACGCATGCACATTACGGGGCTATATAGGTAAATGCCTCTTAGTAAATGTACATGTAATCTTGTTGGTCTTAACTAAAAATACTACAGCATGTACTACTAGTAGTATAAATTTTATTTTACCTTTTTAAAAACACTGACCATCATTTTGAAAAAGACAGACAAACCGTGTTTGTTCATGTAAAAACATACACTGTTCTGGGCAAATGCGTCTGGTGCAAGCTAAACTATATGTGTAAACTAGAATTTCAAGCACGTGCGTGTTCAGAGTGAGTGAGGTACAGAATAACAGAGACAGAGTGAGGCGCGAAAATGTATGAGATAACTAACAGGAGCACATGGCCGGTGCTCATGTTGAGTGGGCTGGTAAAGTTATTACGCTAATAAGCAACGAAACAATGAAAACATTGAAAAAAAAATTATTTATTCACTTCTTTGTAGACCCCCGAAAAACACCACTGGACGCTGAACGGCCAGGTGTATCAAAGGCTTAAACAGCTAGCTGACTTGGTGTAATTAGTCTGTGTGAAACTAATAATGAAACTAATGTTCCAATGTGCACCATCTAAATCAGTCTAATTAGTGTAACACTAATTTTCCACACTGAATAATTTCGTAGAATGCTAACGAAGTCTATTTTCAATGATATTCAAATGACAATAACAATATTTTGCTTTTCAATCAGCATCTTCTTCAGGGAACTCAGACTGGGAGCTGGAAATATCTACATCAACCGATTTGTCATAGAACTCTTCTTTGTATTTCGGTATAATTTCCTGCAACACGGGTACATTTGCATTGTATTCCACCTGCCGTCCACATCCAGTGCCACGTCAACACGTATCATTGCCTTCCAGGCAAAAGTGATATGGTGGTTGGTGTTGCTGAGCGAGATATGTTGCACAATCCTTTCTTTCATGTATTCCAGCTACGCTGCGCAGCACAGCACAGACTATTAAGGCCAGTGTGAACCTGACTTACACTACAAAATTTTAATTTTGTAGCCAAGGTGGCTCCATCTAGCTAGAAAATTTAAAGTGTAGGCATTGACCTAGTTAAGTTATCATTTATACTGTTCTGTTGTATGAGTGAACATGTATCTTTAACAAGCTAGTGAAATTTTTCATTAGATATGCCGCAACGATATAAGTTCACTTCTATTATTTTTTTTTTTTTTATTTATTCGTTGATTCATTATTCATTAACAATCTAACTAAATTAGCCAATGTCAGTCACCTTTGCCTTTCTATTTTTTTTGTTTTAAATGTTGCAGAAATAAAGATCAGTGGTTTATATGAAAATTCAACTGAGGCTTTTGAAGTTGTCGTAAATGCTTCTCAGAGACACTAAAACAGACTATTTTCGAAACATAGACTAAATTCATACTGGAAAAAGCCACAAAAAGTGCACTTTAAAATTAGTCTGTGTGAGACTAGTTTTCCACGAAGACTAATTACACCAAACAGTGTGACTGACCGAAGGCTTGATGAAATCAAGTACTGAAAAAAGAATCGTTCGTAAGCAAATTTCAAATTTATCTAATGTAAATTGTGTTGCATCTTATAGTTGTAATCAAGATGCTAGTACTACATGATAACAAATTCTTACAACGAACAACATGGTTACTACATTTCATTTCAGGAAAAAGGGGTATTCCTAAACAGTTTCGTGTTGCATATGCAGTAAACTGTATACAGTTTCTATTGTCAAGGATGTTGATAATTAGTGTACGGTTCAGACTACATGACAATTATGGCTAATCGGATCAGTGAACACAAACTTAGAAACGGCTACGTTCTTATAAATAATGCCGGAAAATGAATTTGTGTTATTGATCAAAGACGCATTTTATTAAAGGAATACCGGATGATTGTGTAAACACGAAATCAGAAAAAAGAATACTCTAAAATATTGAAAACTACAATAGCTATTTTATATCGAAGCTTAAATTAAATAATAATTACCTCAGATACTCAAATTTTGTTAAACTTTCAAAGCTACGCGCTGTTCAGTGAATTTAGTAAGATTTGCAGTACGCGCCTTTTTGTTGCGTGCGTGTGGCCGACAAATAGAAGCGGTACCGTGATAACATGATCACGAACTGCAGTGTTAGTTTCTGACGTCATATGATGTAAAGCCCATTTTACGTGACATCATGCGTTTAAACAGTATTGTAACACTTATGCAAATGTGCTTGATGCTTGCCATTGCACAAACTGTGGTTAGTTTCTGACGTGAGCAAGAACTGTGTTCTTTTGCCGTTAATTAACTTTCTAAAATAATTATTCAAATATGAGGAACAATTATTAACTTTTATAGGCAAGAAAATATACATTTTGGACAGTAAATTAACATGAGATTGAGTCTAAACAATCGTCCGGTCTTCCTTTAAAGTTAATAAATTGATTTTTAAAATAAAAAATTGAGAGTTTCGTTTATAATTTATGGTTGTAGTAGCATAGTTTATATATATAACAAGGTTTTTTTATATATTACTTTGTCACTTCGAATGTTTTTACATTTAGATCTGTCGTTTGCATTTATGATTTGATTACTGATCATTTCAAAAACCACATAGAACAGCTAAAACACAATGTTTGTATAATAAATTGGTTTTTACTGTGAAAGTTTTATTCTGTACGGTATATTTTATACTTCCTTGTAAATATTATTACTATTGCTTCAATACAGGATATATTCGGGGAGAAGGTGACGTATCTTCTTTTAAAAGTAAAACCCAAATTGCTCTTTTAAGTCTAAATACGAGAGCGCATTTTATCTGCTCCCAGGTCGCTTTCCTTTAAAGAAGATTCCGAAAACAACGGATTCGTGTAATAACGTCGGGAGGCTATTTTCGAAACTAAAGCCACGTATCACAAAGAAAATCAGTTTTAAACTCGGATTAGCTTTTCCCACGCCGAGTGTTTGCAAATTTCTATCATTTAGAAAATTAGCTTTGCAGAGTGATCATCCAGGTAGAAAAAAAAAGTGCTCTGTGTCGCTAATAGCTTTGAGGGATTAGAGTCTCTTCAACTTACAGAATCCAAACACTGATAACAATCGTGATCTTAATCCTTAAATGTCATTACCCCAACCCAACGCTCAATGACTCTCTCTCTCTCTCTCTCTTTCTCTCT